>JAUPFN010000001.1:12237914-12659046 GCA_036924255.1 Apodemia mormo
TTATAACGAAATAGATAGAAAACATTTTTCAAAATGGTAAGTCTGATATCAATGAGAAAACGAATATATGTCACGAAATTGACAAAAAATTTGATACTGGGATCCCGCAAGAATGAAAATTTCTAGTCCTACGTATACCAGGATTGGAAATTTCTTACGTAATTGTATATTCTAGTACGGACAGACACTATAGATCTATACAGATTTATATCGTAAGTATAATGAAGTAAGTAGTAGTTAGTATAGTATATAATATATTATGTAGAAATAAGTAGTGAAAACTGTTTTTTTTTATATCTTAAGATATTATAAAAAAGCACACAAGGAGATAGGTCTCATGATGGAAAGAGTCAACCATCGCCTATAGATACTTTTTATGATAGATGTTGCTATCTTGTGGTGAGTTCTACCTTACCCTACCCTCCAAACCGGAACACAACAGTGTCAAGCACTGACGTTATTGCGGCTAGAATATATAAGGCGATGGTATTAGATCTGGGCGAGACAATGTGGAACTCTACCACCTAGTAGCCACAGCGGTAATGAATCGGTCGCGTTTTACGACTTGCCTGGCAGAACGGCAGTTGGTCTATTCTTCAAAGAAGCCCGGACGAACACGGGGTTCTGCTAGAACTACGATTAACTGCTTGTTTACTATCCTTTGAAATAAAGTAAATAACTATTTTCACGCCCGTATCGTCGAAGAGGTAGAGGTACAACCAGTGCACCCACAGTAGCCGAAGATACTTAGTCCCACAATGTGATAGTTGGCAAGCCTAGTGCTAACCGGCCCCTTATCCAATCTAGGGCAACGTTGTTTTTATCAGAAAACTGAAAACACATATTTTTGATTTGCCCGATCCAGGATACAAACCCGGGACTTCATGTGGTCAACACCGACACTGGATAAAATAAATGGATTAGTATTGGTTGAAACTAGTTTATAACACACTTGTACTATTATTTCACTATCGGTATAGATTAGTTGAAACTAGTTTATAGCACACTTGTACTTTTATTTCACTATCGGTATAGTTTAGTTGAAACTAGTTTATAACACACTTGTGATTTTATTTCACTATCGGTATAGATTAGTTGAAACTAGTTTAAAACACATTTGTACTTTTATTTCACTATCGGCATAGATTAGTTGAAACTAGTTTATAACACACGTGTACTTTTATTTCACTATCGGTATAGATTAGTTGAAACTAGTTTATAACCGCCTCTGTGGTCTGTGGTGTGTAAGAAACACAAAGTTGCGCGGGATTGAAAAGTGCCCGGTTAGCGATAGGCTTGCCACCTATCACATTTATGGGACCAAGTATCTTCGGCTAATCGTGGGTGCGTTTGTTGTACCTCTGCCTACCCCTTCGGGGATACGGGCGTAAAGATACTTAGTTTATAACACACTTCTACTTTTATTTCACTCTCGGTATAGGTCTATACTGATGGTGAAATAAAAGTACAAGTGTATTATAAATTAGTTTCAACTAATAATAACGGAATTTCTCCGAGTGCCCACAATTGAAAGTGTAAAATCGAATAGTCTTTCGTTAGTCAAATCGAATAGTTAGTAAAATTTCGTTAGTCAAAATTATACCGAGATATCTTGTGGTTTAATTTTTGTAACATTACTCTACATTCACCAAGTAATTTATGTGCCAAATGACGTGCAGAATGAATTGCGTTGTTGTGTTAGTTCGCTCTGCAAGAGAATCAATAAATCTACCCCTATGATTGCTACGAGTACGGCTCACTATCGCACCACTTATCGATTGTATGATTCAGCAATGTAATTCACAACCTCGTATAAAAACAAACGTTGTCACGCTGTGATTACATCGAATTACTTTAATAGCGTTTGTTTTGTGTAGGAGTTCTCTCATACGCTCTCGTACGCTCATACGCTCTTTATACTCGTATATCACTACATAGTATAAAACAAAGTCGCTTTCTCTGTATGTCCCTATAACCCTATGTATGTTTAAATCTTTAAAACTACGCAACAGATTTTGATGCGGTTGTTTTAATAGATAGATTGATTCTTGAGGAAGGTTTTTTTTATAGCAGAGGGGGCAAACGAACAGGTGGTGCACCTGATGGTAAGTGATCACCGCCGCCCATGGACAACTGCAATACCGGGGGTCTTGCAGCTGCGTTGCCGGCCTTTTAAGAATGAATAAGCTCGTATCTTGAAGGTCCCTAAGTCATATCCGTTCGGAAACACCCCCGAGGGTAATTGATTCCACAATGGAGTAGTGCGAGGCAAAAAGTGCCGACAAAAGCGCACGGTTATGGATAAAATTAGTATATAAGCCTTTCCGATAAACCCACGAGAACAAAAGCTACGCGGGTGAAACCGCGGGCAGGACGCTAGTCTGTTTATAAAACTTATCTGAAAGAGATCGCTTTTGAGTTTTTAAAATCATAAGATTTAGCTTAAGACCGACCGCCCCATTGATCGGGTGGTTAGCAAACCTAACTAATAATCGACGGCTCGGGTTCGAACTCCGACGGAGACAAACATGTGTATGATAAGCATAGATGTTCGTAATTCTGGGTTTGGGTGTTTATTAATTTATGTAGTCGTATTTATATATGTATTTCTACGCCTATGTATTAGGTTCATTGACTTATACCAATAACACAAGCAAATAATTTATTTACTTATTTTAGAGTTAGACTAATTCGTGTAATTTATCCAGTGATATTTACTGTTATTTATTTATTATTATAATATATAGCAACAAGATAACCTTCACGATGCAAAAAGTAACCATCGCCTATAAATATCAAATATGTTAATGGATTGATTCTGTTAATGTAGCAGGATGGTTATGCACATGTATAAATTTACTGGCTACCTTACTCTCCAAATTGGAACACCACAGTGACAATTATTTACGCGATTGCGGCATAAATAAGATAACCGATGGTACAAAATCCGGCGGTTCGTTGCTAAACTCTAACCTAGTAGTTACGATGGTGGCAACACGCCGGGCCAATCGTTCGCCATTTACAATCTGCTTAGTACAGGGGTCGGCAACCACATGCGGTTTTTTTGGATACGAAGTTAAGCTCCGTGTTGGTCCCGGCCTCCTTGAAGAATAAGCCAACTGCCATTCTGCCAGGCAGGTCGTAAAAGGCGACCAATTGGCTATCGAGTCACTACCATCGTGGCTACTAGGTGGTAGAGTTCTGCATTGTCTCGCCCGGATCAGGTACCACCGCCTTACCTATTCCTGCCGCAATAGCGTCAGTGCTTGTCGCTGTCGTGTTCCGGTTTGGAGGGTAAGGTAGCCGGTAAACTTATGCATGTGGCATTAGACCTCGCTACAAGGTAGCAACGCACCATTAACATCTTTGGTGTCTATAGGCGATGGTTGACTCTTTCCATCAGGAGACCCATCTGCTTGTTTGCTATCTTATGATTAAAAAAAAAAAGCTCTTCAGTTCCGTACGAAAATATTATTTATTTATTGAAAAAAAAAACATTTAAAAATCGATCTGAATCGATTAACGAAGATTAGGCAGCATTTGTATCTCTCAGGCAATTTTACTCGCTTTTCATGTCGCGTAGCACGCGTCACTGACGTCAGTCCGTCAGAAACTCTCGAATGACGAAGTTTTAATTCGCATTCGTCGCAAATTGTTTTGTGGGACTTTAAAAACTGAAATTTTGTAAATTGTAATTTTTGGCTCTTTCGACTGAAAAGGGTACCGACCCTTGGCCCCGGCCTAATAAAATAGCTGATGACTTATTCTTCAAAAACGATCACGGGCGTTAATGATAAGAATGCTTTTCTGCTTCTTGTTTTCCGTCTCGACATTTGTTTGCGCCATTTTTGAAGAGCAGAACAGTGAACACAGTAGGTATTTTTATTCGCTAAGCAATTTGCCAAAAGTAAACCGTTACCAAAACGTATCAATGATATCGTGATTATTAGGTAATAGAGTTCTACAATGTTTCACCCGAGGTTGATACTGTCCTATCATTTATGGTTTTTACTTTTTTATATTATAAGGTAGCAAACAAGTAAATGCCTCTTCTGATACAAAAAGACTATAGACATAGGAGGTGTTAATGGTGCGTTGTTAACCGTGTTGTGGGATGACAATGCATAAGTTTGCAGAGTACCAAACTGGAACACAAGTGTGATAGTGCCGGGCGAGACGTTATAGAGCTCTACAACCTTGTAAAGTATAAACAGAGGCTTAAAAGGGGGTTCGATTTTTTTGTATTTCTACCGCAACGCAATGGCAACGTATCATTACAATGTTTTGGTATATACTACCAATGTTTTTTTTTCTAAATGATAATAGTTTTACTTAGTTATACTAATGACATTAGTTTTACACAGTTAATTAATTACTTAGTTATAATCACTACTTAGTATAAAACAAAGTCGCTTTCTCTCTCTGTTCCTATGTTCGTATGTATGCTTAAATCTTTAAAACTACGCAACGGATTTTGATACAGTTTTTTAACAGATAGATTGATTCTTGAGGAAGATTTTAGTATATAAACCTTTCCGATATTCCCACGGGAACAAAGGCTATGTGGGTGAAACCGTTGGCAGGTTGCTAGTTATTGTAATAAGGGAAAAAATTTCTTTCACCTATAACCTATAGTTAGTAACCTATAGTTTTTCCTCGTGTTGGTCTCGGGCTCCTTTGAAGAATAGGCCAACTGCCGTTCTGCCAGGCAGGTCGTAAAAGGCGACCAATTGGCTATTGAGTCACTAACATCGTGACCTCCAGATGGTAGAGTTCTGCATTGTCTCGCCCGTGTCTAGTACTTAGCCTTACCTATTCCTGCCGCAATAGCGTCAGTACTTGTCGCTGTCGTGTTCCGGTTTGAAGGGTAAGGTAGCCGGCAAACTTATGCAGGTGACATTAGACCTTGCCATAAGATAGCAACGCACCATTAACTCCTTTGACGATGGTTAACTCTTTCCATCAGGAGACCCATCTGCTTGTCTGCTATCTTATGATATAAAAAAAACCTGAAGGGCTGCAAGAGTGAGTGGACAATTTAGGGAGCAGAGTGCTGAGTTTAAATTTTGGGTAACTGACGCCCGTGCGAACGGCGGTCATCCACACTAATCCCCGTGTCATCTCCTGTGACACGGGGATTAGTGTGGCGTTTTGACTGATAATGGGTGGGAGAAGTAGTGGCTTTGTACTCCATATTAGACGTGGGACGAAAAAAGATTCTTCGTCGCCAAAACCGGCAGCGATAGTATACTAGTAATGAAATTATCTGATTGTTTACGATCACATTATGACATACCTAAAAACAATGTAAATTAATAAGGACGATAAACTTAAATTATTTTTTTATTATACATATATATACATTATAGTAATTATTTGGTATATTGTATACCCTCTCCACATCGTATAAAATGCAATTGATCGAATAACTCGATAATAATAAATGTTGGTTCGTTCGCAATCCAGTCCCATTGAGGGTTATAAGTCGTGTCCACTGATCTGGAACATATTCTCATCACGTTGTCACAGAGATAAGCGTTAAAATAGCTAAAGATATTTCAATTACTTTTACTCTTAGTTAATTATATTTCATTGAATTGGTAATTTCAGTTTCAATAAAAATGATTTGCATAAATTGAGTTAATAAATTAAGCTTGTAGATTTATTGACATTACTGCAGCGTGCAGCCCGCTGCATTATAAAAGTTGTTGGCGAATCCCGCGAGACCACCTAAGTTTTCAGGGATAAAAAGTAACTCATGTTCTATTCCAAGTCATCATCTACCCGTGTGAAAAATTTCATTCAAATCCGTTCAGTACTTTTTGCGTGATTGAGTAACAAAAATCCATCCAAACATCCAAACTGTCACATTTCAAAGTCAAAGTCAAAACATTTTTATTCAAATTATCCTTTACAGGCACTTTTGACGAGTCAACATTTTTTGAGTTACTACCAGATCGGAAACGCGGCCACACACTGAGAAGATCCGGCGGAAGAAACTCACCGGGCTTGTCTTTTTTTGTGCATATACATTTTTTTAAACAATGTTTTTACAATTACAATGTATTTATGAATAATATATTATAATTACTATGAGACTGCTATGAGGAGCAATTAATCCCATGCCTTATTATCATCCAAATATTCAGATATTTTATAGTAACCTTTTTTACAAAGTTTAGATTTGATACATTTTTTAAATTTGTGTATTGGTAGATCTTTAATAGCATTTGGAAGTTTATTGTAAAAGCGTATAGATTGCCCCATAAAAGAGTTACTTATTCTGTGGAGACGTGATACATGCAGAGCAAGATTGTTTTTGTTCCTTGTGTTTACATTATGTACATCACTATTTTTCTTAAATGAAGAAATATTTTTACGAATATACATCAAGTTTTCAAATATAAACTGTGATGGTACGGTTAAAATATTAATTTCTTTAAATTTTTCTTTTAGGGAAACTCGTGGACTGAGATTGTAAATAGCTCTTACAGCTCTTTTTTGTAAAACAAAGATTGTATTTATATCAGTGGAATTTCCCCATAGTAGAATCCCATAAGACATAATACTATGAAAATAACTAAAATACACAATTTTCGCAGTGTCTACGTCACTAATCTGTCTCATTTTTTTAACTGCAAATGCCGCTGAACTCAGTCTACTCGTTAATTTGTCGATATGTGGTCCCCACTGTAGTTTTTTATCTATCGTAATCCCTAAAAAGACAGTAGAGTCCACAAGATCCAATTTGTCCCCGTTAAGTTGTACATTGGTATCTATATGCCTTACATTAGGCGTTGAGAATTTAATACACTTGGTTTTATTTCCATTTAATAGGAGGTTGTTAACATTGAACCAGTGTACAACTTTTGAAATCGCAATGTTCACTTCGTCATACTTACCAACTCGTCTTTTCACTTTAAATAAAAGTGAAGTGTCATCCGCAAACAGTACGATTCCATGCCTATCGCCAACAAAGAAGGGCAAGTCATTTATATATATCAAAAACAAAAACGGACCAAGAATGGATCCTTGTGGAACACCCATGGTGACAGTGGCACCGTTTGATCTTATTCCATTGATATCGACCCTCTGAGTTCTTCCATTCAAATACGAAGTCAGAAGATCGAGGGCCTTGCCTCTAATGCCATAGTAGTGTAATTTCCTGATTAAAGTATTATGATGAACACAGTCAAATGCCTTAGATAAATCACAAAATACTCCAATTGCATCATGTGATTCCTCCCAGGCTTCATAGATTTTTTTAAATATAATAATTCCACACCAGCATCTACGGTTGAGCGACCCTTTGTAAATCCAAATTGTTTAGGATGAAACAGTTTAAATTTGTTAAAATGTTTTAACATTTGATCAAGAATTATTTTTTCAAATATTTTACTCAGGGAAGGCAGAACCGAGATAGGCCGAAAGTTGGTGGGGTCTGATTTACAGCCAGACTTAAATATTGGAATTACTCTTGAGAGTTTCATTAAATCAGGAAAAACACCATTTGTTATACAGCAGTTAAATATTACAGCTAAGTATGGTGCAATGATATTTATTACTGAGGCAATGATTTTAAGGGAATGGCCCCATAAATCTGCAGTTTTTTTAATTTCTAGTGTTTTGAAAGCATTTAATATATCTTTAGAATCAATAAAAGAAAATTCAAAATTTGATTCACACTTGTTGACACATTGCTTCAATAATAATTCCGCGGTACTGGCTGAAGAGCTTAGACTTTGAGTTGTTCTAATTGCCACATTAGAGAAGAATTTTTCAAATTTCTTTGCTACCTCCAAATGTCCCGTAACATTGACCTTCTACATTTAATTGGTATTCTTCATCAAAAATTCTAGTCTTGCCAATTTCACAATTTATCATGTTCCATGTTGCCTTTATTTTGTTAGAAGATTGTTTTATCATATTTTTTATGTGTATTGACTTGGCAGCATTGCAAGCTCTTTTAAAAATCTTTGAATAATTTTTGACATACTCTTTGAATTCAGTACTATGATTAAAGGTTTTTTCATAATATAAATCAAATAACCGATTCCTGCTTTTAAAAATTCCTGCAGTTGCCCACTCACTAAAACCTCTGCGTTTACATATAGATATAGATTTTGGTGTAAATATTTGCCTATATTCTGTATCTATCAAATTAAAGAATGTATCATATAAATTATTTGGATTTTCTTGAAAGGGCATCTAAGGCAATTTTGCAGCTAAATTTTCTTTAAAACGTTCTAATTGACTACTATTTATAGGAACAAAAACAATTTCTTTTCTCTGAAGTTTATTTGGTACTCTCAAAAATGGAACTGATTGCCCAGTATGGTCTGAATCTAATGTATTTATAATTGAGCTATTTGTAGGTGTTATATTTGAAAATATGTTATCTATACAAGTAGTTATTCTAGTTGGTTCATAGAAAATTTTGTGTAAATTATAAGATTTGAATAAATTTATAAACTTATGTGATAAAGAAGATTGTTCTAAAATATTAATGTTAAAATCTCCACAGATAACAATGTTCATCTTTGAATTTGAGGCTTTATACATAACCTCCTCCATTTTGTTAGAAAACTCCTCAAAAGCTGCACAAGGAGGCTTATATACACTTATTACAATAAATTGCTCGAACTCAATACAAGCAATCTCGATGACTCGTTCAACAGAAAGGCTCACAATATCTTTACGTTCTTTAAATTTAATTAGTTTGTTAACAATAATTAAAGAGCCACCATGTATCATATTACTTCTGCTAAACGAGCTGCCAACTAGGTGATTATTGAAGCTGAACATGATCTGATGACTTTTAAGCCAGTGTTCTGTTATACAAAGAATGTCCACGTTATTACAGTTCATGAACAACTCCAATTCCAAATCTTTACCCATCAGCCCTTGAATATTTTGGTGAACCAGGTTTAACTGACAGTTTAATTCTTTTTTATTATTAGCTGATGGTACATTTTCTTTACATTTGCCTTTATAACATACATATTGTGTATCAATGGCAATTTCGCTTACACTGAAATTTAAATGTCTATTAGTACCAAATAATGCATTGCAAGAGGTTGACTCCATTGTCTTAATTACTAATTTAAATTATGTGGAACATGTTCCACGCTCAAAGGAATGCTACTTAAATTACGTAGCTGCTCAATAGAAGCAGCTGTGTTAGCCAAGCCAATTTGGCTTTATTAGAAATATAAAAATATAGCGAAATTGCTATTTGTCTTTTATAGTAATTAGAAAGATAAAAATTATCTTTAGTTAAAAAGTATTTAATTTTAATAAATGAATTACAATCTATGAATTGAAATTTATCGTCATACAATGACATTGTTTGGAATCGTCCGATGGTGAAGTTCGAATTAATCCAAACAGTTCCTCGGAACATTTTTCATGATAAAGCCGATAAAAGATACAGAGTGATACCACATCTCTATGTAACGCCAAAGAATCAAGCCGATTTGAAATACTTGCACAAAATATATAAATATTTTACTGGTATTCCTCCTGTTGGTCAGGGCTTGCTTGAAGAATAGACTATCTACCATTCTGCAAGGCAGTTCATAAAAGGCGACCGATTCAGTATAGGTATATGGTAGAGTTCTGCAACGTCTCGTCTGGATTCGGCACCAGGGCCTTACATATTCCTGGCGCAATAGCGTCAATGCTTGCCATTGACGGTTTTCGGTTATGGAGGGTAAGGAGATGTTCCCGCTACATAGATAGTAACGCATCATTAACAACGCGATGGTAGTCTCTGTGGTAGTCTATTTCTATCAGGTGAGGATTCTGCGTGTTTTCTATCTTATGACAAAAAAATAATTCTTCGCTGCAACTTTATTTGACCCACGCAGCTTCGCCCGTGAGTACAGTAACATGTCATCAAATGAATCTATCATACAAACTTTTATCCCCTATATATTGTTATTTGAATGAGAAAAGAGGCTTATGATTGACGCCGAGTTTTTAAACTATCTTCTTGCATATTTGACAAAAATCAATTATTTTTCCGGGATGAAAAGTATGCTATATACTATTTCAGGTCTCTGTATATACTATTCATCTATAATCTATATGTTCGGCAAATTTAATCCAAAGCAGTTCAGCGTTTTTTGCGTGATTGAGTAATAAACATCCGTACATCCAAACATAAAAACTTTCACGTTTATAATGCGAGTATTAATATAGATTAACTTTCTATATAATTTTACATATATTTTTCTTGCTATTTAAACAAAGTATATCTAATACATTGATATAAAAAGGGCAATGATCTAATAAATAAAATTTATGAAATTGTAAAACCACAGCGGAACATTAGATATAAAAAACGTGTCATCAAAGGGGCGACCCTTGGTATTAAATAAAAGGCGGTCACCTCGATGCCGGTTTTCAATGAAATGTTCAAAATTGCGATTCACTGTAACCACAGTAAAGCAGTTCTGTTTAAAATCAATAGTAATTACTGGGATGAGCTCTTTATTAAAATCGGTAGTAACGAGGCTTAGCTGCCGTTTTTTTAAATGTCAAGGAGGAACAATAATTAATGTTGTGCTTTTTGGTTTTACGATGACTATAAATCATATTTACATCGTAATTTTATTAAAGTTGTTATGGCATTGCAACTATTATTTAATTTTAAATCTATGTGTAAAAAATTACAAACCTCGTAATCTAGGGTTCTAGTATCTAGGCCTATTAGTTGCCTATTCGGCTCAAGTCATGTGGCCCTACACTCAACCCCCGATTTGTACAAAAATGATAATTTCCGAAACTTTTCTCGAAAATGTATCGATAATGTATTACTATACGAAAATCCAAAACATACCATCAGGGTACGTTTTGAATTTTCTTATAGAAATACATACATAATTAATATCTATAACAAATAAATACATATACATAGGTAAATAATATGAAAAAAAAAAAACAAATATTTATAAATATATTATATCAATTTACAAATTTGACTACATATTCTAATTTAGTTATTATTTTTTTGAAAATCACAAAAATAATCGTTACCTTTTACACAAAGGCTTTTTAAGATTTTCTTTTTCAATTTACAATTTGATCATTTCATTACTACTCGTAATTCACATAAAAAGAAATTTATTTTGATTTTTCTTATCTTATTCTCATTTAGCTGAAACACAACATGCGGCGAATTCCGCGAAGGGAAAATATTATACATTCGTTGAAATTATTTTTACCTTGTTTTATGTCATTGTATTTATTACTTCTGGAACAAAGAGCAATATTTTTTTCAGTCCGTTAGTTGTATAAAACGAATGTTTTTTACGAGACATTTATCACTCTTATTTGTATGACGAATTTTATAAAAATGTTTATCTACTTGGCTCATTATGGAGCTAACGAGCATTGGAGCAAAAACCTTTGTAATAGTAATTAAAATGTTGTTATTTGATTTTTATAATTTGTTTGCGCAGCTTTGCCCGTTTAAATAATAAATAAATCTTTCATACAAACTTATATTCCCTATCTCTATCCGTATCCTGATTGACCCCAAATTAAAAAAAATCCTATATTTGACCCAGTGACTTCAGCTATTTTTTGTGCCAAATGTCATTAAAATCGTTTTAGCGATTATGCCACGAAAGCGTACTGTTATTCTTTCGTGGCATAATCTCTATCTGTATAGTCATACTGACTTTTAGATCTATAATATTAGTATAGATTGTGATAGCTTGGAGATGACAAAGTGAGGCGGTGGGGCCAAGACTTATTTGCACATCCATTGCTGCTAACAACTCAACCCTTTACTCTTACCTAGCAATGGATATCAGGAGTTTGAGATGATGATTGTAATATTTTACAAATATTCATTTAAGAGAGCACAAAAAAATGAGGTTCTGCGCAAATTGACCATTAACATCTATGGTGTCTATAGGCGATGGTTGACTCTTTCCATCAGGAGACGCATTTGCTTATTTGTTATCTTATGATGTAAAAAACGAGACGATGTAGTGTCACTTCCTGTTATCAAAACATTTTCCTGCTAGGATGTGAAAAAGAAAAAGTATTATATTTTTATAATACATAATTATTTCTGAGATTCTAATCATGATAGTTTGTATAGAAAAAACCTTTTATTGTTAAGATACTCGATATCAGACAGCAATGAGTCCAATATAACCAGCCTTTTTTGCTAAAATTTATTTAATATTTTAGAGCGGGTATTACCAAGCCACGTCAGCAGCGATGCCATCTTTATAACGGTTATTACAAACATACCATTTGTCACATTTTGTGTTGCTATTGGTAATATTTAAAAATGATATGTAAGACTTATTACTTTGATTGGGAAAAGAACACGGACAAGACTTCATACACCGTTATTTTTAGTTAGTATCTTAAAGTTTAATATATTCCTTAAGATTTTATATCAACTCCTTAACTTTTCCGCATTTAATAAATATTTTTTTAACTTGGGGAATAGTAGCTAAATAAAATTGGAATTTAGATAAGGTTAACGTAAACAATCAGTTCTCTCCTTAGTAGTCTGTGGTTAGGTTTTTATCTTGTCATTGGGTGTCTTCAGTACAACTGCTAACCTCAGAAATCTAAGTTAGATTGACAGACTTCGGAGCTAAGTTTTTACAAAAACACACAAAAACAGGTAGGTACTTAAAAGAACAAAAAATAAATTAGCATTAACTGTTCCTTAATACAAAAACAGGGAGAATGTTTATTTGATACTTATAATGAAAATTATGATATGTAAACTTATTACTGTTTTAATGAATATGTAATTAAAGTTTTATAAAATGGTAACACTTAAATATCATGATAGAATTCAATCAAATTATAGTCTCAATTATTTTTAAATGATTGTACCTAGCGATATATTTTATTTAATTGATTTAAAAATCGTAGAAAATTATTCTATTTTATCTAATATTCGTCACTCCAAAAGACACGCAAAGGTTGTACAAAATTAAAATGACCTGTGTTCTTTAGCTTCGATATCCACAAAATTATTGTACACATTACACAATTGCATTAAGCTATCAAATACTGCCTTTGACGATCGGACAGTTTTTATTACTCATTGTATAGATACTAAATTGCAGTTTATTGGTATGAAAAGTCTCTGAACTTAAACCGTGAAAAGGCAAACATACAGATGCAGAAGACGAAATTATAAGGATTATTTGTTGATCACGAAAACTATAAATGTAACATATTTAATAATTGAAGAAAATATCTTATTTAGAACTTATACTCAAATGATTCCAAACTAAAAGCGTGTTCAAATGGTTCAAACTTGCTAATAAAACGGTAATTCAGTTTCAAAGTTCGCATTTTCAATTTAACGTGAATATAATTAATCCAACAACTAGGTAATACAACTTTGACAACAGAATATTCTATTAAAACAATAAGCTATCTCACAATATTAAACTTATTTCCTTAAAGGATCACACAACGTAATTAGGAATGAAAATGAGATATTGATGAAATGAAAGTTGTTAGAAATTTCATAAATATGGTTTTCGGTTTACTTTTTCTGTTGTATTTATCACGAAAGATGTTTAGAAAAAAACATATTATTTACACCATCCACTTAAATATTAACTCTTAATTTAAGTGGATGGCGTAAATAATATGTAACGTCGCTGATTTCCTCGGTATTTTTTTTTTAAATTGGGTAATGAAATTTAATATTGGAGTAACGTAGGTAATATAATATTTCTTAAAAGCCTTTTTTTTATCAATGATTGTACTTAAGTTTAAATTGTTATGTAGTTATTCATAAAGAAGTTACAAAACAACTTTATATTTTTCAATCGACGAAAAACGGAGGAGGTTGTCAATTCAACGCGTATATATTTTTTATATTACACCACGCATATTATAACGTTTTATAAAATAGGCCGATTTCGATAATTCTTTTTTTAGTGAAATAGGTATACCCCGAGGGTGGTCCTATCGATTTTTTTTAAATTCCAAACATAAGGGTACGTAAACAAGGGATGCTTGATTATTCACTCATTGATTTTAATGTCTGACCGCGCATAACTTTTTGCGGTTTAATTTTTTGATAAAAAGGTATTATCATCCTACTAATTTAAAGAAGATTTTTAGCTGCAAGACCCCCGGTATTGTAGATGTTCATAGGCGGCGGTGATCACTTACCATAATGTGCACCACCTGCTCGTTTGCCCCTTCTGGTATAAAAAAAAGAAGACAAAGAATTATCTAAAATAAATTATTTAAGAATTAGTTTTAGATAATTTATTTATTTAATACTTTATTGCACACAGAAAATAGCACAACTAGGAAAAAATAAATTAACATCAGTACAATGTGCGAGCTTATCTCCTTAAGAGATTTTAATTTTAAGCAACAAAAGCTATTTTTACAAAACTATCAATAGGAGAATGTGTGACTGCACTTCTGATATATTTTGACTGAACTGTGGGCTGAACTAACTGAATTGATATAATTTTGTATTTATATCAAACTTTATGAACTACAAAATTTTAAATTTATTATATGAAGTATTTGACCAGTCAAGTGAAAGTAAATTTTCCTCAAACACATAAATTGTGAGAAATACAGCCGTAAAAGTATTTTCTGCAATCTTATGATATAATCTGCAAAAACGAATTCACCAAATCAATTGTTTATTTACTTATTACTAGCTTTGTCCACGATTTCGTCCGCGTTGAAATACTTCTTAAATTAAAGTAGCCTTTTTTCCTGGGGTTTTACGAATAGCTCCAATTCCTGTGGAATTTCCGAGATAAAAACAATCATATGCCCTTTCTCGGGTCTCAAACTATCATTGTACAAAGTTTCATGTCAATCGGTTTAGTGGTTTAGGCGTGAAGAGACAGAGAGAAAGAGTTACTTTCGCATTTAGAATTTTAGTATGGATTTAACAGGTCGAGTGGTCGAGTGGTAAGCGACCCTGTCTTCATAATCGATGGGGAACGATGAATTCGATTGAAGAGAGATTCATTCATAGATAGATAGAGATAGAGCATTTGTGCCATGATTCGGGTATTTTTCCTTGCTGCCCCTTTTGAAGAATAGACTATCTGCTTTCTTGTCAGGCATTTCGTAAAAGGCGAACGATTGGTCTAAAATATCACTACCATCGTGTTCTGCAACGACTTCTCCTGGTTTGATACCACTGCTTTACCCATTACAACTCAATACGACAGTATTGCTTAATATTTGCTCTAGCCCAATCGTTTTATGTGTGTATGTATATTATTTTTCTCTCTAGTGTTTTTGGTATATCGTTTCTACTGTGTGTGAACTGCCTTCACACTTTTTTAACTATTGATAAATTCGTTAATATTTATAATTTTCAACCGTGGTGGACAAGGCTCCTTTGAAGAATAGACTAACTGCCGTTCTGCCAGGCACGTCGTAGAAAGCGACCGTTTGGCTATACGGGTCACTACCATTTTGACTACTAGTTGGTAAAAAAATTTAAACTGTGTTTTGTATGTTTTGTGTAGCTCGCGTCTCAAATAAATTTATTCTTATTGTTCTTATTTATTTATTTATTATTGTTCTTATTAATATAATGTTTTAAACTCTAACATTTAAAAAAATCATCTTGCAAGTAATGTCCTGTCATATCATATGTATATGCTATAGTCGACCAGCTAGTCGTATATAGAAAAAAATCTATATTAATATCATAAATGCGAAAGTTTAGATGGATTGATGACTTTTATTCAATCACGTAAAAAGTACTGAACAGATTTGGTTGAAATTTGGAACACAAATACATGATAACCTGGAATAGCACATAGGCTACTTTTAATCCAAAGAAAATGAGTTGTTCCCGGGAGATTTACCACACACTTTTATAACGCAGTGGGCTGCACGGTGCAGCTACTGGTTAATAAGAGGACAAAAACGTCGTAACTAATGAGTAGAATAATATAAAGGTTTAATATTGGTATATTTCTTCACTCTATCTTGTTTATTATTTACCTTTTACTTCTCTCCGATCTCACAGGAAAAGCATTTATCGATGGCGTTAAGTGCCCAAATTTAAACTTAAACTCTGGCTGTGCATTCTGCTCACCTACTAACCTAATGTCGCTGTTGCAGCTCTTCAGGCTATTAGCTCTTCTCATATCGACAAAAAAAAATGCTTATACAAAATGTATTTTCTTAAGAATTAATATCAATTTCTTTTCGAATCTTTGTAGTACACGCGGTAAACTAACATGAATTGGAAAATTGCTGAACTCTTTAACAATATACTCGTTTCGTGTGTCATTCATTTTCTATTTGAGACACACTTTTATCTTGTTTGGAAGCTAACGATGTTTTCATAGTCTGATGATGTATTCATATCATATCGTACCATATTTGGTAGCTTAAAAGTGAAATAAAATTTTAATAGTTTTATTGAATGTTGCAGCCGAGTGATTTTTTAAAATTTTGGGATATTAAATCTCCTGCGTTTTTTAAATATTGCAGACATTAATTTATTCCCAAAAGTAAGCATTTACTAGCTTGTAATATGAGTTTAATAAACAACAGTCATACAAAACATTCGGAAACTATTTTCAGAATAAATATTTTAATTCAGATTACTGTAGGTATGTATTTTTATTCTACCAGATTACTATAGGTATGTATTTTTATTCTACCAAGTATTAATACGTGATCGCAACTATTAACATGGAACAAATTGCAAACGATTATCAACTGTATTCGTGTCTGTTGCAGCCATGTTTAATTGTTTGGTTTGTGTTATTAAATTGTAGCTGCGCTTTACTCCCATTTAATAGCACTGCAAAACAAATTACATTCTATAAAATTGCACCTGAATCTTTGTGGAGCTGTTTTCCAACGTTTTCTAAGTTTCCAACAGCTGACACGAGTTTTCTTGGTTTTTATTAAAATATCTAAAGAAAGTTGATAGATGTTCGCATCAAAATTATCAAGATTATCTCTTATTGCATGCCACAACACAAAGCGTTTAGGTAGTGCTTTACTCTCGCTTCATTTAAATCAAGCATCTTTCTCAAGTAAAGATGTCTCTTTTTTTATTTATATTGCACTTTTGGAATAATATGAATAGACGTATGTAATTTTTTATATATTTAATATTTTTAAGAGACTGTGATTTTTACTGTATTTAGTGTAAATTTTTTTTTATTGAAAAACAAATTCCAGGTCTGTCCGATGTTTGGTATTTTTTTTATCTATTTTGTTTTAAAGGACTTTTATTCCCTAAGAACATGTTAGTCGCATCGTATCCTATACGGATGTTTGGTATGTATGCATGGATCTAGCACGATCACGAACGAAAAACTTTTTTATTAGCTTCCGAAATTACAATGCGCAGTTTCCTATAGCAAATAGCTGTCTAATTTCGAGTTGCTTAATTATAATTAATAAAAATCCCTATCTTTTAGTTTATTTGTTGATCACTGTTTATAAATACTTCATATTTCATTACATGTCAAGGTAATAAATAGTTCCATACAAAATACACTTCAATGACAATAATTCTTTTGTTCATCTGTACAAACTATATAATTCGTTTAAATTGAATTTGAATCCTTTATATAAAGATAATTACAAAAACTAATTTTATAGGCGTGCATTTTTGGATTTCTCAGACTATTACATAATACAATCAATTTAATTCATGAGGAATGCGTAATAATAATAATGAAATTGAAATACTCTAATTACATAAAAATTCAATAAGCAATTCATCATTCAAGCATTCATTAATAGTTAGTGATTTGATAATTAAAACCTATATATGTTTTCTGTGAACAAAATAGTATAATAATATGTATATATGTGTCAAATAAATCATAGTGTGTGTAACGATTATTTTTATTAAATGTATGTGTGTTTCTAGTGTATAGTAGGTGTATTAAAATAGTAGCTTTCTGGAGATTTTCCCCTTGTATAAACTACTAACTGAGTTCTCCGTTCGCATATTTTTTGTAAAAAGAGGTACATAGTTGTATTAATATATAGTTATTTACTTATTGACGTTTCAATCATTAAAATGTTATATATTCAAAAAGTTATTTTACAAGCATATTATTCAATATAGTATGATAAAAAATAATTGTGTTATTTAAACATACCAAATAATACTAGTACTGTAGCTTTAATATTATAATGAGATCTGAAAATTGGGACACAGATATTCAAGAGCTCTTATCGACATATTCATACAATTCGAAAATTAATTAGTAAATATTCCGTGTTTCACTGTATTGCCTGTATTTATTATATTGTTTCGTAATTCGATTTGGAGACTAAAGTTATGCATGGAGAATGGACATTTTATTTATTTACCTAATTATTATGACGCACAAACAGGTAGTGACAAAATGCTACAAATCTTATTATTACATCAGAGTATATAATCTGTGATATAAACTAATCACTTAATCAAAGTATAGCATACAATTTAAGGTAGCAGTGTTTCACTTTAATAATACATATTATTATATAAAATGGAAGAAATTAACTAAGAAACAAAGTAGATGAACTTATAAAAATTAAAATAATATATGTAAGTAAAACCAAAAATTGGTTAGTTAATCAATGGAAGAAATCTCAAGGTGAGATAGCTCACCTTTTGTTTTCATATATGTATATCCATTTGTTTGTTTACACAGTTAATATGTTTACTGTAACTGTTTTTGTGTACAATAAAGTGTTACTAAAAATAAAATAAATAAAAAATGTCATTATAAACAAAGCATTTTGTCACGGGCCTTAAAAATTTACTTTTATTAGCATTGAAGATGTTTTTTTTTTATATCATAAGATAGCAAACAAGCAAATGGGTCTCCTGATGGAAAGAGTCAACCATCGCCTATAGACACCAAAGATGTTAATGATGCGTTGCTATCTTGTGGCGAGGTCTAATGCCACATGCATAAGTTTACCAGCTACCTTACCCTCCAAACCAGAACACGATAGTGACCAGCACGGACGCTATTGCGGCAGGAATGGGTAAGACGGTGGTACCAGACCCGGGCGAGACAATGCAGAACTCTACCACCTAGTAGTCACGATGGTAGTGACGCAAATAGCCACTCAGTCGCCTTTTACGACCTGCCTGGCAGAACGGCAGTTGGCCTATTCTTCAAAGGAGCCCGGGACCAACACGGGGATGTCTAGGGGTTTAGAAAATTCGCTTTAATTGTTGTACAATCTACGGGAGCTAATAGGGAGCCTATTTATTCGCATAGAATTACTGGAAAATATAGTGCATAATTTGATACTAAGAGAAAAAATTATATTAAATTCGAATAGAGGGAATCTGGCACGCGGCGATAGTTGCTGCGGCACACTCGCTTCGATCACTCGCCTTCACATAGTAATAAACACTGTTCTAACCTAACTTAGCCCAAATTTTTAAACAGTGTTTCTTTATGCCAATCAAAATTAGGACTAAAAGCATTAGCCTAAATAATATTTATGCTTACTGAAATATATTACCAGAAACAATAGGCTAGTTAATTAATTTCTTTGATAAATCCCAAACAAATTGACCGATTTTGATTAAATTAACGGTATTTGACGCAGTTTTTAAAGGAGAAAAGCTTATAGATTTTTAAGCTAATCGGTGAATTAACTTGAAAGTTATTTAAAAAAAGTAAGTTTGCTAAAAACAACGTAATTTTAATATTTGAAAAGCCATAAGTTTTGAGAATTAGATTCGATTTTGATTTTTGTAACGGCATTTGACGTAGTTTTTTCAGTACTAAAATATCGTAGAACACCAAAAAATGATTGGTTGAAAAATTTCGAAGCTATGTCGAAAAAACACTTTTAAAATTTTTTGTCAACGTGCTTCCTGTGCTTCCTGTACTGTACTACGTCCTGTACTACGTGTCCGTACTCCGTGCCAGTTCTACGTGTCAAGTTCCTCGTATTCCTCCTCGTGCATCTACACCAGCGCGACTCCGACTCCTACGCTTGACACGGGGGGTCCAATAAATATTTAGTACCGGACTTTGTCTTCTGACAATATATAATATTTTGTACTGCATTTCATTTAACTTTCCTCTTGTGCCACCAGGTTTCTCGAATTCAGGAATCTGGTGACAGCTTATATTGTGACTTGGATCCTCTCCCTCTACTCTCCGTAGAGGCTGACGGTCTAACGTTATAACGTGTCACTACCATCGTGAGTACTAGGTGGTAGAGTTCCGCAACGTCTCGCCTGAATAATTGGTACCACCGCCTTAGCTATTCCAATCGTTATAGCGTCAAAGCTTGTCATTGTCGTGTTCCGGTTTAGAGGGTAAGGTAGCATGCAAGGACTTATGCATGTGGCATTGCCATCCCGCCACTCTGATAGCAACCCATCATTATTAACATCCAGAGGCTAAATTCTCTACCCTCGTCCACCAATTCGACACTGCCACGTCGACAGTAGCAAGTACAAAAGCACACAGTTCACGAATTGAACGCACGTTTAACTTCGCAACCGAAGCGTCTCCAGGAGAAACGAACACTAATTCACTCAACAAGTAACAAGTGAGTGAGTTAGACGTCGACTCTTTCGAACAAGACAGTGGCGAGCTACGACGCTATTGAGACTAGAATAATGGTGATGGTTATTTCTTTTTATCAGGAGAGTTATCTAATTGTTCTTTAACCTATGCTATGAAAAAAATCTTAGGGCAAAATGTATCCATTTATGAGCTAAACGTTGAATGAAAAGTGGGTATCCCGATGTTAAGAGCACTATAGCTTAAAATAACGCATGAACTTAGATAAATAATTGGTTTCGCTGTGCCCGCGAGACCTTTTATTGATCTATGCGCATGAAATGATTTCACTGGAAATATTTTATTTATTTTTTAAGAATTTTCTTAAAGTAAATATTTTCATGCTTTTTAAATTATATTCCAACTTAATAAGCTTAAGTTATATTAATAACTCACACAGTTAGGTAACCAATATTAATACTTGCTTGTGTGCCAAGTCTGCAGTGCAATTTCATTTAAATAAGTCGCCACGGTAACGTTAGTAGGTTACCGATCTTAATAAGCTACGCATAAGTAGATATCTAATTAAATTATATATGTAATAAAATAATTTTTTTCAGCTTTGTTCGTGTTGAAGTAATGATTTTATTTAAAATGAGGTGAGTTTTGCAATAACTCATCTGAACTCTATACCATAATGTTACACATTTAGGCATCTGTACTCTTTGAAACTTTTTTCTTTAAAGACTAACTCTCAAAATCTTTTCCTTATATAATAGTTGCTCTAGTGGTTAGCAAACCAAACTACAATCCTATAGGCCTCGGGTTCGATTTCCGACGGAAAAAAAAATTGTGTAATGAATGATAAAAGATGTTTGTATTTCTGGGTTTGGATGTTGATTATGTACGTTTCAGTCTGAATTATATATGTATTTTTATGTATTGGTACGACTAACATCCATATCAAATTTAACGTCAATTCAAGATCAATTCGTGTAATTTGTACAGCAATATTTATTATTACTGTGGTCTATTTGCCGAAGAGACATTTTATCCAGTCCCAAAGTCACTGCTAACGAAATTCCACAAATATCGTCGAAGCAAAATTCTAATATTAGGCACTGAAATTATGAGAAGTACCTAATTAGGTGATTTTAATCTTGGAATGGTTAATACTTTCAAAATTCAGGTATATTTTTTTCATTAGAAGGGTTATATATAAATAGTCCCCAACTTTCTATAGTAACTTTACACACCTGTAAGTTCTAGAAATTGAGGATTGTCCAATAGTATCAATTTTGAAAATTTTATTGAATTTTAAGTTAAAATACCAATAACTAAACTTGTATTCCTAGTCAAAGTAAGACAGTTATTTAAGCCCAGCTTACCACATATGCAAAATCTCATTTAATCAAAAATAAAATAATGTAGTTGGAAGACTTTTGCCGTTACATTTGAAAGCACTTAAACAAGAAGTAAATTCAAAATTAAAATAAATCCAGACATGGCCATTGCATATTGCGTTTGCTCTGTGTGTTATTTAAGTGCTATTTTGTGAATATTTGTGCCTAATCTCTCTATTTACCGCCAAGTTGACTATGTCTTCCGTTTCCGTGAAAATGTTGTCTTCAAGCGTGGTGTTGAGAAGAGCCAAATTATTGACTTGTGTAATTCTGAAAAAGATCCCTTGGAAAATAGATTTTAAGTATTTGTTTTAATTCAAAATCTTTTTTCCAAGCGATCAGATTGATTTATTTCGTAGTGATCTGAAATAGTTAACCTAAATAACATTGTAATATATAATAATATCTCCTAGAAAATGTTAGGACTACTTAAACATTAGATATTTCACATTACTATTATAAAGCTAAGTTAAGAAATCTTATTTAATATTTTATTGTACACAATTAAAAGAGAAGTAATACATAGACTCATTAAAAACAGACTGTACAATGGGTGAGCTTATCCCCAATAAAAAGATTTCTTTCAGCTGACCCGGATAAGAGTAAATACAATAATTATCGAAATGTTAAAATAGTGTACAGTAATCATAAAACTAGATACATATGAATATAGCAGTCTTGATACATTAAATTTAGCCACATAATACTTAAAAATGAACAACAATCGATAGAAATTAAAAAAAAAATACTATGTAGACCCAGCAAGGAAATGTTCTCTTAGACTCATTTTGAAAATTGGAAGAGATTGACTTATACGAAACTTGGGCGGTGAGTTCCATAACCTGACAGCTTGAACATGGGAAGGATTTGATAAAAATTTTGGACTGTGTGGGGGACATATTAAAAGGGCAGTTACACTAAATTTACAAGGTGAGCCAGGTGGATGCATGAAAGAAAACCCATCACGCAGATAGCTTAGTGTATAAGAAATATTCAAGTCCTTTTTTCTTATTTGAAACATATAAATATATTTCATTATGACTTTAGTTACAGAGATAATTATAACACAAGTTCATTTTTAAATTTGAAATACGTTAAGAGATTAATTAACGTATTTCAAATCTGAAAATAGTTTTGGAATTTCTGGAAATTGCGCGAAAGTAAGGAAAGACACATGCAACTTTAATATAAGCACACACACATAGATAAGTTTTAATTACCGTATCCTAAACACAGATCTCTATAGTGGACAAAGTTGTACTAAAAATCCACGCAAATCTTTAAATAATAATTGTTTTTATACTCTTTGGTTTAGTACCATAGCCTTACCTATTCCTGCTGCAATAGTGTCACTTGTCAGTGCCTGTCATTGTTGTGTTTAAGTTTGGAGGGTAGTGTAGCCGGTAAACCATTGACGTGTATAATATATACACGTCAATGCGGTAAACTTATGTGATAATGTGACATTTATGATAATGTGGCAACCACACGGATAGTAACGCACCATTAACATAGTTGTCTATATGTGATGGTTTTATCTTTCCATCAAAAGAGCCATCTGCTTATATGTTATCTTATGATATGAGAAAGGGTATAAGTTGTTTATTAAGAATATTTAGTGTAGTTTTAAACATTTAAGTGTCATTAAATTATTCGGCAACTTTGATATAAATCAAAACGAATAGCTACAAAATAGATTTATCGAAATTAGGTTGAGTAATTGTAGCGATAAAATGTCGTGACACGCGATGGTGGTTGCCTAAAATTTGTGCGTGATGTAATATAGAGCACACTTATATACACTACATAGAAACCTGATGTCTCAAATAAGTAGAGTGCCTTGTAATTTAAGAATTGGTCTGTTTACCCCGTGTTGCTGCGGGCGCCTTTTAAAAAAATTACCATTTGTCGTTCTGCTAGGCAGTTCGTAAGAGGCAAATGATTGGTTATGCGCGTAACTACTATCGTGGCTGCTAGGTGATATAGATCTGCATTGTCTCGCCCTGGTCTGGTATTACTGCTTTACCTATTCCTGCCGCAAAAAGTAGTAATAAGGTAGCCGGTAAACTTATATGTGTGGCATTAAAATCGCACCACAGGGTATTAACGTACCAATAAAATGTTTGTATAATAAATAAAACTCCATCAGGAGAACCATCTGCTTGTTTGCTATCTCATGATATAAAAAATTTGCTTAGACGATTAAAGTCACTGATTTGTAACATTCTGCAAAATTTCATATAATACTAGCTGACCCGGCAAACGTTGTTCTGCCAACTTGGTGTCTGCTTTTCAGTTTTTTTTTTTACATTTTTTCACCTTTTAAACCTAACCTGAATCTCCATGAATATTTTAAATTCAGTTTTATTCCCTCAGAGCTTAAATTTACCAAAACCCTTTTTTAGTGGATACCTATGTTATCATATCTATATATATGTAGGAATGTATGTGTAGGAAATGGAACAAACTTATTGAATGTTTGGAAATTACATGAGACCCCTAACGATGCAATAGTCCATCAACGGCCACCATATTTTCCGCTTCAGTAGCACAAACAGAAACATACAATTTATGTACTCAACGCGCGTTTCTCTTTATAAACGAAGAAGTATGTTAATGAGATTAGAAAAACATTTATCTCTGAGATTTGAAGCATAAAATTAATGCTTAAAGCAATCTTTGAATTATAGAAAGGAACGTCTGAATATATTTAACTTGTCATGTAGTCCCAGATTTTATCCTGTATTTGCACAAAAGTTAAATTGAAAATAATTGGTATTATTCGTATTCTCGAATACTGTAATCGCAGTAGCATCTTGGAGTCTGGTGGTTAGTACCGCCGTACCAAGTACGTTTAGCTTTCGGTCCTGTTTACTGCAAAAAAGTGCTAGTCATTATCAAGTCGGAAAAATTTGGAGATAAAAATATGACCATATATGACCCGACTAAATAGTGATCTTGGTAAACTGATATTTTTTTTTCAAAATAGTATGATAAAACCACAACAATCGTCATATAATCTCGCATATCTCTAGGACCACGGATCAGAGTGCTAGTACCTAGTGGTAAACGTGAGAAACCAGTTTACCACTAGGTGGCGCTGTACAAATCACATATAAATTCCTAGTAAACTCCAAACGCGCTCACGATCAAATGCGAAAAGAAAAACTCACACTTAGCACTCTGGTCTTCATCTTATTGACATGGATAAAACAAGATTGATGCACTCCCAAAAAGGAAAAAAATTTTCAAATCGCTTAACAAATGAACTTGTTCTGACTTAACAAACTAAAATGTACAGCAAATTTGTGAACCTCCTCTTTTTGCTCGCCTCATACCGGAGCGTTATTGGAGAGCTCTACTCTCAACATGTGAAGGTCGAGCATTTTTCTGGATTCAAACTGTATCTGTTGTATTGTATTGTGTCTTATGTACTCCTAGGGGCCTTAAGGGGTTGATTTTGAAGAGAACCTAGCCACTGTTTTATCCAGCAGTTTCAGACAAACTAACATTTATGAATATGAACTTAGCCGATTTTCATCTTATCATATATATATATATATATATATATATATATATATATATATATATATATATATATATATATATATATATATATATATATATATATATATATATATATATATATATATATATATATATATATATATATACTACTACGTAGCGTGGTTTATGTGTTTATTTAATTTTCAATTATATTTTCAAACACATTTTTCTAGTCTCGAGGTGGTGGTAATACTCTTCTTTCTGGTCTCAAGGAACTGTCTCCTTCTAATTTTAACCTGTTGGGAGCTCCAATTTTTTTAAGTGCAGTTCCTGAGGCCATTACTGCTTGTATACATCTTTTTCTGACTGTTCCCGAACGTCTTAAAAATCTTTCCGCACACGTGGTGATTATCTTGTTGCACATGTGCTTCGGTCTTCCGAAATTCACGTACACGTTGCGGACCACCCCTACCTGGCTTTGTCCAGAGGAAGTATCCTCGTTTGATGACGCCCTGAAATCGGTTGTCGAGTTAGTCCTCAATGTCTCCCTAGACGGGACCCAGTGGAGACAGGCGACTCTGCCAATTCGATGTGGTGGTATCGCAGTGCGTTGCGTGCGTGATGTGGGCTTGCCGACTTTCCTAGCGTCGGCGCATAGGGTTGCTAACCTTGTCACTGTATTACTTCATTACAATGGTGATGTTGGGAGCATTCCTTTTTGCATCTGATGCTATAATAGCTTGTTTGGCCCTAATTCGGGCGCAGCGAAACCCGGCGTCCCATGCCCGCGTGCACATGTAGCGAGCGTGGGACGAAGTAGGTGTGCAGCGATTCGAAGAGCAGCTAATAAATGATGCGAAAGTAGCTGATCGGGCTAGACTGCGGGCTGTGTCTCAACCAGAGTCAGGGACGTGGCAGCAGGCTTTAGCGTCACCTTACTTGATGATGACTCTCTGCGCGTGGCGGTAGCTCTTCGCCTGGGCTGCAAGGTATGCGAACCATATGTTATATGCACCTGCGGATTCACGGTAGAGGCTGATGGCCACCACGCGATGAGCATGGGGGGGTTCTCACGTCACGATGCTCTAACCACTCAAGCGTCCACGGTGATTGTACTCACCAAGGAAATTATTGCGTCTCGTGTCCACGGGAGTACAGTCACCAAATGACAGCGTTCGGTTTTAACGTATGATGCGCTTATTACAGTTGTTATTATTACAATAGATGTCACTAGATGGCAGTTTTTTAAATTATCTAAATTTCAAGGGGTTTTTTATCAGTGCAACACTGACGAAATATCTTTAAAAAATATAAAAATGTGACAGGCCGTCATTATTGCTTGTGAGTAAACTTTGTGTGTGGAGCTCTGACAAAAATGTGTTAAGTTTACAAGTTTTATATATTGTTTTATATGTGCATTGTACATTTTATTAATTGTGAATATATTTACTTTAGGAATAAAGTGTTTTACGACAGTTCAAGTACTTTTCAATGGAATACTTTCGCTTGAAAAGTTTTACTGTTTACTATACGGTCATTGTTTGATAATTATACGTCGTAATAAAAAGTATTCTAGGGCTTTTCTTTTTAAAATTAGTGTTAATTATAAGATAATACTTCACTATTAACATGGTAGTAATAATTCACAACTGAAATATGTTGAGATTGGTTTAGAAATACTTAGAATACAACTCGTTGTTCATGATTTTAGTGTAAAGGACTGCAGTCCCCATTGGACAGGAATACTTACTTCCTAAATAAGGGTTCTAACATACGGAGCGTTTGGTTTGTGGTGTTGTATTAGTGTTAAGTGCTGGTGTAGGTTTATTGAATGTTTTCGTAAATGTTTCAAATGAATTGTTTTTTATTATTAATAAATATTATTTTTTTCTTTCTATATTAATGAAATCTATACATACAAGCTCAAATCTAAGCCTGCAACGTTGAAGGCTTAACCCTACGATTTATTAAAGCGAGATTTATTTAATCAAGACAAACGGGAAAAAATGTATAAATGGTTGACCCTACGGGCCATCCCTGAAACTTCTCACTAAATTAAGGTATTTTAAGCTCAAAAGAGTAAAAAATATAAGCATAGATTTTTCAGTTCAAACATCTTTTTCGTTAAAAATGGCAGTATTATTAATTTTTTTTTTACAAAAAATATTTTATTTTTAATTTTCTTTATTGATAAATCCCAAACAAATTGACCGATTTTGATTAAATTAACGGAACAAAAGCTGATAATATTTTTAAGTCAATCGGTAAATTAACTTGAAAGTTATTTAAAAAAACTTAAGTAAGTTTGCTAAAAATAACATATTAAAAGCTATAAGTTTGAGAATTAGATTCGATTTTGATTTTTGAAACGGCATTTGGCGTAGTTTTTTAAGTACTAAAATATCGTAGAACACCAAAAAATGATTGGTTGAAAAATTTCGAAGCTATGTCGAAAAAAAAATTTTTCAAAATTTTTCGTCAACGATTACTCTCAAACGGATAAACCGATTTTAATGCAATTTATTTATTAGACATAGTTTTTTGACGAATAGAGCTGATTATTTTTTCTACTCAATCAGTACATAAATCTGGAAGTTATATTAAAAAAAATTCTGTTTCGTCAAAATTTCTCACAATCTCCGGAACCGAATCGGTTAAAATTTTCAGGAAATCTTAGTTGAGCAGAATCCAACTGCGTTTCGATGGGTCTAGCCGTTCAAAAGTTATGAGATGTATACATACACACCTACATATACACACACACACATACACACGCACACACACACACACACACACATACACACACACATACATATATACATACGGACAGACATACTGACGTCATCGTGAAAATAGTCGGAAAAGATTCCTAGGACCTCTAAACGTGGACATATGGTAAAAACTCGATTTTCGAAAATCGGGGTAAAATAAGTAACTTCCTTATCTACATATGTAGTGGGAAGTTTTTTTTTCAAATAGCCTATGTCACTCAGTGAAAAAAAAATGAAAAGTAAAATGAAAAGTAAGTAAGTAAAGTAGTAAAAAACTGGTTTACTAAATCACATTTTTTTACATTGATTGTTAAATAACAATTTTACAAAAATTATACGATATACCTGAAGATATTATCTAAGGAATGTGCTAAATTATTACATGAATAATGTTCTTTACTTGATCATATAAAATTCCGAAAACATAAAAAATAATTTGTTAATACTATTTCTAATCATCCACATGATTTTTATATGGTGATATTTAGTTAAAAAAGGAATGTGCTAAATTTTGGTTTTCAGCTGAAGTCCTATATTTATTTATCCAAAAATTAACACGTTTCCCAGCGGTTTCAGACCACACCGCGCGCGCGCCGCCCGAACGGCCGGTAACCCCGCAATCGCTATGCCCCTGCGTTTTAAATCTGTAATATCTTCGAAAATATTCATTTAAATTACATGCTGTAAACGTCCATATTGATCTATATTAAATCAACAATATATTTAAGGTATTTAATTGGATAAGGATTAGTGATGTATTGCTTAAAATTGCTTTGAAAAAAAGCCATTATTTCTCATAAAAAGTAAATGACAAAAAAATGCTATTGTGGGTTATCCATAAGAGCTAGACATATGTCATCGCGGACTTTTCTGTAGACCTTTTCAAGGTGTACAAATACTTGGTACATTATTTTGATAAATCTCGTAGGGTTTAGCCTGCGTTTGCAATATAAGCGGAAAAAAATATAATTATTTACGACATGACATCAGAAAACTCAAAAATAGCAGTGTTTCTCTACAATATGTTGAATGTTATTATACACATAAACCTTTCTCTTTAATCACTCTATCTATCACAAAAAACCGCATCATAATCCGTTGCGTAGTTTTAAAGATTTAAGCATACATAGGGACATAGGGACAGACAGAGAAAGCGACTTTGTTTTATACTATGTAGTGATAGTGATAAGATATTGGTGTCGCTTGAAAGGATATATTATGTACTATAATAATATAAATAATTTTTGACAAGTAACTATAAGTTTGTGTTGTAAAACTCGATATAAACAAGAAAATAAGACTTTTTTTCCATGTGTCCAAATTTCATCTTTTTTTTAAAATCTTTTATAATTAATTTGAGCCTTTTATTTTTGATTATTTAAAAGTATACATTCTTTAACCTTCCGTAAATATTTTTTATTCGAACTTAGCTCTTGTAGTTTTTTAGTAGTGATGGTTTTTGTTAAGCGAATCGCGCGCGGTTGAAAAGTTAAAATGCGCGGACACGTGACGTGATAGTCGCGTACGGGGCTTGGACGGTTGAGTGGCTAAGTGACATAATCCGTACAGCCCTAAATTCGGCTAACGTTCATTGGGTGCTTGAGCCTCCAGGTCTATGCAGAACCAATGGTAAGAGACCGGATGGGCTGACATTGTTGCCATGGAAAAACGGCAAGTGTCTTATATGGGGCGCAACTTGTGTCAGTACTGTTGCCGCTAGCCACCTCGGTCGCACTTTCCACTCTCCATCGGTAGCTACGGAGGATGCTTGTACTAAGAAGATGCTTAAATAAGCTGCTCTGGAATCGCTGTACCATTTCGTTCCAGTGGCCGTAGAGACCTTGGGTAGTTGGGGTATGGAGGCAAAGAGCCAAATCAAGGAGATCGGATGCACGCTTAGCGAAATCACAGGGGACTCCCGCTCTGGATCGTTTTTGGTGCAAAGGTTGGCCATTGGAATTCAACGCGGTAACGCGGCGAGTATGATGGGCACTTTTGCGCCAAGAACGATCCAGGTTGGGTAAAATAACTAGAATTAAGATTGACATGTCTATTTGTAAGATTATTGACATCCAGTTATTTGATATTATACTTATATATCCCAAAATTAAAAAAAATAATTATTAATGTTTTGAAAAGTAATATAAACTTTTGAAACATCGTCAAATGAAATGAACTTTACACACTGTAAATTAAAGTTTGGAATTGGAATATATTTACTCGTAGTTAGAAATATCACGTTTAGTTCATAGTTTATAATGCTTATTTGCACAAAAATTATGATAACAAGACCAAAGTTAAGACCTTTTGAGACCAAAGTTATTTTAGTTCTATTTTCAATTAAGGCTTATTTATATTCGATAGTAAATGATTACATTTGTTTTAATGCCTGATAATAATTATCTATACAGATCTTAATTGTCAGTCCATGTCTATTCATAACGGAGGTTATGAATAGACATATATATAAAAAATAACCCTATTTTTGTAATTAATTTCCCCCATATTAGTCCAGGTTCCTTTGAAGAATAGACCAATTGCCGTTCTGCCAGGAAGGTCGTAAAAGGCAACCGATTGCAACGTCTCGCCCGGATCTATGGTACCACCGCCTTACTGCTGCAACAGCGTCAATGCTTGTCATTGTCATGTTCCTGTTTGGAGGGTAAGGTAGGCGGTAGACTTATGCATGTGGCATTCCATCCCTCCACACAGATCATAACGCACCATTAACATTTTTGGTGTCTATAGGCGATGGTTACTTTTTCCATCAGGAAAGCCATCTTTTCTTTGCTATCTTATGACATAAAAAAGACTAAGATACGATTCCTACCGTCACAAATATCATAAAGAAATGATAAGGTAAATTTACTTGCTTTGTACTTTTGTACTTGTTTAAATGCCAAGGTTAAATTACTTTAAGCAATCAGATCTTTCCGAATCGAAATTCTAAACTAAATTTACCTACCTATTTTTACATGTTACTACTGCACACACTACAGTGATGGTTTAAATAATTTTAACTAAGCACTGACGCTATTGCGGCAGGAATTGTTTAGGCTGTGGTACCAGACCCGGGCGAGACAACGCAGAACTCTGCCACCTAGTAGCTTGGTAGTGTGACTCGCATAGCCAATCGGTCGCCTTTTACGACCTGCCTGGCAGAGCGGCAGTTGGCCTATTCTTTAAAGGAGCCCGGGACTAACACGGGGGGGAGGGGGGTAATCTAGACAATTTAGATTTAATTTAGATAATTATAAAATTATTTAATTTAGATACTATAAAAATGATTTATACAAGTGTTAACATAATTTTAATAAACAGTTAGGTGTTTGTGATTTTTTTATTTTGTAAACTTTAAATCACTCTTCTGTAAAGTTTACATAATCTTGCTTAGTGAAGGTTGCTTTTCAAGTGGCGATATTCATTATGTTGATTCCTTGGACATTCTACGCAGATAACTGTAAACTGATGTTGAGATGTAGAAGTATGTAATATATGAAATTATGTTTATAGAAATGACTAAAATTAAGTTGTTTTCTGTGCACTCCATTCTAGATTCTGTTCTCATTTGTTTAAGGTCGACTGGTAGAGAATGCCATGTAGCATTAAGTCCATCTCTGTACATGCTTGTTCATAAATTTTAAATAATTAAATAAATATTTTATGAATAGTGGCCAACTTTAAAATTCTTTAACGACTCTTGGTTTATTCTGATTTCTATTCATTTTTTTAAACATAAAGACAGATTTGGTGTTACATTTTTTTCGAGATATTTTAAAAGATTTTAGCTTATAAGTAAATACGTATCTTTTGACAAAAAATTACTGTAGTTATATTACATTAAAACTATAAATAACAGTTTTTTGTTCTTAGCTGAATTTTATTTATCGTTTGAGATAAACAAGTTTTATTAAATGGAAATAATTTTCTAAATATTAAAAATTCAGAATGAAAGTAGCGTCCATATTTGATTAAGTTTTTAGGCTTTGTACATGATAGCAACTTTTCGAAGGACACGGTAAATATTTTTTGCGGACCAGATAGCTGTACGTGACAAGCCTTAATGCCTTTTAGGTGCAAACAATAGTGAAATTCTGATCAAAGTAAAACTTTTATCGTAAGGATTTTCATATTTTCTATCACAAAATTAAACCGTAGATCTAATTTGTATGAAAATTATAAATAGGAAAACTTTTTAAGCTGACAGCGCTAGGAGGGTGTTAACTCCGCATTGGTCTGGACACTCTTTGGGGCCGTTCATAAAATACGTCACACTAAAATCAGCTTTTTTTGACCCCCTCCCCCCCCATTGTCACGCTGTGTCACACTTTTTGTGACCCCCCTAGAAATATTTCGTCACAAAAACTAAGACCCCCCCCCCCCTGCTGAGTATGATAAATTCTAAATGATAGTACACAAATTCTGAAAATTAAAAATATTTATTTAGTTATTATAATAACATTACGCGCAGGGTACGTGGAAACGTTACTGTCTTAAGTATTGGAAAAACAAAGAAACCCGTTGTGACGGATCGCAACGCCGCTAGAGTCGCGCCACAGAACTAGCGTTCATGTCAAAAAATAATAAACGGCGAACGTCACGTTGCCGTATACCCCCCGTCCCCCCTTGTCACATCTTGTCACACTCAGCCAGACCCCCCCCCCCCCCTTGTATGCGAACGTATTTTATGAACGGCCCCTTTAAAAAATGTCCGTCTGCTATTCTGTCTGGCAGTACGTAACGTGAGGCAAACAATTGGTTCGGTATACAAGTCACTAAAGTCGGGAATAGGTGGTAGAGTTCTGCAATGATTCACCCGGGTCTGGTACCACCGCCTTACGAGTACCTATTTCTTATATTAAATAAATATATTTTATTTAATTTCCTGCCACAATAACGTCAATGTTTGTCACTGCAGTTGTCTTCTAGTTTGGAGGGTTAGGTAGCTGGTAAACTTATTAAAATGACTTTAACACCCCACCTCGCAGGTAGCAATGAGCTATTAGTATTCTAGATGTCTATAGGCGATGGTTGTCTCTTTCTATCAGGATAGGCTGCTTGTTAGCTATCTAATTATATAATAGTGTTGAATTATAAACTTTCTTAGTTTATTATAAGCTTACGGTTTTTACAATTTTTCTAGTCTAGTCCTCCATCTAGTTGGAGTGACGACACACGCAAAGTGGCTGGCAGCGGATGGAGACTAAAAGCTGAATATCAAGCTCACTGGCGTTCCATTGGAGTGGCCTATGTCCAAAAGGGGACGAAAATAGATTGATGATATTTGTATGGACGTACATTTCTTTGGAACATGCAATAAATTCAGCTTATTTGTGACAGTGATATACTGCATAATTTTTACTAGACAATGCCAGAAGTAGCGTTATGTTTTGTTTGGGTCTTATGTCAACCTATTCTAGACAATCATGTTTGATTTCTTGTAACAAAATAATTCTGACAATAATCTGAGGCGCGGAGAAGAATCTGTTTACTCAATGTGTCGCAGTCAAGTTTTTTACCTGTCTGCGCTAGAGGGGGTATCATGTTCTTCGAATGTATGTATGTAAATTTAGGATTATAATGAGTCCTGTGTTACAGTCGCATTTGCGTTTCTTTTTAGTGTTTGTGTGTTTATATAAGCTTCCTTTTCCTTTTTTGTTAATAGGATATTAAAGAATGTTTATTTTGTATACAATAATGATAAAGGAAACAATCACAAACTTCGTTTAAATGTTTAGATATTACTGGCAAATTTCTAATAGCATAGAGCTGAGTGTGAAAGCTATATAACTACCCAATAAAAGAGTCACTTATTTTGTGAATACGAGATACATGTGTTTGTTCCGTGTATTTAGAAAGTGCACTTCATAGTTCTTAACACAATTTTTCTTAAATGACTATATATATTAAATGATTATATTCTTAAATGATCATACATACGTTTTGAAATATAAACTTACGGTCAAAACATTAATTTCCTTTATTTTTTCTGGCAAGAAGTCATCGTGCTAAGATTTCGAAATGGCCTTAGAGTTTTTTTATAACATTAATAATGTATTTATTTTAGCTGAATTTCTTCTGAGAAGAAACTTATATGAAAAAATACAGTTAAAGTAAAAAAAGTTTACTGTATCAACATTCGTAAGCTGCCTCATTTTGTTAATTGCGAATGCTGCTGAACTAAATCCTATAGTTAACATCTTTATGTATGGTTCCTAATATAATGTTCCTAATATAATTCCTAATATAATATAATCTAGCGTACCTCTTAAAAATACTGTTTACCAAATCATTTTATTCTCTCCTAAGTTGTGTATTATATCTGCTATATTTCTACATGTCTTACAACAGGCGTTCAAAACTTAAGACACTTAATTATGGTCTAATTTAAAAACAGATCATTAACACTAAACCAGTATACAACTTTCGAAATCGCATTGTTCACTTACCAATTAGTTTTTTTGCATTAAATAAAAATGTCGCCCGCAAACAGTACAATACCACTTATATCATAATATGACAAGATATTTATGTACACAAGAAACAAAAACGGTCCAAGAATGGACCTATCATGATAATAGCACCGGTGGATTTTTTTATTAACATTAAAATAATTAAAAGTCAGAGATCAAGATTTTTTATAATTCCATATCCATTCCATGCTTTGGTGAACACAGTGAAATGTCTTAAATAAATCATAAAATGTCCCAAATAAATCCTGTAACTCTTTCCAGTTTTTAATAAAATAAATAAAGTTAATTTTAATAAATCAATAAATTATTATAAAGTCGTATACTTTTTTTGACATCTCATAAGAATTTGTCTCACAGCTATGCCTAGACATTCACAAATTTTAATACCAAAAAATATTGGATGGTTAATATTAATGCAAAGTCAGATATAAAAGACACTAATGGTTTCACCAATGCGCGCAGTCTGGGATCGGCCTTATTCAGTCAGAGATTATGATAATTTAAAAGGATTTCCTAGCATTACAGGCGGTCGTGACGTCACGTTAGGGACATAAAGTGTAGGCTTTTCACGATTTTTTTCTATTTTCACGTAAAAGGAGTTATTTATTAGCTATAGACTTTATATTTATAGCGTACTTGTTAGGATCGTTACGGACAGTAGAGTTGAGAAGATGTAAATTATAGCAATTGTTTGGGTGGCAGAGGGGGATGACCTTTGGCCCTAGCAAAAATACCATGCAAAGCTTTTGGCTTACTCACATCCCTAATAAGCAAAGCATCCAAAATGCTATCCTAGCACTTTTGGGCTCCTCATGAACCTCAGTCCTAGCCAAGCCAGTCTACATCCAGAATCCGTAAAGATCAGCTGAAGTCTCCCTATACTATATCCGTATTCCGTATGGTGTAATTGTGTGTTCTACTATTTCTTATGGTAAAGTGTAACAAATGTACACTATTTCTTGTGTAAAAGTGTAATAAACTTATTTGTGTGAAATAAATCTTTTTTAAAAAGACTAGCGTGTTGCCCCGTGTAACAGTACGATCATTGTACATGCACAGAACAAATAATAAGGATGTAGGTATGTCACTCTAATATGGATGTCACTCTTGTTCTCGCCCAGTATCTGTATTCGCTCATATTAACATTGTACAAATGTTTGTTAATCTTTCATCTGCCATTCTTTGGAAATAATTGTAACTTAATATAAACTTTGTTTTTCTGTTTACTAAATTTACTCCAATAATGAAATCAAAAACAAGATAGAAGGTCATAAATTGAAACTATACCATACATTTTATTTGATCAAATTAACGCTTCTTATTGCCATTAGTTGTATTGTCCATTGTAATTCACCCTTTGACCAAAAGTTGTGCGCCACGACGCTACATGTTTGTTTACCTTCCTTGCAACTAGGTCGAATGTATTTGTCATTTTGATCCGACGGCGTCAAATTGCCGCCATATAGCCATTGTTGCTGTGATGCGTTGATATTCACTCTAATGTTTGTATTATAACGTGAAAATTTATGAAGATATTTGGTTTTATGTTCGGATTTTGATTATGGATAAATAGTACTAAATTACAATTCATCGCATAGAAATAAAAAATTAACTTAGATATTAAGAAATAGTTAAGGTTTTTGTAATTATTTTTGCACATTCTTCGCATTTAAAGTGTACAATTCTAAAAGTTTTGGAATATTTTCTGAATTATAAATATAGATTATTATAAATATAGACAAAAGAACAAAGTTCGAGAAACCTGCATTAGATAGAGCTACGGTTATTTTTAAATTGGTCGTAGTTACAATTTGTTTCACGGGAAAATAACATAATTTTTAAAAAGTTCAAGTAACCAAGCAGTGTACTTTACTTGAATTTATTCGCAGGAATAATTTAAAGGCAGCAAAACGGCAACGAATGACTTCTAACTTTCTGTATCTCTGCTCTGCAAATGGGTAACATTATACAACATTAAGATGGGCTTGATCAAAAAGAAAAATCCAAAAAGATTATTTAACAAAGGATATCTAACTAATTGTGGGTGCACATCTTGTACCTGCCAATCTTTTCGGGGATACGGGTGTGAAAATACTTTTTTTATATGTATTTATAGACACTAATCTATTTAAATTTAACTAATTATCAGTTGATAATGATAGCTTGTCATAGACATCGCTATGAACTGACAAATTCGTAAAACAATTAAATTACTTGGTGAAACTTCATGAACTTTCTACAAGTCAAAAATTAACTCGAGCGAACTTTAAACAATCCGACGCTATGTGTATACGAACGGTACATAATTAACCTAGTTTGAGGCTTCACTTTAATTGACGCTTACCATGGCTAAGGGCCAGGTCACACGACGAGTTGAGACTCGCGCCAGAGTTTATAATAGTTACTATCGTAACCCGCGCGATGTTGAAGCATTATCGCCATTATCCTACACAATGTTTTTCAACTGATTCGTGGTCTAGGGATTAGCCTATTCGGCTCAGATCATGAGGTCCCAGGTTCGATCCCTAGCTCAGGCAAAATTGTTATTAAGGCTTTTTTTTGAAAACCCAAAATCTCAGTACCTAGCAGCTCTCAGTCTGGCGGGTGGTGTGTTACCATTCTCGAGCTTCGGATGATCACGCATAACCGTCAGTCTCGGGTATCGCTAGACGTTGAAGAGAATCGGTATCAGTTTGATAAAATGTAGCGATGGGGACCATCACTTATCTAGCCAACCGACAAAACGATCAATTGTGGTGAAATGTAATGTCTATAGACGTTCGGTTTACTCTGCCTACCGCGCAAGGGAACCGGGCGTAATTATATTTTTATTTTTTTAAATTGTTTAATAAAAAAGTAGCCTTTGTTTGGTGACGGTTTTTAACTATCGCCTTGCCAAATTTTATCAAAATCGGTTCAGGGGTTTAGCCGTGAAAGTATAACGTACAAATACGGATTTTCACATTCATATTATTATTGTTCATAGTCAGAACATGAATATACACACTTGTAGTGGAATTCTACAGCGGCATCAGCGGCGCAGCCGTCTCAAAGGCATCGTGTGGTCTGGCTCTAAACTTTCAAGGATATTTATCAATATAACTAACTTTTTCACACCCGCGTAACTTCATTTGAATTGCAAATAGCAGGTTAATTTTCGTTATTTCTACAATTCTCAGGAACGAAAAAACCTTTAACAGCTAAATTGGTAAAGAGAAAGCGACTTTTGTGCGTAGTAAATGTTTCACGTCGAAGATTTATGGCTAACTTCAAATATTGAGGTCAGGGAAGTTACTGCTTCTTATTTATTAGTCTCGGTAAAACCAATTTTTACACACAGCTTAGTGATCGATTTTTGGGGTTAATGTAAGTCGCATATTATCTACTTTACTAGCAGTGTATGTATTTATAATTTTTGAGGATTCGAACGGGAAAACGTTTACACTATAAAATGTAGATTATGTTTTGAGTATGCTCATTTAAATCCATTATTAGTGTTGTAAATTAGGTATGCCAAATTCATTTAATACAAGTTTATTTAAGATTATTTTATTTTTAAACTTTGAGTAAAAAATAAAATGACATCCTTAAAGTAGTCCGTTCAAAGCTGAGTTAAAAATTACAAGACCAGATTAATAACAAAATGGCTTATAGTAAAACCATATTATAGTAAACTACATTTAACTGCAAGCGGGTGATAAACTGTACGCGATAAGTTTAAAAAAGATAAAAGTTAGAGCTTTCAATGTATTATTAAACCCACAGAAATCATATATATAGATTAAACCACTTCAAATAACAATTAGACCTGGATCCCAGGAACAAACTTTTTTTGATTAATCACAAGCTGAAATTTTGTGAACAGCTTCGTTTTGACGAGACAACCATCTTTTCTATCTTCGAAAAATCTCAAATTGGGTAGCTAACAAAGATAGATAAAAAAGAAAACTTTAGAGTTAGCTGGATTTAGAAAAGTTTCTACTTTACGTGTAGGATAATGTTACCCTTGAATAACAAGTTTGTGAAGCCGATTGACAATATTTTACAGACCCTTTTCCTTATTAATGGCACCAATGTAATATAATCAATTAAAATATTTTAACTACTTTGCTTAATATAGTTCGATAGAGAATCTGCCTCGGATTCAATTTCCGACACAGACAAAATATTTGTATGAGTGTAGATGTTCTTGTTTTTCTTGTTTTGGGCGTATATTTTTCAACAATACATATTTTGTATATTTTGCAGCGATAGCGTTGTCTAAAACTCATACTTCAAGCAAACAATTTATTTACTTTGGGGCTAGATCATTTGGTGCGATTTGTCCAACGAATACTTTTATTTTATATTACTTACTCATATGTACAAATACAAAGAACTTTTACAAATAAACTCATCAGCACAAAGCTCAAACAACGTGTTTAAGGGTTGACACCAGGTTGACACGTAGCGTTTGATTACTCTTTAGATTAGAGACTCCGCTAATGAAAGCGCCTATCATTACCCTACACAGTGTAATGAGTAATCACGTACGACATCGTGAACAATTGTTGATACTTAATCTTGTCGATTTTGTATCTAACTTTCACCTAGAGAAACAAGCGTTTTAAAAAAAAAAATTCACGGAATAACCCTTAGAAATAAATTTTAACAAAAGCATACTTATTTCTTAGTGTAAAATATAGCTATATACTTCCATAAAATCATTAATACATAAGAATAATCGCCTATTATGTTAGATGCTAGCTGTTATCTGCATTGCATGACCAACAATCGTTAAATTTCGTTGTATTCGTAATAAAAGTTGCTTATTATTCTCTCGCTTGTAAATTATCGAATATGCGACATGTTTGCAGAAACAGCTAGAAGGTCCGTCTGTTGCTGTAAAATTTTGTTTATGTTGAAGAGTGTACAGAAAACGAGCACGTTACGCCTGAAATAGTGTTTAATGTTATTTTTTTTAATAAAGCCCAAATAACTTTTTCTGTTAAATCGAGTAGGTAACTATATCAAAGTACAAACTTTAACTGAACAGTTATTACATTACTCTGTAATATGACTTTGGTTTAATTGCATATAGGTATTTGAGATGAAAACATAGTGCAAGTTTCAATTAAAGCCATGTAACGCTGACGTGTATTAACATAAAAAAATAAATCCTTCTAAAATTCTAGTAGAGGAGACCGGAATGGTTAGCCAATGTATCTATTAAAGAATACTTATCTACGAAAAATCTATAATTATAGCGGAAAAATGTTGTAAAGTTTTGTATTTTGTATTTAATATAATCCGATATTCCGTTATTTGATGTTTAAATTAATAAACCTTATACCTTTTACCAAATGGACCGAACATCTCAGAAGTGGGATTCTACTAGATAAATAAACATAGCTCGATTGAAATGTTATCATTCTAGCGGTAAATTACTCTTTTTTTTTAAAGAGCTCTGACATTTGCTCAACCTACCTCGTATTCGGAGAAGATAGATTACATGGTTATAAGTTGACGTACAGCTGTAATATCACTACATAATATAAAACAAAGTCGCTTTCTCTGTCTGTCCCTATGTCCCTATGTATGCTTACATCTTTAAAACTACGCAACGGATTTTAATGCGGTGTTTTTAATAAATAGATTGATTCTTGAGTTTTAGTATATAAACCTTTCCGATATTCCCACGGGAACAAAAGCTACGCGGGTGAAACCGCGGGCAGGTCGCTAGTTATGCTATAATGTTCACAAGTCAAATTAAGTCCTCATCGACTATTAATATTGAATATTTAGTATAAACGATTACACTAAATTCAATTTCATAAACAAGCTATAAGTGTTTTTATTTGTGTGAATTCTCTATGAAGTGTAAAATTAGGTATTAATCAGTATTATGTTTTGTATAATTTGTACTCTTCCTTGTCGGCACTTGATGAAAATCCGCCATAATTATTATATTAAATTTCACACTTGTACTGTTTCACAATTCAGAAACTATAAATACAAATAAATATATATAGTTTGTGAATTGGTAGACAGTAAAAGTGCAAAATTTAAAATAATTATTATGTTTTGTATTTTAAAATTATTCTAACGTCCAGAACTCATGACATTTTTGTTTTATAAAGACCTAATGGTAAGTGATTACCGCCGCCCATTATTGTCAGGGGTGTTGCAGTTGCGTTGCTGGCATTTTAAGAATGAGTAAGCTCTTTTCTTGAAAGTCCCTAAGTCGTATCGGTTTGGAAAAATACCTGCCGCAACTGTTTCCACATAGGAGTGGTGCGGGGTACAAAGTGCCTCTAGATTCACACAGTTGCGGGTTTCCATTCACTATATTTTCTTCAAGTGCTAACGTTCAGAAGAAAGGATAATGTATTTTTTATGAAAATAAACAATTCAGTTATGTAGCTACGATTTCTTATAATTTATAGTGATTTATTTGTAAAAATCTATCCGTATGAAAAATTTTTATTTTTACTAAAAATGAGGTAGTGAATCCACGTGAACTTTTAGTTTACTGAAATAATAAAGGATAACCAATATGCTCTGTTTATTTACCATCTCTATAAAGTATATTTTACGGTGACAGAATATCAAACATTAAAACTGATAGAAGTTTTATTTTATGACTTATTTGCTTCGTAGCATTAAAATTTAAAGACAACATAATTCTTTTTTGGTGGACTACGTTAAGGGGGTACCCTTAACATTAAATTACTACTTTTTAGTGTACCGAATTAAACTAGGAACTCTTATGGTTTTGCCATGGCCATCTGACTGTCCGTTCGTCCGTCCGTCCGTCTGCCTCAGTACAAGAAAGCTATAATTTGGAATTAATATATGTACATACTTATCAAGCAACAAAATGCTTATAACATTGTTGTACCCCATACAACAAAGTTATAAGCACTTTGTTGCTGCTGCTGGAGCTGGGGTTTTAGTGTACCCCATAGTATCGTTGGATAGTTTAAAAAAATATTATAGGTTTGTGAAAACAATTTTTCGATTAAAGGACTCGTTTGTGAAATATTAAGCTTTAAAGTGCTAGTTTTTGTTAGAGTCAAGTGTTTCTACACTCTGCCAGCTAAACGATTGCTTCTAGTGGTGGAAAAAAATTTATGATTAGTAGTAAATATAATGAAGTTAAAAGGAAAACTATCACAGCAAAGAAGGCTTGCCAAGTTTTTGAGAAATACCCGACCAACTTATAAAATGTATTTGGAGAGAAGTTTTTATAGGCTGTTAAACTGTGGTGCGGATATATATTCGTTATTGACGTTAAATAGGTTAAATATTCATAGTATGAAAAAATAAAAGCCATTTTCTTAGTCCGCATTATTGTGATGGACAACATTGCGTGTGGCCTAACACGCACTTTACCAAGTCTTTTTCTAAAACGTTTGATAATACCAATTTGAATTATTTTTTTGCAGAATATAAGCGGGCACTTTGGTAAAGGAAATACGAGATTTGCGATTTTAGACTAACAGTTAAAAATAAATGTTTATACTGTGACCGTAGAGCGTAGAAATACTGAAACTATTGTGACTATGTTGCCGTATGACGAGAGGAAACCCAAACTATAATAAGGATTAGTATAGGCTGTATGAAAAAGATAAAACAAGTCAGCCTTCGGAACGGCAAAAAGTGAGAATATCTCCTATTACGCATACAAATGTTTTACTTATGAAACCATCCCTAATGTGTTAATTTTTAATAATATACATTGTAAGAACTTTTTGATAATATAAGTATGTTTTATAATCATGAAATATGGCAAGTATATTTGTAATTTTTCACAAAGGAAGCTGAGGATTTAAAAAATGGGGAAGTAAGTTTCTTCCAGCCTTTCGAAAATCGAGTTTTCATCAGATTTTGACTTTTTGAGGTTTTAAGAATCTGTTCTACTTTTACCCTCGTAGATTTTTTATTTTTTGTATTTGGACCGAGTTAGCTGCAGCAGTTTTTTTCTATAGTAGGGAGGGCTAAACGAGCAGGGAGTGCACTTGATGGTAAGTGATCACCGTTGCCCGTGAACATCTGTAATACCAGGGGTTTTTTAGTTGCGTTGCCGGCCTTTTGAAAATGAGTGAGCTCTTTTCTTGAAGTCCCTAAATCATATTCGTTCGGAAACACCCTTGCCGGTGATTGATTCCACAAAGGAGTAGTGCTAGGCAAAAAGTGCCGATAAAAACGCACAGTTGTGGATTTCCAAACATGGATGGAACTTTAGATTTTGACGCGATGTTGATGAATTTTGATGATGGAATTTAGCAGCAGGAATTAATCCGAACAATTCGTCGGAACATTCCCCATGATAAATGCAGTAAAAGATGCAAAGCGAACCTATATCTCTGCGTAACGCCAAAGAGTCAGGCTGATTAGAAATAGCCTGGTCGTCGACGATTCGAACCACTCTACGTCGAATGCGATCAAGAGGAAGAAGCTGGTACTGAGGAGCTCCAGCCCAGAGGCGAGAACAATAACTCCATGTGAGGTCGAATTTGGGCCTTATAAAGTTGGAGGCGATGGGCTGCCATGAAGTACTGCTTTGCTCTGCTGAGTACACCAAGTTTTTCGGAGGCTAGTTTAGCCTTTCCTTCCAAATGACCGCGGAATTAAATGTTGTTAAATATGTCGACTCCCAGGATTCCAATATTGGTTGAGGCTGTCAGGAAAGTATTCTCAAATCGAGGTGACACGACAAAGAGTGTCTTTTTTGCGGTGAACGCTACGTCTTTTTGGGGTTAAATATAACAAGGTTTTGACGACCCCATTTCGAGACATCGGTAAGCCGATTCTCGACTTCAGACACGAGCTTGTTCTGGTCCACTTTGACGTTTTTCGAGAAATACCGTTACGGCTGGAGTATGTAGCAACACCAGTACTGTCATCTGTATAGCAATGCATGTTACTAATTCCCAACATGTCATTAATATGCAGAGGAAAGTGTTGGTGATGGCACGCAGCCTTGGTAAACACCAGGTTTAAGGTCAGAATATGCACCGTCGACTACCACCTTGATGCTACGATCAGGCAAAATACTGGTGATCCACTTGCATAATTTCTCGGGAATCTATAGGAAGGCAGCTTCCAGAGAAGTATTTTATGCCATGAGCCTTCTAGCTCAGTTAGATACGAGCTTAGCCTACATTTAAGGCGAGACCATTGTGCTTTAAATCATTTCTCGAAATCTTTCTTTGTTTAATAAGTTTTAAAGTTTAAAATAATATTGCTTAGAACAAAACAATATATTTTTGAAGTAAAATTTCTTTATCGACGTATGGGAGGAACTTTATAGCAATATTTAAAAAATCATCACACTTTTCTTTTACGCTCGACCGTCACGCGCCATAGTGTTGTTAAGTAGGTAGTAAATAGTAGACAGATATGTCATCAAAACATTTTTACGTATCCTTTTTTATATTTAAACTGTTCACTTTGTTGTCGTTATTCGTGTACAAATACAAAAACAAATATAAACTTTGTCACAAATGATTAGATATATAGCATCAAGATACCGTTAACTCGGTTGAAGCAAAATAAAATAATTCTTGTTTTATTTTCATGCTTGAGAAATTCAGAGAAAAGATCATTTGTTAACCTGCAATCCTTTTTTATTCTTATCGTATAGGAAAACGACTAACGAGTGATACGCGATTTCTTCCTTTTTTATAAAACATGTATAAGGGTATCGGATTCGCTCACTGAGCATTTTGTAAATTGTAGTATTAGCATTGATGGTGTTTTAAGAGTATTGTTTAGAAATTTAAATAAACAAGTGATTATCATTTTAAACAAACGCTGGTTGTCAATCATGCAGCAATTAGAATCAATACTCATCACGTTATTGGAAAAATCAGTGAGTCGTTAGAAACCGGAAAGTTTATTCAATTATCTCTGCCAAACAAGCAAAGAAACTGGCTTGAAGATATTCATTAATGGTTTTTTTATATCAGAAGATAGCAAACAAGCAAATGGCTCTCCTGATGGAAAGAGACAACCATAGCCTATAGACACCAGAGATGGTAATGGTGCGTTACTATAATTATGGCAGGCTATTAATGCCAGATGTATTAGTTTTCATTCATTATACTTTATTTAAAATCTCAAACAAGCCGAAAATTTTGCTGATGGTAAAAGTCAGTCGTTGTTTTTTCGAAAGAAGTAAAATTAGTAATTACTAACTAATATCACTCCAAAGTAAAAATATAGTGGTAAGGGTGGTAACGTCACCCCACTCTGTAGATTCATGATGTAATTAATAACTTTAAGGTCTATTATGAAATCGATGGGGCGAGGGTTCGATTCCCGACAGGGACCAGGATTTGTGTTCTGAGCACAAATTACTATATTTCTTGGTTTGGGTGTTTATATTTATAGTAGTCAGGCGTTAAAGTTACAACAATCTTACTATAGAGGTACATCGAAGATATGTAACGCTCCCAACGAACGTATTTGTAGATATACCTACTTGATGATCATCTTGGTAGCGTCACCCTACTCTGTGGGTTGATGACATTATAGTTTGATAACTTTAGTGGGTTGATAACTTTAATGTCTACTAGAGGCCCGCCCCGGCTTCGCACGGGTATAAAATATACAGCCTATGTCACTCAGTAAAAAAATAATATTAAAATCGATGCAGTAGTTTTGATTTATTCATTACTGCCCGTGGCCTGCAAACAATTCCCCTTTCCCTATACCATGAAGATTTCCTGCTATTTTTGGAACATCTAAATTCATATAGGTACTACATTTTTAGTTTTTACATTTTTACCTATTTCTTTTACTTTTTCCATTAATATATTACAAAATGTCTTTATATGCAACGTTCACAGCTTTCTGGTCATTAGAAAATATAAACATGTTTTCTTTAGAGGTTACTCTTGAAGGAGCGACATATAAGTATACCATGTAAAAAACAGTCAACGCTCAAATCTAAGCCTGCAACGTTGAAGATTTAACCCTGCGATTTTTAAGGCGAAAAAATGTGTAAATGGTTGACCCTGCGGGCCATCCCTAAAACTTTTCACTAAATAAACGTATTTTAAGCTAAAAAAGAGTAAAAACTATAAGCATAGATTTTTCAGTTCAATCATCTATTTTGTTAAAAATGGCAGTATTATTAATTTTTGAAAAGCTGTATATTTAAAAACGATGATAGCATTCAACTCAATTTTTGAGATCTAAAATATTGTTTTAGCTAAATAACCGATAGGTTGAAACATTTCGGTGTTAAATCTGGTAGTTATATTAAAAAATACTGTTTCTTTTGGTGTTTTTTCAAAATTTCTCAAAATCTTCAAGACCGAATCGGTTCAAATTTTCAGGAAATCTAAGTTAAGCGGAATCCAATCGAATGCCATCAACCGCGTTTCGATCGGTCTAGCCGTTCAAAAGTTATGACATGTTTACATACACACACATACGTACGTACAGACATACTAACGTCAGCGTGAAAATAGTCGGAAAAGATTCCTGGGACCTCAAAACGTGGAAATCTGGTGAAAACTCGATTTTCGTAAATCGAGGTAAAATCAGTATCTTCCTTATCTACATACGTAGTGGGAAATCAAAAACTGGTTTGCTAAATCACGTTTTTTTACATTGATTATTAAATAACAATTGTACAAAAATTATACGATATACCTGAAGATATTATCTAAGGAATGTGCTAACTTATTACATGGTAGAATGTACTTTACTTGATCATATAAAATTCCGAAAACAGGCTAAAAATCTCTAAAACAAATAATTTGTTAGTACTATTTCTAATCATCCACATGATTTTTATATGGTGATATTTAGTTAAAAAAAAAGAATGTACTAAATTTTGATTTTCAGCTGAAATCCTATATTAACGACGGGTCCCAAGAATAAAATCTTATGGAGAGATCAGACTAAATTGGTTTTATAATAAAATTCGCATTAAACACACATAAAGCTACAAATATACTTTTTATATTTATTGGTCTTTTTTTGTGGAAATATTCAAGTGAACATCATCTACAATGTATTCCCACAAACAAACATATTGTAATTTGGTAATTTTATAGATACGATTTTGTTCTTGGGCCCGTCGATTTATTTATCCGAAAATTAACACGTTTCCCAGCGGTTTTAGAACACGCCGCGCGCGTGCCGCCCGACCGTCCGGTAACCCCGCAATCGCTATGCCCCTGCATTTTAAATTAAATCTGTAATATCTTCGAAAATATTCATTTAAATTACATGCTGTAAACGGCCATATTGCTCTATATTAAATCAGAAATATATTTAAGGTATTTAATTGGATAAGGATTAGTGCTGTATTGCTTAAAATTGCTTCGAAAAAAAGCCATTATTTCTTTTAAAAAGTAAATGACAAAAAAATGCTATTGTGGGTTATCCATAAGAGATAGACATATACCATCGCGGAGTTTTCTGTAGACCTTTTCAAGGTGTACAAATACTTAGTACATTATTTTGATAAATCTCGTAGGGTTTAGCCAGCGTTTGCAATGTAAGCGGAAAAAAATATAATTATTTACGACATGACATCAGAAAACTCAAAAATTGCAGTATTTCTCGACTCTATATTGAATGTTGTTATACATATAAACCTTTCTCTTTAACCACTCTATCTATCAAAAAAAAAAAACAGTAGCAGTCGTGGGACTGCCGATAGAAGTGAAAACGGAACTATTAAGTTGAGAGTAATTAAAACTATATGCAAAAATTATATGAAATTTTTTATGTTTTATTTATTAGTTACATATGATATACACATGAATGATAAAATACAGTCAGAAATAGTCGATGTATTAGTGTATACGTGTACACAGGCTACTGCGCGTGCGCTAGTCTGGCTCTCCATAGCTATAGATATACTATTATCATTAGCATGTCGGTGACGCGAACCGAGGATTTTACCCTCTACCAAAACGCTCAACGCGCCTAAAGAAGTTTTCACTTCAAAAACCGCATCATAATCCGTTACGTGGTTTTAAAGATTTAAGCATACATAGGGACATAGGGATATAGGGACAGACAAAGAATGCGACTTTGTTTTATAATATGTAGTGATTCTGCAATCGATGGAGGCGGATTCGATGCTCGACAGTGGTCAGAATTTATGCTAATAAATTACTTTATTTCTGAGTTTAAATGTTTATTAAGTAGTAGTCAGGCGTGATGAGAAAGGGCATGCTCCGTTGGTTCGGACATGTAGAAAAAATGGTAGATGAAAGATTAACAAAACAGATATACAATACGAATGTGGAAGGATGTAGGTACCGGGGAAGACCAAGACTGACATGCCATGATCAGTTTGATCGAGTACTGTCCGAAGGTGGTGTCAAGAGTCTTCGCAACTGGCGTGTGTGTATGAAGAGAGTGATGAATGTGGAGGAAGCGAGATAAGCCTGCAAAGATCGTGATGTATCGCACTCCGTTTTTTCTGCCTATTTAGTTAGGGATTTGGCGTGAAGATATGTAGTTAGGCGTTAAAATTACTAAAACAACGTTACTGTCTACATCGAAGAGATGTACCTAATGCCCCTAACGAACATATATTTTCTGACTAGGTACTCTAGTTTGTACTACTCTAGAAGATATACCTGATGATTATCTTGTTACCGTTACCCCAATACAGGTTGATGACGTTTCTTAAGAATGGAATAAAGATTTTTTCCCAGTCAAGCATTTCGTACTGTCAGGGAAGAGGTCCATTTAAGCAGCAAATAACGTTTATACCATACATAGCGGTGCTAGATAAAATATTGTTAAAGTACGTTTAAGGATTTATTTATCCTTTATAGATCATCAGAACGTTGAAGATTGCTTGGCCGCTACAAGCTTTTAAGCCGAAACATCTAAACACGACAGATAGTAACTATTATATAATCTGTGGTTATGATGATAGGAGGAAGAGACGTTTTTCCTGGGCAAATCGTTGCAGAACACCACCAGTTGGAAAAATTCCACCACTTGAACAGAAAATACAAGTACCTATATAAGTAGTACTATCGATAATAATAAAATAACAATAAATAAATAAGTTATATAGGGAGTACGTTTGGGTTCTGAAAAATAGTTACTCGAAACGGCTATAGTTGTCTATTTTTTTTGGATTATAAGATAGCAAACAAGCAGATGGGTCTTCTGATGGAGAATCAACCATCGCCTATAGATACCAAAGGTGTTAATGGTGCGTTGCTATCTTGTGGCGAGGTCTAATATCACATGCATAAGTTTACCGGCTATCTTACCCTCCAAACCGGAGCACGATAGTGACAAGTACTGACGTTTTTGCGGCAGAAATAAGTAAGGTGGTGGTACCAGACCCGGGCGATACAATGCAGAACTCTACCACCTATTAGCTACGATGGTAGTAACTCGTACAGCCAATCACTCGTCTTTTACGACCTGCCTGGCAGAACAGCAGTTGGCCTATTCTCCAAAGGAGCCCGGGATCAACACGGGGAACCCTAACCCTATTAAATCTAAATAAATTAACAACATAGAACGTTAGAAAAGACTAAAACCGGCCAAGTGCATATCGGATTACGCGCAATGTAGGGTTCCATTATTACCAATACAATAATGCGAACTAAGATACTTAAAGACTTTTTAGTGTCTCATACTGTATATGAACATTTATAATTTACAGTTTCAACGACGGATATATCGCCAATCACTACTTCTCCACGTACATTTTATAAATCTGCCGATTGAACATCTTGTAAAGCCAATAGGATTCTAGATGTGATATCTATATATTTCTACTGCTACCGTTTTATATATATTAGGTACTATCGTGAATTTTTCCAAATATCCAGAAACTAGCGATTAGCTGACAGGGTGAGGATCACGTAATTCTAACAAAAATTAGCAATTGACAACTAATTATGTCATAATCATCGCCTCTGTGGCTAGTGGTCCGGTATCGGCATTAACCACACGAGGTTTTGGTTTCGATTCCCGGGTCCCGTGTCGGCCGGGTCCGAATTCGGACGGAACAGAAAACTGAAAAAATACGGTCAGCATTTTTTCAGTTTTCTGCTAAATACAATATTGCCCGGAATTGGAAAAGTGCCCGGTTGGCGATAGGCTGGCCATCACATTGTGGGACTTAAGTATCTTCGGATAATTGTGGGTACATATATACTTTTGCCTACTTCTTCGGGGATACGGGCGTAAAGATACTTTTTTATTACATAAACCGATCTCTTAATCGAAAAATTGATTCCACTAACCCGCAATTTTTTTAAAGACCTATCTAACAATACCTCACGTCCTGGGGTACGCAAAAAAAACATCCCCACTTTTTGTGTAGAGGAGTAGTAAGAAAATATTTTTTATATGATTTTACTAATTTTTTTGGCGAGACTTTTGAAACTAATACATGTTTCTTATTAAAAGTCTCGGAAATAAGTTGTGAACAGATGAACGGACGGACATACAGAAACTATACGGATTCCTAATAGATTACGGAACCCTAAAAATGTTATAAGAGCTTAAAAAACTATTTATGTACTGAATACAGTTTCGATGAGCGATTTATAAGCTTGATGGATAACGAAAACATCCTAATGAAGCCAACTTGTCGCCGGCTACAGCTGCGCTCCGCGTAAAATAAGATTGTGAACACTTTTTGCTAAGAAAGTTCTATTAGACACATCGAGGAATTATATAGAGTGGATAAATTGTCATTGTGTCGATAATATTATGATACAACTTAAAGAATTATGGTGGTATCTACTTGTTGTCAAGAGCAGCTTCGCCCGCGAGTAGATAGACGTATCGTCTATATTATAACCCCCGTTTGGTCCCGCCGTCCCGGGCTCTTTTGTAGAACAGGCCAACTGCCGCTCTGGCGACTGATTGGCTACGCGAGTCACCTCGTGGCTACTAGGTGGTAGAGTTCTGCATTGTCTCGCCCGGGACTGGTACCACCGCCTTACCTATTCCTGCCGCAATAGTGTCAGTGCTTGTCACTGTCGTGTTATGGTTTGGAGGGTAAGGTAGGCGATTAACGTATGCATGTGGCATTAGACCTTAAATTTTTGACATTGGTTGGAATTTTTCTTTGTTTAAAATATTTGTAAATTATTTCTGTATACATTTAAATATTAAATCAAGAATCGTATAAAATATTCCACAATGTCAATATAAAAAGCCATCAACAGTTAGTCGGCGCACTCAGCTTAATTAATTATGAAATATATTTGTACAACACATGATATAATGCGCAAATTTAAATGACAAGTTATTTGCTGGGTTGGAGCGATGCCATTGTGATGTGCCGTGAGCTTTAACCTTATTATTCAAACCAAAACCAAATTAATATATTTTATGATGGAGAAATGCTCTGCGTATTTTATGGCACTGTTTGTGCAAGTGTGTGGTATTCAGATGAGATAAAATATAAATGTCAAATGAACTAGTATTTGCAGATATCTGATTCACATACACGAATCATTCTTAGGGATGGTTTACATTTTGATTAGTGCGAGTGCGAGTGTTTAATGCAGGTGCTTAACTTGGTGCTTAACAAAAAAACGTGTAGACAGTCAAGATTAACGCGAGTAATTAGTAAGTAGCTTAGTAAAGTGAATAAATGTAAATGGGACCTTGCAGTTATAGATTTAATTTACTACGTATTAGCGAAGCTATGCTAAGTAGAAGTTGCGTTCCATTTCGTTAGCATTTGCTGCAGCACTGAAATGAAGTAAAGAAAAAACTGGACCAATTTTTAAGACAGTTGCGCGAAACATGTCCCAATTGTATCCCAAACATGTAAAACCGTTACATTGTCGGAAGACAAACCCTAATATTTTGTAAGTTTTAGCAGTAATTTTGTTAATGTGAGACGCAAAGGAAATCTCAATATCCAGAAGTACTGTTTATTTGACCACCCCGTTGGTCGAGTGGTTAGCGACCCTGACTACGCAATCGACGGGGCTCGGGTTCCATCCCCGACGGGGGCAAGCATTTGTGTGATGAGCATAAATATTTGTATTTCCGGGTTTGGGTGTTTATTAAATATATTCTTGTATTTATATATGTATTTCTATGTATTAGTATCGTTTACTAACACCCATAATACAAGCAAATAATTTGCTTACTTTGTGGATGTATGTGGAGTAAAGCGTGGATTGGAAGTTTTTTCAAGATAATATTGAGACGGTGCATGGCCGAAGCGACAAAAGAAATTGAAATATCGCTCAAGTTTGATGTTGATAGAAAAGAAAACGAAGATTCTTTTATAATAAATATGACAAATATTATTATAAAAGAATATTAACATAAAATGCCAAGACCACTGGCAATGGATACTGTAGATGATTTATTGCCAAGATGGCGAAAATTTAAGCAACAATTTCAGATATTTCTCACGGCGGAGGGTTTTGATCAAGTCAGTGAAAACAGGAAAATAGCCCTTTTATTAAATAGGCGAACAGGCTCAGGACTTATATTTTTATATACTAAGTAAGGGAGTCTTTGCCTGTAACCGTTCAATGTGATTCTAGTAATGGTGCAGCTACACATGTCGGGCTACGGCGAAGGTTCGCGCTAGCCCGAACTACATCGCGACACCTGCTTACGTCATAATGACCTCGTATTATCACTGGTCATCAAACCGCGGCCCGCAGGTTATATTTGTGTGCCCCGCGACAAAACAAACAAATTACAAGAGGCCGTTCATTAAACTCTTTAATTTTATGTAACTATTAGCTGACCCGCGCAGCTTCGCCCTGGAGTAGATAAATATAACGTCGAAATAGCTTTTAATACAAATTTCATCCCCTATTCCAGCCCTTCAGTGGTTGTTTTTTTTAAATTAGCCTATTTTGACTCCGGACCTTCAACTATTTCCTTGTCAAATTGCATGAACGGCTGGACCGATTTTGACGGAACTTTCGTGGCAGATAGCTGATGTGATAGGGAGTAACTTAGGCTACTTTTTTAGATTTTTTCCACGCAGACTAAGTCGCGGGCTCAGCTGTATATTATAAATACTTGGCAGAATGACAGGGGCGGATTTGTCATCATAATCGTAATGCAAGCAAACGGGTTACACGAGGAAATTTATATAGGTATATCTAAGTATTTATTTTTAGTTAACTTCATGTGCAAATTACAGTTTGCTATTATTATTATTATTGTTTATCATAATTATATTATCTATTGTGTTGGCCGCGCTAAATATATCACCCGTGGACCGCAGTTTGGCGCCCACTGCAGTGACACGTCAAGGCCCTTCGCGAAGCAGTTCGGGATATCGCGATAGCACGAACCTTCGCCGTAGCCCGATATATGTAGCTGCATCCTAAGGATGGCCTAGAATGTTGTTTAATGCAGAATAACGAGCCAGTAACTTATGCATCACGAAGCCTTACTGAAGCAGAAAAACATTTTTCACAGATTGAGAAAGAATTATTAAGCGTAGTATGGGCAACAAAAAAGTGGGATACGTTTAAAACGCATAATTTTTTTTTCCTAATTTACTTTGTCATAGCATAATATGTAGTGTCATTATATAATTTAAGCATAATCTTTTTTTTTGCGAAATGTGTTTTAAGCATAACAATCTATTGTACTACATTTAATTCGACTATTGATGATACGCGTAATAGTCTTCAGGCATTTTTTTATTTTTGTCATTCATCAAACATTTTTTTATAAAAATGTCTAAAGACCATTTTTTTATTTTTCGTAATGTTATCTTACCATAAAAACACATGGCATCCAATGCTACAGTTGAAGTAGGTTAGTTAGGTTCTCTTTAGATCCCACACCCAGAAATAGGAGCCCCGCGTAGCGGGGCTCCGTCGACTTGGTCCAACCCCACTTGTTACGGGAATAGTATGCTGCTACAATACAGTCTGCTATTTGGTCTTGCTATTTATGCAATGCTGCTACAGTCTGCTATCCACCTATTTCTTGCATTTTAATTAGGACTTAAGTGTATGCCGTTGATCCTTATGTTTATGTATTGTTATGCTTTCCTCAATGTGTGCCTTTAAACATTATGCTATGTTATCTTTATGCTACATAGGGTTATGCTAGTAAAAATTATGCGAAAACAGTTATGCGTTTAGTTGTTATGGTAAATTATCATTAGTTGTAAAAACGTGATGCCTACTTAAAATAGTACACAAATTGTACTAAATATAGACCACAAAAAGTTTTATTATTCTATATGTATATGTATATATATAGTAGAAAATGCGTAATATTAAATTATCATAAACCATTAGAAACTACATTAAAAAGAGGGGTACATGAGATTCCATTAGCTCGTTTGCAAAGAATGAAGTTAAAGTTATTAAAATATGATATCCAATTTAAATATTAATTAATTGATGCATATTGCTGACATGTTATCAAGATCATTCCTACATGAAACAGAGGAGGATCAGGCATATATGTATGAAGTAGTACACTGTGTAGGACTTGCCACATATTTACAATGTACACACGAACAAAGACAACAATTAATCATTGAAACTGCAAAAGATGAAGAATTATATAAAATAAGTGAGTTTATTAAAAATGGTTGGCCAGATAACATAAAAAATGTACCTAATGATTTAAAGTATTTTTATAAATTTCGTCAAGATTTATCAATAGATCAACAACTAATTTTCTTGAACCAGAGACTTGTAATACCTAAATCATTAAGAGTATATTGTATACTAAGTTGAAGAAGTTGTATACTAAGAAGTGTGATGGTCATATTGCTATAACTAAGATGAAACAAACAGCAATATCTTTATATTATTGGCCACAAATTGATGTACACATAGAAAATTATGTAAAAAAATGTGCTATCTGTCAAATTTATCAAAACAATAACATTAAAGAGCCCCTTTTCAATCATGATGTACCATCATTACCATTTTCTAAAATAGGAATAGATATTATAGATTTTCATAAAAAGAACTATTTGATAATATTTGTTTTATGTCCAAGTGGTTAGGGATAAAAGTAATTCGAAGTAAATCAGCACAAAGTATAATAAAGGCATTAATAGATGTCCTCATGTGTTTTGGCATACCGTCAGAGATAGTAGCAGATCATGTTCCTTTCGATTCATTTCAGTGTAGAAATTTTGCAACAAAATGGGGTGATCTACACGAGAACTTCGTATCATATCAGACCTCGATGATTTGATGTGCCTATGAACTGTGCCTGCTGGACTGAAGGTGTGGTCTATAGGATCCTTTAATAACCGCATAGTTTATATATAGTCTTCTAGGTTAATGCCATAAATAAATGATTGTTCTCGCGAAGCAGCGAGACCAATTATTTATCTAAGGTTAATGCTAATTGTATATGTATATATCTACTTTTTTTCTCTTTTTTTTCTGATGGAAAAGGAGAAAGATGTAGCATGTAGCAAAACGCCGCTGTCAAGATGACATTTTGCAGTTGTCACCCCACTGTGTAATTTAAGGAAGATTTTCAAGATATCGAGCTTGTAAAGTTGTAACATGACGTGGCGAAAATAAAAGAATATTATATTAACGAACAAAGTCTTTTATTATAAAAATACGAGAACACTACACTTTGGGGTTAGATCAGTAAGTGTAATTTGTCCCGTGAGTATTTATTTATTTATTTAATTTTGATCAAAATTCAAACCGTTTAAGTTTACATTGCGGAGGACTGCTGAAATCTAATATTTTTACATTATACTTAATTTACATTACATTAAACTTATAAAAATAAACATTACACACACTACACTCTTGTGACATACATGATAATATACACATACGTGTACCATTTTCTTTACAGCTAACAGTTGTTACAGTTGTTAAACTTAAAAGAGATTTTATTGTTTAGTCTATGGTCGAATTTCGGCCACTGGCGATCGCTAGTTGTAATAAATCGTCCAATGAATGTCAAAATTAGCAGCACTGCAGCGTATAATAAAGTATAGTACAGTCATAACCGTCGTGAATTTCAAGGTGCTTACGCGTTTATTTCAACCAGCTTTGAGATCAGTGCAGTTCACGAACTGCACTTTCGTGGAACATGTGGCGCATGTCTTGTCTAATAGGTAAATTAGTACAAAGAAATCTTTGCTTTCTTATAATTTCAGGTGGCTTAAAGAATTAATTCGTAACCAGCATTTTGTTTATCTTAGATTGTAACATCAGACGCTCTTAAAATTTAATAATATCTATGCGTATTGCGCACGTATTATCTTTAAGTAAGATTTATCTTCCTCCCTACGAAAAACAAACACGTATTTTTGATGATACCAACTTAGTCAGCAAAGCCCATAAGGTAATTCCGTTTGACCCAGTTTGGGAGTTTCTCTCCCCTAGCTTATTTTATTGTTTTCAATTAATGACGAAAGATACTTATATAATCATTTTAGATATGTATGTTAAAGAAACAAATAAATGTCATTACGCTCATGTCCACGAATATGTAGGCAGAGATGCAACTATTGCGCTTAAGTTTGTTTTTTGACGTTGATTTATCAGCTGAGCTGGTCCTATGGCAAATTAGGCCCACGTCCAGTCCCAGGCAAGTCATGTACTCTAATATAGATTACACGTGACATTCTATGCGGATGTCAGTAGGTACTGGTGATGCTATATAATCCGACCGTAACGGTATTTCTCGGGAACACGTCGAAGAGAGCTGGAACAAGCTCGTGTGTGAAGTCGAGAGTCGACTTACCGATGTTTCGGAACGGGGTCGTCAAAACCTTGTTACATTTAACCCCAATAAGACGCAGCTTTGCGCGTTTACCGCAAAAAAGTACTCTCCTGATATCCTCAGCCAGTATTGGAATTTTGGGAGTCGACATATCAAACAACGTTCAATTCCGCGTTCATTTGAAAGGAAAGGCTAAACTAGCCTCCAAAAAGCTTGGCGTACTCAGCAGAGCAAAGCGTACAGCTATTTTGCTTTTTTTGCCAGCCCATCGCCTGCAACTTTACAAGGCACAAATTCGACCTCACATGGAGTACTGCTCTCACCTCTGGGCCGGAGCTCCTCAGTACCAGTTTCTCCCTCTTGATCACATCCAACGTAGAGCGGTTCGAATCGTCGACGGCCAGGCTATTTCTAATCGACTTGACTTAACTTTTTGACGTAACGCAGAGATGTAGGTTCACTCTGCATCTTTTACCGCATTTATCATGGGGAGTGTTCTGACGAGTTGTTCGGATTAATTCCTGCCGCTAAATTCCATCGTCGGATATCGTGTCATATTTAAAGATTCATCCATCCTCACTACCTCGATGTCTGGAAATCCACAATCGTACGTTTTTGTCGGCACTTTGTACCTCGCACTACTCCTTTGTGGAATCAATTACCGGCGGGGATGTATCCGAACGGATACGACTTAGTAACCTTCAAGAATCGAGTTTACTCATTTTAAAAAAGTCGGCAATGCAACTGCAAGACGCCCATGAACATCTGCAATACCAGGGGGTATTGCAGATGTTCATGCACAGGGTACGAGAAAGCCAACCTCGTTAAAAAATGGCCACGAGGGGAGGGGCACCTGCCCAGGGCTTCTGCCTAGGGCATCTGCCCAATAGACCTTCGGGTTGTGGGGTGGCGGGCTTCCAAGGCCCGCGGTGCAAAGGCAGGGCTCTGCCTCCGCCTGCGCACGAGTGTGAGGAAGGAACCAAGGAAAAAATGGCCAAAGTTGTCCAAAGGGGTTGTTATCAACCCCGGTACGAGACGGATGTGGATGCTGGCGGGGTAGTGGAAGAATGCTCACATGTACCCATCACCCCGCCTACAAAAGTATTGAGGAGGGACGTCACAGGAGTTTTAGTGGGTATGGTCGGCTCGTTTTAAGCCCGAGCCGGCGAGTCCCACATTCGGGCCGCGCTTAGTGGCCTGGTCGTGCGTAAACGCATTTCCTCTGCGTCAAAAAAAAAAGTTTGTCAATCTTAAATTCAATATTTCCCTATACAAGATCAAACAACACAATTTATATACTTTCAAAGACTTTGATTTTCTTAGTAACTGTTACTTTCTTAGAAATTGTAATGAACGAAAACAATAGAAATACAGAATCACAGACGATGAAAATCACTTTTGTCATTTGTGTAATTAGGGTTGCCACCCGTACTTTATAATAAAGTATTGTGCTTACTTTATTTTGGATAAACATACTTTATACTTTTGAAGGCAATAAATAAATAAATAAATAATAATAAATATCGGTGGACAAATTACACGAATTGATCTAACCCCAAAGCAAATTATTTGTTTGTGTTATGGGTGCTAGTCAATGATGCTAATACATATATAAACATTGGAACATATTAAATTAACACCCAATACAGAAATACAAACATTTATGCTCATCACACAAATGGCTGTCCCTGTCGAGAATTGAACTCGAGCCCCGTTGATTACGTAGTCAGGATCGCTAACCACTTGATCAACGGTTCGGTCTTATCGTGTAAGTAATAACGTGAAAATAATTTATTTTATCGTTTAAAAAAATGTGTTTAATAAAAATAAAACTTTTAAACATAAAACGTTTTTGGTATAATTTCAGTTTGCTTAACTAATGTATCCTAATAATGACATTAAAAACTGAGATTTTTTTTCATTGAAGTATATCTAGTGACTGGATGAATGAAAAATTATAAAGTAATTAGTGAAAAGTATTATTAGATATTGGTAGAAGTAACAAAAATATGTATGGAAAAATGTAAATAATACTTTATTTTTTAATTTTGTGCCTTATTTTTAACCTTAGAAAAGAAAATGTACTCTGTTTTTTCTAAAAATAATAGTGGGAACTTTATTTGTATTATATTTTTAACAATAGAATTGGGACATACATGAGAATTCTAGCAAAGGAATTCCAGTTATTAAAGTTTGTATGTTATTATTACGCAAAATATCCATCCATACTAATATTATAAATGCGAAAGTTTGTCTGTCTTTCACGGCTAAACCACTGGACCGATTACTGATATAACGTAACATAATGTAACTTGATATTATTAAGTTTTGACATTATGAATGAAGCACTGAAATTTAAATTGATTGAAATTTGGTTAAAATGTTCAGTCTGAAAACCTAGATTTTAACACCAGTATACGCATTGTTCTTGAGAAATTCACAAATAACTTCGCAAGCCTTGAAAATAGTTTCAAATTTAAAAACCTGCAGAGTATTATATATTATGGATATCCCACGATCTACCTAATCTTAATTTAGAAATAAATGAAAATAATATAAATACAAAATCTCAGACATCGGACAATGGCCATTTTCTCAAGCAAAATAATTACGTTAAAATAATTATTAAAGTATATATGCTGCTAGCGCCACTGTCCTACTACCACTTGCCTATAAATAAACCCTTGTTAGGAAATACACAGCTTTTCTATCATCACAATTTTGGATGAAATTTACGCCCATCGAGAGAAAATACCTAATTAATATTCTCCAAAGCCAATATTTATATAATATGTTTGTTACATTTATCTTTTGATTCTGGTATTTGTTTTAACTTAGTATATTATAATACAAACTAGTATCTACAGTTTTTACTGTAGTTTATAATATAAACAGCAACTTTTATAATTTCAAATTTTGCGCTAATGATGATTTCATATTACGAATATTTCTTATTAATATAGATTATTAAAAAAAATGTATTGGGGTTGGAATACTAGGCTGAATTATTTTATGAGTTTTGTAATTTTACCAACAAAACGCGCAAAGATCAAGTCGATAGGCCTGAGGTAAGTATTCTCACATTATGAGAGTTATAGTAAGTTTAAGTTTTATGTGACGGAAGTTTATATTAATTAGAAGCACGAAAGGAACGAAACGACGTTAGCTAGGAACTATTTCTGTAGGGAAAAAAAATCGTTTTATTATTTTCGTCGCCATTTTAAATTTTATCTCTATTAAGTATTAACAACATTCATCAAACTTCAACGTATATTTAAAAAAAATTTGCTGAATTGGTATTTAACCGTTTTGTGCTTAGCAACACATTTAGCGATTCACTTTTATTTATATAAATGCGCACTCCACTATTCCCTTCGGCAAAATGCCCAACATTTGTAAGGATACAAAGTTTCTTGCATCTCATTATCCAATCCTTGTTACTGACCTGATTTGCTGTTTTATAAAAATAGGCCACGATAATGACACGTCATTACGATGCTTTTGTGTTTCTTTGAGGAAAACAAACTGAAATTACCACATCGTATTGATTAGTTATGCTTTTATGGAAATATCTTTAGTGAGAATATAGTGAAAGTTATTGAAAGAGAAGGAGGAGACTTTAACTGGAATCATGCCTCACCGAAGTGAACACAACACGTTATTGTATTATGTATTATACAAAATCGTAAATCGATTTACTTTAGCTCTATGGATACAGAAATACAGTCAGTTGACGTATACCTAAGCAGCATAATAGGATGTATACATTACTTGCAATGTATACATCTTGTTATGCTACTTAGTAGACATGGGCGTTTTCGTATTTAGTTGCAAACGGATATGTAACCTATATTCAGTTTTCACATCGGTATCGAAAATCGTTCTCAGATATCGATATCAGTAGTACGATATGCACAAGTAACTGTGAAATGAACAAAATGCAAACTAACGACAAATTCAAACTCACATTTATACCGGTAAAACATTGATACTCGTGATGTGAAGTTTGCGTTTTGTTCGTTATTCGTACTTCGTTCTCGTGTTATTGTGTTGCGCTTTGGATAAACCATAACTTGATGAATTTTTTGTAGAAACGGTATTTAGATATCGATATTTATTTATTTATTTATTTATTTAACACTTTATTGTACACAAAAACAGTTACAGTAAACATTAAAATTAAATATTAAGACAAAAGGTGAGCTTAAATTATATTGAGATTTCTTCCAGCTAACCCGTATGAAGAAAACAATAAATAAACACAGACATTGTGCACAACATAAACAAAAAATGTGGCCTTAAAGCTATTGACAAAAAAGAAATATAAAGTAAAGAGAAAAGAGATAAAACACTTACACATTAAAAAACTATAAAAAAATAACACACAAACAACAAAAATTAATATATTAACTTATTTTACTTTTGCGTCAGATAATAATTATTTAATCGTGTCTTAAAGATTGATAACGATTCACTGGAACGAATGTTAAATGGAAGTGAATTCCACAGCCTAACTGCATGTACAGAAAAGGAATCAGAAAAAAAATTAGATATGAAGGAAGGGAAATGCAAGAGGGAACTGACATTAGCGCGACAATCACTACTCGGGCCATGAAGAAAATGAAAATGCTGACGAAGATAAATTGGGGACCTAGGGTTATGAAGAATGTTATAAAGCAAAGAAAGAATATGAGTATTCCTGCGAAGACGTATTGGTAGCCACTCAAGGAACTTATATACTATAACTGGAATTGTTACGAAGCAATATTTGAAAAATAAAAATGTACTTTATTTCGTAACAAATAAAGTTGACATTTGTTTCTTTCATAACAGAGGGGAAAAACGTTCTGAGCAAGACAACGACAAGAGTGGATGTTGTCCCTTTCTTGCAATTGCCAGTGTAAATAAAACTATCTAGATGGTAGATTTTTACACATTCGGTAATCGTTAAATCCTTTTTATTCATACACGTCGATAAATAAATTAGCATAAAATGTATTGTAATTAACATAGTGAGTTCTAAGATGTGCTTATTTTAATTATTAAGTAATTAATTATGCAATACAAAAACTGTTTCTCAAATTAGTAGAATTACTTAGTACTAATTTGCAAACAACGCATGGCCGCACTTATATATGGCGATTGGCGATTTATTTAGTAGAAAGAGACACACTCCACCCATGTCGTGGTACTCTTCGGAACGATTTTGAAGCGCGTGTGAACATTCCTAGAATATAACTTCCTTGTAGCCACTTAAGTTGAGCACGAAATTCTGAAACATGATCATATTTACGAAGGCCAAAAATGTAACGGATGCACAAATTTTGCATCCTCTCAAGTTTGTCCACTAAACCTTCAGTGGCATCAAGAAAACAAGAGTCTGCGTAGTCAATTATTGGGAGAATCAGTGTTTGCATTAACGTGATTTTTGTTTTCAGCGGTAACAATTGTTGCAATGGTTTCAAAGAATGGAAAGAAGAGTAAACTTTTTTGCAAATATTGTTGATGTGAGCCTCCCATGTCCAATCTTTAGAAAAAGTAACCCCTAAATTTTTAACAGTAGAAGAAAAGGGAATGAGAGTGCCATTATAAATTATCGGTGGAACATCAACATTATTTAACAATTTGTGCATATATCTACTACCAAAAATAATCGCTTGAGATTTAAAGTGGTTAACTAAAAGACCGTTTGAAGTCGCCCAAGTATGAATCGCATCCAAATCTCGATTGATGCCATTGACCGCATCTTTTATATCCATGATACCAGCTTGACAATATAGCTGCAGATCGTCTGCATATAAATGAAATTTACTTGTTATAATGGTAGAGATGGCGTCAATAAAACTTGTAAAAAGTAAAGGGGATAAGACTCCACCTTGAGGGACACCTGCAATGAGTTGGAGTGAATCAGAAAATATGTCGTTAAAACGAACACACTGTGATCGTCCTCGAAGGTATGAATCAAAGCAGGCAACAGCACAAGAAGAAAGGTTACGGGATCGAAGAACTTCTAGCAGTATATCAAAATCTACTGAGTTAAAGGCACTACTAAAATCAAGAAGCACAGCAACAGTAAGTTTTTTATCATCAATAGCAGCACGAATATCTTCAGATACGTTAATTAGAGCTGTAACTGTACTATGCCCCTTCCGAAACCCTGATTGGAAAGGATTCAACAAGTTATTAACTACATAGTAATCCGTCAATTGAGTGTGTACAATATGTTCTAACACATTAGAGAGAAACGGGAGAATAGATATAGGGCGATAGCAAGATGGAGAAGAGGGATTCGGTACTTTTGAGAGAGGGATAACATGAGCGGTTTTCCAAGCAGAAGGAAAGGTACTACTAGACAAGAATAAATTGAAAATAGATGTTAATATTGGAATTATCATAGGAGAAGATAGCGAAATCATTTTGGAGGATAAAAAGTCACTACCTACAGCAGTGGATGAAATTGAGCGAACATGCCTTATAACTTCTTCGTCTGTAACAAGTTGGAAATTGAACTGCGGAAAAGGTTTTAATGGAATAGATGATATGTAATTTAAGGTATTGGATTTAGTGACGATATTTGTAGAAGTAAGAGGGGTTGAAAAATGTGAATTGAGAGAATTAATATCAATGTTACTGTTTAAAGATGGAGGATTCCTACCAACACCAAGGGTTTTTAGAAATTTCCACGCTTGCCCTAAATCAGATTTTGCAATAGTATCATGGATATAAAGACGTTTAGCTGCACGACATAACAGAGTACACCTATTACTAGTAATTTTTTGTAATTATAAAAATTACGTTCGGAAGGGTACCTCTTGTAGTGGTGATTAGCTCTATTGAGCTTTACCATCTCAGATTTTATGTCATCATTTATCCATGAAGCGGGACTATGCTTTATTTTTATTTTTTTAACAGGAGAATGGACAGCAAAAATATTTATTAACGTTTTGTTAAAATAATGAACAACATCATCTACATTATTGCCATTAAATATCCGATATAAGTTACGACATGATATATTGAACCCATGCCTACCACTTAGACTTAAAATGGAGCCATGCCCTTAAGAAATTAATTCAATTAATTAATAGCCACAACGTAAACACAGGTTATTATAGTATACAAGAAAGAAAATAGCTTCATTTAGCTCTATGGAGAGAGAAATTGTCTTGGTTGTCTCGTTTTATCAGAAAACCCACCTGCTTGTTTATTATCTTACTAGCTGCAGCGTGCAGCCCGCTGCATCATAGAAGTTTTTGGAAAATCTAATTTTTCCGGGATAAAAAGTAGCCTATGTATTGTTTTGGGTCTTCAGCTACCTACATACCAAATTTCATCGTAATCGGTTCAATAGTATTTGTGTGAAAGAGTAACAAACACCCATCCATACATACTCACAAACTTTCGCATTTATAATAAATGGGACACACTAAAAGTTTTGCACTTCTAGCTAATCGGAACTATTTGAATTTCGAATGTTATATGTTTAAAACGTTGCAACCTTCTTCGTGATAAAAAAGCAATTGGCGGGAAATGATTTGTTAATTGTTTTTTTATCACACATTAAAGTTCTGCGTACGCAACGAAAATGGAATTAAGTCGAAAAGATTTTAGAGCGATGATTTTTTATGATTTTAAAAGTTCTCTTTCTCCGCAAGGCTGTGCCTCTTGTCTTTAAAATGCTTTTGGGAGAGAAGCACCTTGTTTGAGCACCGTGAGGCGATGGTTTGCTGAATTTGAGAGAGGTCGAGTTGACGAATTTCGTTAAGGGTGGCCTTCAACTGCCGTCAACGAAAATAATGTGGCTACTGTTAAGCGGTTAATTGAAGAAAACCCCCGGATTACCTATGAGACAATTCGAGGACTATTGGGGATTGGAATGAGCCAAATTCAGAAAATTTTACACGAAGAATTGAAAGTTCGGAAACTTTGTTGTCGTTGGAACCCTCATGAACTGACAGCGGCGCAGAAGCGGGCTTGCGTGGAATGGTGCTCACAGTTGCTACTGAAGTACGACCACGGACATTCTAATGCTGTTTATGACATTGTCACAGGAAACTAAACGTAGATTTATTGTTTTGAACCTGAAAAAAAAGCAATCTTGTGAATAGGTGTTTGAACATGAGAACAGGCCAACAAAATTGAGACAGGCGAGAAACGTCGGTAAAAAAATGATCACGTTTTATTTCTCAGCTACGGGTCCTATCTGTACAATTCCGCTTGAAGATCAAAAGAGTGTTAATGCCGAGTAGTATTCTATCATTTGTTTACCCAGAGGGTTAGAAAAAGTTCGCGAAAAACGACCCAAGAGCCGCATTCGCCTATACCATGATAACGCTTCTTCACACACGGCCAACAAATATAGGCACTATTGAGGATGGTACGGTACGGTGAGTTGGTGTTGCTCCTATGTGACAACCGAGCTTTTAACGAAGGGGACGCACAAAGAGTTCTATGTCAATCGCCTGAAGGGATTACCATCCAATTTATCAAAAACTTCGCAGAGCGGCTCAGAACCGCAATATCAATATCCAGAATTTTGGTATTTTGCGAGTCAATCGAAAAATACCAAAATTCTGGATATTGATATTGCGGTTCTGAGCCGCTCTGCGAAGTTTTTGATAAATTGGATGGTAATCCCTTCAGGCGATTGACATAGAACTCTTTGTGCTTCCCCTTCGTTAAAAGCTCGGTTGTCACATAGGAGCAACACCAACTCACCATTTTGTTCATCAATTCGGTGGCTTCTTTTTGCGATAGCGAGTCTTCGGTTTCGAGGACCTGTCGATTGTATTGTAGCATCCAAGTTTCCTTGTGTACTCCCCATTGGTGTTCCGTATTCCATTTGAGATATAATTTCATGGGTCTCAATATCGCTTGGACCTATTCCGGTGTTAACTTGATTCTGAGCTGTGCCTTGTTCGCAAAGTATTGAAGTTCTCCCTTCGGTATTTCCAGTGTGATGCTCGTTTTTCCTGATCGTAATTCCCAGTTGACAAGCTGCGCACTTGATAAGTCTTTTATCTTTTACGGTGAGAACGTTTCTAAGTGTTTTACGACCAGGGCCGGTAGTAATGTACTCAAGTATATGAGGTATACATGTAATTTTCCTGCACATAAACTGGTCTGATTTAATAATTTTGCCAAGTTTGCTGTTATTCCCCCAGTTTTTGTTTGTGGAAAGGTAGAGCAAATGATAGTGGTCACGTTTTGTACCCGTATGGAAAGCGATGACTTTCCAAGGAGTTCGGCGGTTAGCTTGGCATCGATTTTCTCTTCCCTCAGGTATACCGCAGTCGTCATCATTAGGGGGTTCTCTGTCTCCGGCGTATCCAATTTCCTCCGTTTCTTCGCATTCGTCGAGGGTTGGTTCGGTTTCGTCGAGGTATCTGACGATCCAAACCGTGGTGACATCGTAACCTTCTCCGGACTCCTCGTCTCCGCTTCCAACTGGTCTTCCGCCTGTTGGGTGTGCGCTATCAAATCCTCGTCCGATGAATTGTGTTGGTCGGATAAGTCTTCGTGGTGTACAGGTGAACTTATCTTGCTGCCGTAAATCAGTATGTGTTAAAAACTCACTTATATCCCGATTGGTGGCGATATGGTAGGCGTAGTATCTCGTACCGATGTCCATTTGTAACTGATATTTTAACTTTAAGGTCCAACCCTTTATATACTCCTCGTTTTCCCTTTCTTTTGTTCCAAAAGACCTTCACCTTCCCGTTTGGGTGGTGTGTTATTTCCGTCGCTTTAAAGGTCGGTCCTTATATGGAGCGAAAGTTGTGATTGCCTTATATGGTATGTGTGTCGCTACATTGCATGGTCATTTCTGTCTCCGTTGGCCCTTTGTTTAATTTTAATGCGTACAAAATTTTTTGTATACATTTCACACGCTAATGTGTTGGGTAACCTAGTAGTAGTAACCTAACCAAACCTAACCTAACCTAACCTAAACCCAACCGAACCTAACCTAGTAGTGACCTACCTCAACATACATTCATGTCGACCTAACGAAACTTTCATTTTTTTTTCTGGCTAAACGCATTACCCTTTTTGAATCTAACCAACTGCGTCTAAAACTGTTCGCCCTTGGCAACAATTTGCGACCGTGAGAAAATCGCTAGCTGCGTTCGTTCAACCCGTTTGACAATTTTTTTATGTTCAATTATGCTAATTGATTTACGATAATATTCCTGGTCGATGACACTTAATTATGTCTATATAGATCCCGGGTATCGTAAGTTAGCCTTTATAATTCTTAAATGTCACGACCCCTGGACTTAAAAAAAAAAAAAGTAAAATAACTCCTAGTATTTCATGCGCTCCTGGTCCCCTGGACCCCCGAAATTCCGTTGCGTCACGCACCCTGAACACTTCAGATTCAAAGTCGAAGACTTATAATCATGAAGTGTTCTTTCACATAGCACCCCTATAGTTTAAGTCGACTTTAACTAGAGGTGGTGCAGTATTTGTGGTCGGACTGGCGCACGGCCGTTAGGCCGCGGGGCCCGGCCGGCGCGGACTAGCGGCCGCTCACCAATTACACTAGCTAAGTACACCCGACTTTCCTTACCTAAACTAACCGAACCTAAACTAAGCTAACCTGTTATAACTAACCTGACCTAACCTAACCTAACCTAACGTACCGTACCATCCTCAATAGTGCCTATATAATCAAAGGACAAAGTCATTTTTAGCTTCCGAAAAAGTACATCTCGTCACTCATCCTGCGCATAGCCGCGACTTAGCACCCTGTGATTTCTGTATTTTCCCCAAAATCAAAGATTTGATGAGAGGTTTTACTTTTAATAATAATAATAATAATAATACTTTATTTTCAAATAAAACATCCATAGCTTTATTAGTAATAATTTATAAAATTAATGTCTATGTTAGTACTTATATGTTAATAATTTAATCATATTTGCAGAAAATTTTTAATAATTTATGTAATATGTCATATCATACAAACATATGTACCTATATGCATACACACATACACTTACACATGCATATACACCTACTTACATACACATACATCCGTATACATATACATACACATATGCACACAATTTATATGACATACTATACAAATCCTCTCGACGATACATCCTTTATATGCATTTTAATCCACTTCTGAAAAAATGGATTTTCCACTGTATCACTTGATGTTTTACCAACTCCGAAGAGGCAGTGATAGCGTTCAATCAGCACGTAGAAAACATGCCTTCAGGTCTGTGGTCCTCCTGTTTTAAAAAAATGGTTCGATCGCATGAAAATATGTTTACAATGTAAAGGAGATAATTTTGAAAAGCAATAAACATAATATTTTGGTTATAACATGTTGTTTTTTTAAGTTACGCAAAACTTATAGTGTGAACTTCGTATTAGTAGGATGGTATAAAAATACACTTCTACGGCTAACCCGCTGGACCGATGTTGATGAAATTTGGCAAGAATATAACTGAAGATACGGGCTCAAATATAACCTATATTCTATTCAATTAAAAAAACTACTATATGCTTATTGGTCACTAGGGGGCTAAAATAGGTGATGAAAGTTTGTATGAAAGATTATATTGATGACATGTTATCCTACTCATACGAGAATCTACGCGGGTCAAAGAAAAGCTATAAAAAGGTCAGTCAAATAACTGTAAATAGCTCCATCCATAAGTTTCATGTAATAGCGCTTTACCAGGATCAGTAGAACTGAACTAAAACATTTACATTTATAATAGCGTTAACAGATGTTATAAACTGACGTAATTTATATCCTACAATTACGAAAACATTTAACTCGTTGGCCATTAGGACAGTTATGACTGTTTAATAATTTCGTAATTATAGATTGTGTCGGTGTTATATGTAGCTTTTTAGGGTTCCGTACTTAAGAGGTAAAACGGGACCCTATTACTAAGCCTCCGCTGTGTCTATCTTCTTGTTAAATCCCCGACGGGGATTGTTAAATCCCCGTCGGGATCGAACCCGAGCCCCGTCGATTGCGTAGTCAGGGTTACTAACCACTCCACCAAAGGGGCGGTGTGTTATGTTTAAGCCTTGCTAGTTTTAATGATTTGGTGTGAAAATTCAAAATTTTCAATGTTTATTTATCTATAGAAACCAATCGTTAACATGCATTAAAAATTAATTACCATTATTAACCGCAATGAGGAGTTTATAGCCCGTAATAAGAAACCGATTGCTTACATAAGAGTTGTAAATATCAAATTATGTAGTGATATATTGAACGCATGGTAAGCTTATTACATGAACAAGCAGACAACAACACGTATAAAGGAAATAAATTTTATCTTATAAGGATTCACTTATGAATGAATGAATGAATACTCTTTATTGCGCACCAAATTTAACAAGATAGATTATGTAAAATACTTATAGCTAATAATTATGTATATAGTGGGTACACAAAGGCGGTCTTATCGCTAAAGAGCGATCTCTGCCAAACAACCTTTAGGTAGAGGAGATCTTATAATTAATATATTTTGGGTGGTGGTGCCATTAAATTAAGTGACATAATTTCCTAATACAATCTATATTATGAAATTTTTTAATAATAACTAAATAAATATATAAATAATATAAATACATACGACGATATATATATATATATATATATATATATATATATATATATATATATATATATATATATATATATATATATATATATATATAATATATATATATATATATATATATATATATATATATATATATATATATATATATATATATATATATATACACATACACACATACACATACATATTATATACATAATAAACATATTTGTATATCTATAAATACAATACATTACATATACACTTATTGAGATAAACGTACATAATATCCCATACAAATTATAAATGTGAACGTTGGATGTTTGGATGTTTGAATGTTTGTTAATTAATCATGCAGAAACTGCTACACCGATTGGAATTGTATTTGGCACATAGGTAGAGAATAATCTAGAAAAGCACATAAGATACTTTTATCCCGTAAAAATAAGTTTTTTTCCGTGAAATTCACCAAAAAAATATAGCTTATTAATATTTTTTACAGTTGCTATCGATATGGTGGGATAGTTTAGCCGGAACCGGATAGTTAGGCACGGACCAACGCGAAAATATTACCTACTGAAACACAATCCAACTTACGAGTTGTTTAAATTTTTGTTATTGATAATAAAATCCTTAGACTTAAATATTATTTACTAGCTGTTGCCAGCGACTTCGTCCGCGCGGACTTCGTTTACTCTGCACTGCTCCTCCCCCGTAGGTGATAGCGTGATAATATGTAGGTATTATGTTGACCCGACCTGTTAGTAATATTCATGCAAAATTTGAAGTAAATCTATGCAGTACTTTTTGAATTTACCTCGGACATACAGACAAACAGACAAATAGACAAACAAACAAACAGACAAAAATTCTAAAAACTATATTTTTGGCTTCGATATCGATTGTAGATCACGCCCCAAGTATTCTTTTAAAAAAATAATCAATGTACAGTTTTGACTTTTCTTCGATTTTATTATATGTATAGATATTATAATACTCACAGATTAAGTGGATACGCCTTTCTAAACATTTCTTAGTTTGTCAATGTAGCTTTTTTTTTCTATCGATAGGTAAGCGTTTGACCACGATCTCGCCTGACGGTAAGCTAAGATGCAGCTTAAGATGGAACGCGCTTCCTTAGAAGGTACCTGTTCACTCTTCTCTTGAAGATTCCCAGCTTGAAATTATACACAGAAATACAAAGTTATACTACTTACCAATGAAATAAAATCACTTCAAGTATAATTTTTAAATCTTGTCATCTCATTCGGTACGATAAAACAGTGTAACATGGTTCATTTCTAATTTTTCATGATACAATATATTTACAAATGTATGACATTTTTGACAGTGATAGAAGCGTTTGCTCATATGCACGGCAGCAAATTTTTCACCCTTATTTGTATTAAAAATATTAATATAGCTTATTTTATTTAGAATATTTTAGCTAGCTGGAGTTAGAAAGAGCGAGAAGAATAAAGAACATTGTGCCTCAAACTCAACTATTGTTAGTAATTTTCTAAATATTAATACGTTAAGTGAAACATTTTTTTCCTTTTTTACAAAAATTACGGGGCGAGGAGTTTGAAATTTGGCAAAATTAAAGTTTATGTTGAAAAGGAACTTAAGAATACTTTTATACAATGTGCATTAGAAATAAATATTTCATTTATTTCATATTTAATGAGAACAATATATTCCATACTTTCCATCGCCGACTATATGAAAATCCATTATGGTTGGATACAATTAATAATGCACTTGTATTTTAATTTGTGGTTAGGTTCGCTAACCACTCTGCCACCAACAGGGCGGTCAAATCGCAGTAATGACTAGCGTATGACTGACTGTCTATTAGCAAAATGTCACTGTGTCTAACAAATAAAAGCAACATCACTCACACACCTGTGTATTTGCACACATACACGTATACACTATTTTAATCTTATTTACGATTAAAAACTGTTGTCAAACTAATAAGACGTGATTTTATTGTTTAGTCTACAGCTAAAGTGAATCACAGTTTGTAAAACATAATAAACATAATAATTGTGCTTTAAGAGGGCTCCGAACTTTTAAAGCGAATCAATATTTTTGTCATTTTATGGGCTCTGTATATGTGTGAAAGGAACACCAGCCGCATATGTAGGGTTGCCACTCCTCCAGGTTGACCTGGGTCGGATTTAAATAGTGCATTTCCGGGCTACGGGTAAAATATCAATGTTTCTGGGTCAGATCGGGTAGTGTGTGAAAACAAAGCGACAGAAGACCATCACACCTCATGGCGCGGGGCACGTGACTGAGTGAATGCGATGGTCGGCCGGGCCGAGTGAGAAAGATTGGAAAGAGAGCAGGGACGAGGCGGAGACCAGGGTTCATGTACGCGACATATATTAGATCAAAACCAAGGATTTAAAACATTGTAATATCGATATGTTTGCTGTTTCTTGATTGGTTCGCCAACTAGCGCTAGAAGACAACGTCATAATATCATATACCATAACCAATCGCGACGACGCAAACGTATCAATATTATAACGTTACAAATCCTTGATCAAAACAATAGCTCATTGCTTCGTAATAATTGCACAAGCACAAGTGATTTTTTGTTTGCATTTTTTTGTTTGAATTGCAGCGGTAAATATTTATAAAAACGATATAACAAGAAATCTACCGAACGCATTTATTTCAAAATCAGCACGATGGGGGCTTAACGTCATGAACAATGTCGGAGTAAGACTATTATTCGCGCCCGCGCGTGTCACGCTATCCATAAGTACATTAGTATCAGTCTTTAAAAAATAACTTGTAAATAATGTTATTAAATTTCATATAATGTGTGGCCGCGTTCCGATCCGGTCGTAGTTTTAAAAAATGTTGACGTGTCAAAATAACTTGTAAAAAGTTTTATTGAATAAAGTTCTTCTGATTTCTGATTTCACACTATCAGTAAAAAGTGTCCACATGGACATGTCCATATGGTCTGATAACTATTAGTCGTTGGAACTGAAAGTACTGGAATGCCGTCCAAGCACTGAACGATAACACTTGGCCCCCGCCCAAATAGGTCGACGATCTGGCCAAGGTCTTAAAGTCAAGTAAAGGCAGACTAGGACAAAGAGTTATGGCGAAGATTAAGAGAATCCTATGTCAGGTAGTGGATGGTATTAAAATAACAATAATAAATAATAAATAAATATTCACGGGACAAATTACACTTACTGATCTAACCCCAAAGTAAGTAAATTATTTGCTTATGTTATGGGTGTTAGCCAACGATACTAATATATAGAAATACATATATAAATACAAGAATATATTTAATACAAACACCCAAACCCGGAAATACAAACACTTATGCTCATCACACAAATGCTAGTCCCCGTCGGGGATCGAACGCGAGCCCCGTCGATCACGTAGTCAGGGTCGCTAACCACTCGACCGTAGCGTTGGGATAAACACATAATTATGCAGGGCTAGACGGGCACCCTGACTTAAAATTGTACTATTAAGTAATCTCACTAACGTTCCATTCACTCTGTTCCCTGCACACACTTTTCTTTCAACATCATCGGTGTACCTTACATCCCTGCTAAAAGCACATCCAAGATATACAAACTCATCCACTTGTTACAGTACTACAACATCGACCACAACTCTTACATCCGTTCTGGTTGCTTCTCTTCCAAATACTAGAACTTAAGTTTTTCTCGCATTCAAATCTAAGCTCCTTACTCTTACAATCATCATTCATAACTGTGACCAGTCTTTGCAGCTCAGATAGAGTTGAGACTAAAAGTACAGCGTCATATGCATAAAGCAGGCAATTCATCACTAGATCACTCATAATAATAAGGCAGTAATGATTCAACCAAAAAGAGTCAACCCAAAAAAGTATTTTATTTATCTGTACTAATTATATAAAGAAATTAAGTTTGTAAATTGTGTGTTTTTGTGTAGGAACTAATCTCTAGAACTACTAAACCAATTTTAAAAATACTTTCACCTGTAGGAAGCTATATTATTCTTGCGCGACTTAGGCTATATTTTTCTCTAATTTTTCCGCGGGATCTAAACCTACGCGAGTTATATTGTGAGAAACGGCTACTACAAACTATTACTTGCGAATTCGTTCGCGCGACTCAAAATAATTACTTGTTTTTTTCAGTCGGGTAAAGTAGCCCATATCACTCCTATGTAGTCTGGCTTTTTATGGTAAAAGAAATTTTAAGATCGGTTCAGTAGTTTTTGAGTTTATTCGTTACAAACATACAAAAGTAGAGATACTTTCTCTTCATAATACTCGTAAGTAAAAAAGTAGAGGCTCCTTTGAAAAAATAGACCATCTATCATTCTACCTAGAACTATGACGGAAATAAGGTGGATTATTCTTAACATACTTTTATGAAAAAAAATTATCATCACGCCCGGTTCCCTTGCTGCGTAGGTAGAGTAAATCGAACGTCTACAAACTTTTTAGTTCACTATAATTCACCGATTTGTCGGTTGGCGAGATGAGTGGTGATCCCTATCGATGCATTTTACCAACCTGATAACGATCATCGCCTACTTCTAACGATAACCGGGACTGACGGCTTTACCTGCTCATCCGAAGCGCGGAAGTGGAAAGACACCATTCTGCCAGTCTTCGAGCTGCAACTGAGATTTTGAATTTTCGACACAACCTCAAAATAAACTTAATAACACTTTTGCCCGATCATATAACTGAGAAAATTGGATATTTCCGGTGTTAAAAAGAAATTTAAAATCGATAATTTACTTTTACTGTACTCAAGTTATGAATCTGTCTGCTGATTCATCTACCCACAGTGATCTCACATCGCAAAGTTCAAACAGCTCTAAGTGATAACTAGTTAAAATTTGGAGCATACTAATAAACTGATGTTGATATGGTGAGATGTAACTCGTATGCTTTGCTTGATAACGTATGATTTGCTTGATAAATTTAAACTAACAAAGAGCTTTGTAATTTACCGAAGTGATTTTGTTGTTGTTGTGTTCTTTTATAGGTTTTTAAATATTTGTAACCGTTATGCAAGTGGCATTCAAACATCGATAGCAACCCACAATTAATATTTTAGTGACTAGACGATGGTTATCTCTTTCCATCAAAATAACCACCTGCTTGTTGGCTATCTTATGAATATAATAGAAAGCAATAATCATTGCGAATAGGTACTATACAATTAACAGGATAATAATGCCATATGCATAAAGTTTTCGGGTAACTTTCCTTCTAAACCGGAAAGACAGTGCAAGGCACTGACGTTATATTGCGTGGGGTATAACTTAAGGCGGTGGTATCAAACCAGTGTTGGTATTGATGGTGGCAGGTATAGCTAATTATTGCCCTTTATGATTTGCCCGGCAGAATGTCTATTCTTTTTTCTTTATCTAGTTTTACTTTTATTTACAATTAAATGCTTATAATTATATTTTATACGAGCTGACCCGCGCAGCTTCACTCGCAAGCAGATTAACATGTCGATATAGTTTTTCATACCCTATTTCAGTCCCTTAGGGGATGATTATTGAAAAAAAAAACCTATATTTGACCCCGGATCTCCAACTACTTTTATGCAAAATTGCATGAAAATCGGTCCAGTAGTTTACTGCTTTTCATGCAATTTATTTTCATTGTCTTATAGACAGACTTTCGCATTTATAATATTAGTATGGATTTGATTTACTTTTTTTAGCAATCTTATATGCTAATTTTTGTGTGTAAGTGTGGCTATAAAACAAAAAATATGGTAAATAAGAAAAAAGTTCTGAATAAGACGCATTTTGGGGAAATCTCTAGTCCCTAGTAGGTTACATAAACGAATATGCACATTGTATAATATTAATTTTATTTGGCATTTAATTAAATATGTCCTATTTAGCTTCTCGAACTTAATATCTTGATTTGATTTGAGAAGTGTTATTTAAAAATATATCTTATCTAAAATTTCTTTCAAAGCAATAAAATTGCCAAAACAAAGCAAAAACTAATGTTCTAATTCCTATTATTATTAACTTACTCAAACAAACGTATTTATAAAAAAACACTAAAAATCATACCGAAATCTATATTCAACAAACTTTCACGAAATTTTTACTTTTTAAAAAATTAGTCAATATTTTGTTAATTTTAGCAGTAATCAATCAATTGTTTCGGTAATTTAGTTATTTTGATATGGAGTAGTCGTTACTTCATTGAATTTTTCTTTTTATACAAGTTATATAACGTCGTTCAAGATTTAACCCGTCATAATTTTAAGTAGCTAAAAAACTTTTTAATATATACACATAATAATTATCTAGTAAAAGTATTGTGCTGTGAGCAATGCTTTTTAAAATTTAAGCCCGGTAACACAGCAACAAAGGATTTTGACCTTCTAAATATCAGGAACTCTGAATCAGATCTTAATTGGGAAGTATGTACAGCCTTCCATACAACAAATTAATTTTCGAAATCGGCCAATACATGATAAAGTTCAGAACTTAACGTGACTAACGAAGGTTACGGACATGCAGAAAAACATACAACGAAATTGTCAACCTGCTTTTGGAAAATCGATTAATAAAATAAATAGGTTTTATACATCCCATTACTTAATAGTCTCAAAAGCCTAGTTGTATAGTTTTAATAACTCACATAGCACTGCTGGCTCTTCTATGAAGAAGTTGTAATAGGCTGCCATCAGCTGCTGATGAGCATAAGCTTCTGGACCGGGCTCTCCTCTCCCCACGGTCTCCACGTTCTCGCCACCTCGTCATTAGCGATTCGAGGCAGAGCATTGCGCCACCATCGCACACCATTCGAATATAATATCACTAAAAAGATTCTTCTAGGATTATTATGAAAATTCCGTAAATATCTGATTTGATTTAATAAAATCGTCAATAATATTAATTTGTACACAATCGAATGTTTCTAATAATATTTTAAGTCATTATAATTTTCTTTAATTAATTATTAGGGAGAGTTTATGCTTCGGTCATGTTGAGAAACAATAGCATTCGAAAATAGGGCAAACTTATTACATCACTTCCGAATTGCTCTCATTCCAAACTGTCTAAAGTTCTACAGACTATAAAAACTATTGTGCACATAAAAAGTTCGAATATGAATTTTTAGTACAGAACGTCGTGACTTTTTTTCAGAGTTTCCCGCGTTTGGAAGCTCACGGTGCGAATAGCGGGATGCGAGTCACTCGGTTGCCGTTTCACGACTGAAAACTGGCTTGCTTGGGCCGTATTGTTAACCTTTCGGATGTAACCTACGACACCCTACAAGCCGCCCTCACATTACATTATACTTTGTTCGTGTTTTTATGTCAATGTCAAACTACTTTGAGCTGATGATAAATGACTTGACAAGTGACTTGAGTATAAAATATATTGCCTTAAAAATAAATTAGTTCATTTTAATGTATAATTTGAGTTCAGTTTACCAATGAGTTGTATAATTTAGTATTATTATTTTGAGCACATTTTATTAATATATAATTTAGTATTTAGTTGTTTATTATTTTGAGCACATTTTATTAATATATAATTTAGTATTTAGTTGTTTATTATTTTGAGCACATTTTATTAATAAAAAGTGAAGTGTTCTGCCAAAATTCACGAAAACGAGGTAATAGAAGGGTTTAAAATTTAATTGTAAGCAGGCAGCAGAAAAACATTATAGACCGTAGTTCTACAAACATAATTTATTTTGATTACTAACAAGCTGAATTTTTGTGAACAGCTACGTTTTGACGAGTTGTCCAACTTTTCTGTTTTCGAAAAATCTCGAATATGGTAACTAATAAAGATAGATAGAAAACACGTAAAGTGAAAACTTTTCCTAGTCCGACACTCTAAAGTTTTGTCTTTTATCTATCATTATCAAAGGGAGGGGTAGTAATATTATGTTGAGTGATAATTTGCGTAAGTGGGTTTGGCGGCGATTTATATCTATGATCAGAGTCGCCTACCACTCCACCAATTAACTTACTGATTCAGATTAGGTACATGCGTGCTCTATACTAGTATCACATATCAGATTACTTGTGTGCTTCCTTCTGAAAAAAGATTTTTCTATATAGAAAAATGGTGAAACGAGCAGGAGGCTCACATGGTGGTAAGTGACTGCCACCCTCTTGATGGTCTTGCAGCTGTGTTGCAGAATAAGAAGGCCTTTTAAGAATAAGTAAGCTTTTTCTTGAAAGTCCCTAAGTCGTATCCGTTCGGAAACACCACCACCAGTGCGTGGTAAAAAGTGCCTAGAGAATCGCATGGTTGTGAATTTCCAAACATCGAGGTGATGAGGATAGAACTTTGAATTTTGCCGCGATGTCTGATGATCAAATTCAACGACAGGAATCCATCCGAACAGTTCGTCGGAACACTCTCCATGATAGATCCGTAAAGCCAAGGAATCAAGCCGATTGGAAATAGTCTGGTCGTCAACCGACATCGCTCATACTGCGGAGCTTCCGCCCAGAGATGAGATCAGTACTCCATGTGAGGGTGAATTTGACAGGAACATTAAGACATAATCATTATTATCCAGATCATACATATATTTTTTAAACCTAGAGTTTATTCCAGAGCGATCGGTTTCTCACGCTACGACTTTTTATTTCTGACGAGACTATGGTTTATAAATTTTTGATACGGTTAATACTTAAAATTCAATTAAAACTTAATTTTCTTTTCATAATGAAAATTTGAATCCGCTTCAATTTTCTTGGGGAAAATTCCAAATTTATATTCATTAACATCTATCCCACCAACTGCGAAACCGGTGAATTGTAGTGAACCGGAACTTCTGTAAATGTTTGATTCACCCTGCCAAGCAACGAAAATTATAACGTCAGTAGTAGCTTGGAGTCTGAGTGCTAAGCGTGAGTTTTTCTTTTCGCATTCGATCGTGAGCGCGTTAATCGCGCGTTAATAAAAAGTTTACTAGGAATTTGTATGTGATTTGTACAGCGCCACCTAGTGGTAAACGTGAGAAACCAGTTTACCACTAGATGGCGCTATACAAATCACATACAAATTCCTAGTAAACTCGAAACGCGTTCACGATCGAATGCGAAAAGAAAAACTCACACTTAGCACTCAGATAGTAGTGGTGTGTTCGTGCCTTGGATGGTCAAGTAAAATTGTCCTAATTCCGGTTAATATAATAAACAAGCGATTGTTGTTATCACGTTGGTAAATTTCAGCAACGAGGTTTAAAACACCGGTATATTCGAAGAGGTAGGCAGAGGCACAACCAATGCACCCACGATTGACTGAGTGCTAAGTGTGAGTTTTTCTTTTCGCGTTCGATCGTGAACGCGTTTGGAGTTTACTAGGAATTTGTATGTGATTTGTACAGCGCCACCTAGTGGTAAATGTGAGAAACCAGTTTACCACTAGGTGGCGCTGTACAAATCACATACAAATTCCTAGTAAACTCGAAACGCGCTCACGATCGAATGCGAAAAGAAAACTCACACTTAGCACTCTGAAGATACTTAGTCCCACAATGTGATAGGGCAAGCCTATCCCCAACGGGGAACTTTACCAATCCGGAGCTAAATTGTTTCTATCAATAAACTGAAAAAACAAGCTTTTGAATTGCCCAACCCAGGAATCGAAACCGGGACCCATGTGGTCAATACCGATACCGGACTATAAGACCACAGATGCGATCAGATATAATAAGTTTATTAAATATACTATTGGGCACTAAAAATAAGTTAAATGTATCATTGAAGAGCCGTAAAATATATGCAAGTTGTTGATAGAAAATTAGCGGGACTTTAATAGTGCCGTGAAGTGTCTCTTACAATTTTAGGTAAGTTCCTAGTCACTGGAACCGACATAGCAGCGCAGGGCTCGTTTTTCTAGGTGTAAGTGTGTACCTTAAGCAACCTAACAAATCTACTTCATATTTACGTAACACAGCCTGCTACGGGCTATTTCAATTACATATTTACTACATAGCCCGTGTTTGTTCTGGGCTCCCTTTGAAGAATCAATATTCCAGAGAAAAACCATCAGCCATTCTGCCAAGCAGTTAGTAAGAGGCGAAAGATTGGCTATGCGAGTCACTGCCAACGTGATTATTAGGTGCCAGAGTTCTGCATTGTCTTGTCCGGATCTGGTATCACCGCTTTAACTATTCCTGCTGCAATAGCGTCAGTGCTTGTCACTATCTTGTTCCAGTTTGGAGGGTACCTGGTAAAGTTATGCGTGTGGCATCAAGACCCCGCCACAATTATAACTACGCACCATTAACATCTTTGGTGTCTTTAGGCGATGGTTGTCTCTTCGTATCAGGAGAGCTATCTGCTTGTTAATGTTATAGAAAAAATTGTAGCGATATAATGCTGCTACCGGAACTCTATACACGGCAAAAAGTCAATAATTTCATTGTAAATTTAAACTGAATCATATTACTCCTTTTATCCTACAGGGTAAAAAAATAAAATTTCGAAGTAACGGCACGAAGAAATTTTAAATTTAATACTAAATATGGTTGTTGAATATTAAAAATGTTAATGAATATAAATTTGGAATTTTTCTCAAGAAAATTGAAGCGGATGTATTCAAATTTTATAAGGAGAAAATCAAGTTGTAATTGAATTTGAACTATTAACCGTTCTACCCTCATCACTTCGATGGCTAGAAATTCGTAACCGTTCGATTCTCTAGACACTTTTTACCACGCACTACTCCTCTGTGGAATCAATTACCGGTGGAGGTGTTTCCGGACGGATACGACTTAGGGACCTTCAAGAGCTTACTCATTCTTAAACGGCCGGCAACGCAGCTGCAAGACCTATGAGGCTGTGGCTGTGCGTGGAGGATGGCAATCACTTACCTGCTGCTCGTTTCCCCATTTTTCTATAAAAACAATCTTTTTTTGAGAAGGAAACACACAAGTAATATGATATATGATACTCATGTAGGCCACGCATGTAATCTGAATCAGTAAGTTAGTTGGTGGAGTGGTAGGCGACTCTGATCAAAGATGTAAATCGCCGTCAAACCCACCTACGCAAATTATCACTCAACGTGGTTGCAGTGACGAAGATTCGTTTTGGCCAGGCTCCTAACGGGGAGCATAATGTTACTACTCATCCCTTTCATAATTAGTCAAAACATCGCACAAATCCTAGATTTAGTTTAATAAGAGATAGCACTTAGGCCGGGCTTCAGAATTACCAAATTAAAAATTCTGAGAATTCTGCTCGCTCACTATCCCGGTTCATTGTTGTAATTATTATCAGTTATTAACATTTTTTTAAAAAACGATTAGGCTATCGTTGCGGTTCGAGTTTTATTGCTAAAAAAATGTGCCCTTATGTCGTAGACAAACATATTTTGGTTCTGGGTCAGTATTGAGTAAATTTCAATATTTCATGTGTATTTTCAGTATTGGTATCATGAGTATCATTAACACTCATATCACTAATTTAGCTTAAAATAAATTCTATTCCTGTATTTTATCTATAACAAATAACTAAAAGTTAAAAAAATAAGTTGTAACTTATTCCTTGAGTAGCAAGGAAATGTTGATTACATTGTTTAAATGAAATTATAATAAATACTTTTGAATTTAAATGTTTTAAATACTTTTTAAATCAGTTAAACAATATTAAGTCATTAAAAGAGTATGTATTTAAATGATTTGGTGTAATCTAACCGACTTTATTCTCACGACTTACTATTTAGCTCGTGATATCGTCAAGTAGGTATCATTATTCTTTAGGTGGTAGAGTTTGATTGCCATCCATCGCTTTACGTAATGCTGCTGTTATAATATCTAAGTAAGTAATTACTATCTGGTTCCGATTTTAGAGAAAGGTGCTACCTTTCTCTAAAATCGAGAACTTATTCATGACGCTTTATAGTTTACATCATGTCCAAGTAAACAACAACGTACGGTTGATGTGTGTATGTGTGCAGACGTTTATTATTATCTACCATCAGATGAGCTGTGTTCTTATTTGTTATCATTTACATATCATTTATCAAAAGAATTAATTTAGGTACTTTTTTAAGTCATCGGCTGGATTTAAAACAATCGATTTATTTTAAAACTATGTTATTATGAAGTTAAATATTAGTCTCATCCATCTATTATATAGTTTTACATGATATTTAAGGTGAGTGAAAATTACTTGTGATTAATTTAATAGGAGAAAATTTATGTAAGAAAATGAAAAAATGTTTAATGTTATTATAATATGTTTACTATGTTAAATTACTGTCTAAGGAGAATATTGACTATTTTATAGTTGTACACATTTTTGTTATTTCTGGTGATGGAAATGACAGTACTCCTCTCATAATATGTGTTCTGGTAGCTTAAGTACGGAAACCAAAGTATATAGAGTCTACCTCTAGCCTACCTAGGTCTACCTCTCAGTAATAGTATAATGCATCCCAAGAAATTGACATTGTCCATTTAGTATTTATTCTAATAGGCAAGCCGTTATATGAAACGTAGCATCTATGTTGAAAAATAAATATTTTTACACGCTTTTTATTAACTTCACCTGTATGTTTGTATGTTTGTTTGTATGTTTGTTTGTATGTTTGTTTGTAACCGACTTCTTTGGGCGCGATTTTGACCAACTTTAAACGGCCAGATTTCGTTCAAACTTTGTAGATTTATCGAGGACCGATGACAATACACTAATTTGATAAAATTATTCCATTTTTAACCGACTTCAAAAAAAGGAGGAGGTTCTCAATTCGGCTGGTATATTTTTTTTATGTATGTACACCGATTTCTCCGAGGTTTCTGAACCGAATTACGTGATTCTTTTTTGTTTGATGCGGAATAGTTTCGAATTGGTCCCATAAAAATTTGATTCAGGTAGGCCCAGTAGTTTTTGTTTTATGAGCATTTTTTATTTATTGTACCTATCTCGATGTCTGAAATCAAATCTCGCTAGTAAATTTGATCCACTTCCCGGGTACCGATTGAGCTGAAATTTTGTATATATATGTTAATTGAATGACAATAAAACCTTATTATGACATGGAGCTGATCTGATGAATCTGAATCGGAAGGTGACCACAGGAACTTAATAATTAAATGGTTAAAAATCGGTTAATAACAAGACTATTGAGTTTGGCCTCATTTGATTCATGTTGACGAGCACTTTGGTGCTTGGTGGTGACTAGGATCCTGCAGGGTCCGATGATGTAGCTAGAAGATGGTCATAGGAGCTCAGCAATTAAATGACACAACTCTATCGAATTTGGGCTCATTTGATTAGTGTTGACGAGCACTTTGGTGCTTGGTGCTAACTAGGATCCTGCAGGGTTCGATGACGAAGCCAGAAGGTGACCATAGGAGCTCAGCAATTAAATAACACAACTCTATCGAGTTTGGGCTCGTTTGATTCGTGTTGACGAGCACTTTGGTGCGGGTGGAAACTAGTTGTAAAAGGAACTACTCTTAACAAAAGTATTTGTTCTACGTCTGTAAAGTCGGTCAGTTCAAGAGGTAAAGATATAACTTCCATGTTGTTCCAGTAGGCCTGAGAAGGAACTTTTCTTTTTTTTATGGTAGTCGAGCAAAAAAAAATCAAGACGTGCTTTAACTAATAACGTCTGTTGTTTTGGATATAATAATTTCTTACAGATTGTACATGGTACTTCAGCAAATTGATTTATGGTGCTTATAAAATTACGCTCAGTAATTGAACGAAGTCTTTGTGACGTCTGACGCGCTACCGCTAGGCGGTTCTCACGTGGCTGAGCAGACTCAATTGCTGTACGGTTTCGTATCACTACTAATCCACGAGCTCTCTGCTCGGCGGACTCCTTAGCTAAACGCTCCTCAATGAGACCAATTCTATGAGCCTTCTGCTCGGCAGACTCGTTCGCTAGTAGTTCTCTCGCTAGTCGCTAGTTCGCTAGTTCGCTCAATAATGAGAACAACTCTAATAGCTCTCTGCTCAAAAGACTCATTCGCTAGACGCTCTTGGATCTTACCGAGTCTACTTCTACCAAGGCTGGGCCAAAGCGGGTTTACAAGCATGGGTCAGAGATAGACAGCATTTCTCCAAGCATGGCCCATATCTGGCCCCGTCGTATTGTCCTGTATGGGAGTAAGACAGAAACGCCTTGCACACTTACACACACACACACACACACATATGTCTATAAGCTTGTAAGTAGTTCCGTGCTTCTACCGCGGCACTCGACTAGGTATGCGCATTAGAGTTTGCAACAGTCTCTGCGCATATAACTTAGATTTCACGAGCCACGAAGAGTCCGCCACCGTCTCTGTGACTGAGTTTAATTGACTGAGTAAAAAAACAAAAAAAAAACAAATTAAATGTACATAATATTTATAGATATAGATATATCACCATCCATGTTAATTTTACATGGATATATATAGATATACAGTCTTGTAGTTTTCGTTTTTTATTAATTGTAATTAAACGACACTGAATTTATTAGCCATTCGCATTCGATGATCTACAATTGCCGATTAGAATTAAAAAAAATAACTCAAATAATTGATTTTTTCATAAGTTACAGTGTTTCCGGAGTTTCATACATGACGGACATGAAAATTTTTTGACCTATTTTCATATTTTTTTCCGTTTCTATTGCACTAAATTAATTTTTAGCAAGTATAGAATTAATCTCCATTAAATTATCTCGACAATAGTATGCAAAATATCTTGATTCCGTTAACTAACAAGGCTATAATACTAAAAATAGTTGCCAAAATAAGGCGAAAAAATATTCCGAAGGTGGTATCAAGAGTCTTCGCAACCGGCGTGTGTGTATGAAAAGAGTGATGAATGTGGAGGAAGCGAGACAAGCCTGCAAGGATCGTAATGTAAGGCACTCGGTTCTCTCTGCCTACCCCGTAAGGGATCTGGCGTGAAGATATGTATATATGAAAAAAAATTTCGATCGTAAAGCACTCTCTGATGCTTCGCATCATGAGTCGTGCAATAGTTTAAAATTAAAAAAACAAGCTATTATAAATAAACCAAACTAAAAAGTAGAAAATAAATAATAGTTTAAAAAACTAAAAAACACGCTTTTTATAGAAAACCGAACTAAAAAATAGAAAATAAATTTTAATAAATTTAAATTAAGAATAGTGTTAAAAATTTCAAAATGTGAATAAAAAAAATAATTTTATTTTAAAAAAAGCGTGGGGTGCTTTTTAAGATATTACCGAAATGATAATCACTCTACTCATATGTGTCAATAAAATATTTATAACTATTGACACCATGCACCCCACGCTTTTTTTTAAATAAATTTTTTTTTTATTCACATTTTGAAATTTTTAACACTATTCTTAATTTAAATTTATCAAAATTTATTTTCTATTTTTTAGTTCGGTTTTCTATAAAAAGCGTGTTTTTTAGTTTTTTAAACTATTATTTATTAACCCTTGTTTTTAAATGTCGCGACTTGGGACGTAATTAAATATTAAGCCGAAGTCTATTGGACTTGACGGCAGTAGGATTAGGCATAATGTCTGTCACTTGCAGACATTCGATTTGCTGCGAACTACAAAATTAAATACGTGACTTTTCAGTGATCGCTTGACGCTATTGCGGAGTTATTTCTAGGTTAGTTTTTTTACAAACCTCGCAACCCTTTCATTTGTTTTATTTGCGTAACAAAGATACTGAAAATTGAAACTTTCATTTAACAAAAGCGTCTATTGCAGCCAAACAAGTATAAAAATATTACTTTTAAAAAGGTTTTGGCGTTGACCAGATGAGGTCCTGGGTCGGCTCCCGATTCGGACAATTAAAAAAAATGTATTTTTTCAGTTTTCCGTTAAGAACTATGTTGCTCGGGATTGGAAAGTGCCCGGTTGGCAACAGGCTTGCCAACTATCACATTGTGGAACCAAGCATCTTCGGTTAATCGTAGGTCCACCTGTTGTATCTCTGCCTACCCATTCGGGGGTACAGGTGTGATATACTTTTAAAAAGGGTGCACTATTTAAAAACATATATCTTGTATTAATGATTTATATTATAATTTAAAAAAAATCGAAAAAAAGTAGCCTAAGTTACTCTCTGTCACATCAGCTGCTATATTCCAGAGAAAGTCCTATCAAAATCGGTCCAGAGATAGAGATAGATAACATAGTATATATATATATATATATATATATATATATATATATATATATATATATATATATATATATATATATATATATATATATATATATATATATATACTATGTTATGTTATGTCAACCATCGCCTATAGACACCAAAGGTGTTAATGGTGCGTTGCTATCTTGTGGCGAGGTCTAATGCCACATGCATAAGATTACCGGCTACCTTATCCTCCAAATCCAAACACGACAGTGACTAGCACTGACGCTATTGCGGCAGGAATAGGTAAGGCGATGTTACCTGACCCGGTCGAGCCGATGGAGAACTCTACCATCTAGTGGTCACGATGGTAGTGACGCGTATAGCCACTCGGTCGCCTTTAGCGATCTGCCTGCAGTTGGCCTATTCTTCAAAGGAGCCCGGGGCCAACACGGGGAAAAAAAACACTATATATGTAAAAATCAATTACTGTTCGTTAGTCTCGCTAAAACTCGAGAACGGCTGAACCGATTTGGCTAATTTTCGTTTTGAATTAATTGTTGAAGTCTAGGGAAGGTTTAAAAGGTGAGAAAATATAGAAAAAAATAAGGGTAGTTAAAAGGCAGAACAACGTTTGTCGGGTTAGCTATCTACTATATATATAAAAATCAATTGCTGTTCGTTAGTCTCGCTAAAACTCGAGAACGGCTGAACCGATTTGGCTAATTTTGGTTTTGAATTAATTGTTAAAGTCCAGGGAAGATTTAAAAGGTGAGAAAATATAGAAAAAAAAGAGAAGTTAAAAAGGCAGAACCACGTTAGCCGGGTCAACTTGTATATAGTTTTACCTATAGTTATATACCTATAGTTTTTGGTGAATCATCAAAGTCATTTTAATATAAAAAATTACAGATCATCATTTACCTATCTGTCGAATTTCATTCAAATCCGTTTAGAAATTTTTGCGTACTTGAGTAACAAACATCCATACATCCAAACTTTCGCATTTATAATAACTATAGCTGCACTCTATAGTCCGCTGTAGGTATTATAAACGTTTTTGGCAAAAAAAAACAACATTTTTCTGGGATACAAATTATTCTGTGTGCTATTCCCAGGTCATGTTTTGCCAAATTTCATTCAAATTAGTCTAGCTGTTTTTTTAAATTCAGTAACACACATACAAACTTTTATATTTATAATATGTGTGGGATTTCTTTCACCTTGGAATTGTAAAACATATAAGGTACCTACATGAAAATAACTAACATAGTAACTATAGAAACAATTTATATAAAGTATATTTTAGCCTTTACGTTGGTAATATACGAATAGTGTTCTTTTGTAAATAAAGTGTTACGCTTTTGGCAAACTATGGCAATAAAACGGTTATTAACATGAGCCAAGTTTTTTGACCTAGTTGACGATTCCGGATACTGTAAATTCAAACAACCCTACGACCCACAAAAGACAATAAACTTAAATTATAACGATAGTAAAGTGTTACGGAACCGAGACCTAACCACTACAATGAGAATGAGTTATACATACTAGCGATCGCCCCCTGGTCGAAATTCGAGCATACACTTAATAAATAATCGATCGATAGACAATAAAAAATGAAGTAACATAGCATTTTATTGCAATAAAAATATATATTGTTGTAAACGTAAATAATCAAGAATTGTTTCAAATATTCAGTCGTAAGATTGTTTTTTTTTATACCATAAAATGCAGTTGAAATGCAGTCCGTCTGTTTACACCCTAACTGGGAAGAATTTGAATTTTGGTGCCATGTTAGTCTTTATATAAAAAAAAAAGTAAAAAAAAATCTATAGTCTTTATATATTCAGGCAAAACCTTTTTTTCTGGTTTAAGTTTATACGACGATGCCGTTTGTCTCTTTAAAGCACTATGGGTAGAAACGTTCCTACCTTTCAACAGATTTGATTGTCTTGATTATATAATATAAGCACTTGTACTGTTTCACAAATGTAATTTAAATTTTATTTATTACACAATCACTTTTAAACTTACAGCCAACCAGTTAGTTATTAAAGTCTTTGTGTATGTTTATTAGTTAAGTTTTACAATAGTATAATGTAAAAATGTTAATGTGAAAGCCCTGATGATGCTTTAATATGCGAAACCGGTTGGCTGTAAGTTTAAAAGTGATTGTGTAATAAATAAAATTTAAATTACATTCGTGAAACAGTACAAGTGCTTATATTATATAATCAATATGATAGCAAACCAGCAAATGGATCTCCTGATGGAAAGAGACAACCACCACATACCTATAGACACGAAAGATGTTAATGGTGCGTTGCTATCTTGTGGCGAGGTCTAATGCCACATGCATAAGTTTGCCGGCTACCTTACCCTCCAAACCGGAACACGACAGCGACAAGCTCTGACGCTATTGCGGCAGGAATAAGTAAGGCGGTGTTACCAGACCCGGGCGAGACAATGCAGAACTCTACCACTTAGTACTCACAATGATAGTGACTCGCATAGCAAATCGGTCGCTTTTTACGATCTGCCTGGCAGAACGGCAGTTGGCCTATCCTTCAAAAGGGCCTGGGGCCAACACGGGGAAAACACATTTTAAGTTAATACGAGGTCACGTAAAACATTTTATCCTTTTTATCGTTTTAATCCGCCTATACGTTCTAATTTAGTTTCTTACTACATCTACTTATCCCGTTGAGGTAATATTTACAGCATGATAACTGCACTAGTGCATTATATGTAATGCACTTACATATCAAGCAAGGTCTTCAGTGCATAACATGTAATGCATGGAGAGTCAAAGTGTTAACACTTTTATATACATATTTACATAGTGTAAAATTAAAGAAAAGAAAAATTGCAACCTTAATGTCATATATAAATAACCATGAAGTGCTAGAGACGATAAAAAATGACTCTGATTTATATAAAATAAGAATAATTATAATTTAAAAATTACCCTTGAATAGATTTTATTTCATTGCTAAGTGGTATAACTCCGTACTTCTGTATGTGATTGTAAGATACACTGACAAACTAACAGATTGTTTTGAAAGACGTATTAATGTAATAGATGGTTCCATGATGGTTCTAATACTTACTTGAAACAAAATCTTAAACACTGCTGTCACCTTCTGAGGCCTCATCCTCTCTTTCTAATACAGCTATATTAAAAGGGAAGTCGAGACCCTCATAGACTAAGATTAGCTATTGGTTAAGCTTAGGTATTGGTTTCAGGTGATTAATAGGGTGGATCGAAAAATTTTTTTTTCTTAGCATGGGGGTAGAATTTGTAGCTTATAAAAAAAGAAAATTTTTCAAAAAAAAAAAAATTTTTTTCGCAACATTTGGAGATAGCCCACTCGTTTTTTAATAAAATAATGGATCAAATGGACTAAAAATTTTAAAATATTTAAACGATGTTTTAGAATCTGTGGAATGTCTTTTTGAAAGCCAAATGGAAATCAGAAGTCAAAAAAAATTTTTTCCTATTATTTTTGTAACTTAAGCGAAAAATAAAGAATTAAGCAGCCCTTTTATCTGTATTAAAGTAAAAGGTAAGTGAAAAAAAAATCATATGCAATTATTTTTTCATGTTTTCCACGATTTTTGACGGAAAAAAATTTTTTTCGCTAGAATAAGTCCATTTGATCCATTAATTTATTAAAAAACGAGTGGGCTATCTCTAAATGTTGCGAAAAAAAATTTTTTTTTTTTGAAAAACATTCTTTTTTTATAAGCTACAAATTCTACCCCCATGCTAAGAAAAAAAATAAAAATTTTTTTTTTCGATCCACCCTAGTGATTAATGATAGTATTAGCTTGAGCTTTACCTAATACTTCATTATTTGAATTACCTATCCTGCTATTTCAGAAATCAAATTCCAAATCTATGAAAACGTGCGTGGATCGTTAAATCGTGTCTTCGAATTCTGGAAATAGGAACATTAAATATAGCAAGGAATATATTATACGTTATATTAGGGCTAGGGTTGTAGAGACCTAAGGCCTAAGAACGTAATAATTTACGGTAAAAGGTATATAAACCCACCCGCCTAGAGGAGATAATTCGGTACCGAATACAGTCGGACTAATACTTGAAACCGACTTTACTTGCATAGCACGGTGACCGGTACAGACACTATCCGAGTAACTAGATTGTTAAATGTCAATCTTTGTCTCCCAGTGTATCTGAAGCCTTCAACATTATTGGATACAGGTTTAATAATATTAAGTTACACGTTATTATAGTCATTCAGTGGTTCTTCAGTTCTAAAAGTAAACTTTGTTTGTATAGAACGATCATTTGTCTATATCTATAGATTTCTATATACATATAATAAAATCGTAGGAAAATCAATGTATGTCCGGGGTAAACTCAAAAAGTACTGCATGGATTTACTTCAAATTTTGCATGAGTATTACTAACAAGTCGAGTCATGTAGGCTACATATTATCACGCTATCACCTAATGGGGAAGAGCTGTGTGGAGTAAGCGAAGTCCGCGCGGACGAAGTTGCAGGCAACAGCTAGTATAACATAAAAAGTATCTCCACGAAATCATTCCCGAAGAGGTAGGCAAAAGTACAACCTAAGTGCACCCACGATTAACCGAAGATTCTTAGTCCCCACACTTTTAGAATCCCGGATGACGTTGTGTTTATGAGAAAACTAAAAAAACACATTTTTGAATTGCCCGGCCGGGAATCAAACCAGGGCCCTTATGTGATCAACACCTATATTAGACCACAGAGGCGATATGTATATAACATGATTTTGTTAACGAAAAAAATATTTTTGTTCAAAAATAAATAAATTTTACCCGAAAATTTTTTTTATTATAAAAAATAAACCCAATTGCTTATGCAACTAAAACGTGTATTTTGTTTTTTTGGATCCTACTGAACAGAATGAAGTGTATCCTGTGACTGCTGGAGGCTAGGGACGGAGTCCGTACAAAATCCCTCATGGTCCTTTATTACCATAGGTACCAAAATAGATTATGTGGGGACGCTGGTAGCAGAGTGCGCCACGCTCGAAAAATATTGTATATGTACAAATAACATGCATTACAACTAGAAATTAAATAAAATACTAACGGCCTGTTATATGCTTCGCTACGTATCGCCATTTATTGAATTCATTTGTTACAAAAAATGTGATAAATGAAGAACCGCTTTACCGATTTTATGCAAACTTCACATAAACCATCTACTAAATAGTCCGAACAAAGCCTAAAAATTTGGTTTGGATAGGTGAGCCGTTCTTGACTTATAAAATTACAACGAAAAGTGGAATTGATTTTTATATATATAGATAGATGCTATAACCACTGAGGATGGCCTAAATATGCAAATGCAGATGCAAATATGAAAAGCATACAATCTGGTCCCTAAGCATCCATACATTCGTTCAACCTCACAAACTTCTGCATTTATAAAAGCGCTAGAGTAAAAACCTCTGCGCTATTAAACGTTCATCTTAGTCACGGTTATGCTGTGAAGTTGAGTGGCTTAGCTCTTCCGCTAAGTAGCTTTTGATGTAGACATCCAATTACATATGCTACTCACGTTTAGTTTTAAGATAGCTCAATGTGACCATTCCAAAGCGAAACCTTTTTCAAATGTCTATTGGCTTAGCATAGTACATGAAGTATTAGATATAAGTGGAGTTAGCACTCGTATCAATCAATTGAAACAAATATTTACGATATATATCTGTCTATGAGGTCTCTCCATCTCTCTTTATACAGCTATGTTAGAAAGAGAGAGTAAGACCTCAGAAGATGACAGCAGTATTTAAAATTTGGTTTCAAGTAGGTATTTGAAGTGCTGCCTCCAGATATTATACAGCTTCATAGTATACAATCGGTAGTCAGTAGTGTCAAGGTGTGGTTTGTCAATCCTTTCTTAAATATCAAATTTGTTTATTTAATGTCCCTTCCCATAAATCACTGCAGTCAGAATTCCCATAAACGCTAACTAGCTGAGCGACCGAGCTTCACTCGGATGATATTTTTTCATATGAAAATAGATTATCGCGGAGAAGACACTTACCTAAATCAATTTTAATATAAGACTATCTAAATACAAAATTGGTCAAATTCGTTAGAGCCGTTTCAGAAAAACCAATGACTTAAAAAATTACCAAAATTCCTCGTTTAAAGCACAGGATATCACACTTTCATAAATCGTACTATCAATCTGTGGTTTGAACTTCCTAACTCTCTTTTCCCCGAAAATTATGATGTCGAGGCTTTTAACAGGCAGATTAATATTTTCTTAAGAAATCGGCAACGCTATGAAAATTCCTTTCATGTTTCAGATTTTTATGGATCATTAGGCGGTCCAGCGTTTGGACACGCTAAGGTTTTGGGCCGGGGGCCCAAACGATATATAACATACAAATATGATATATTTGTCAGTCATTTGTGCTAGAAACAGAAAAAAGCCAAATCAAAAAATGTTCCTTGTATTGAAATATAACCATGAATATTGGTGCTTAACACATACATACATACATATCTTCACGCTAAATCCCTTATACTATAGGTAGAGAGAATTAAGTACCTTGCTTACTGCATGCTAGTAGGTACGTCAGTACTTCGGTGCTTTTAAAATTAACAGAATCCAAAATATGAGAATTTAAAAAAAGAATAAAAAATCATTGACGTGTATAATATACGTCAATATATATAAATGGTTTTTAGTAGAGATGCCATGAATATTCGGTTACTAATATATATATATATATATATATATATATATATATATATATATATATATATATATATATATATATATATATATATATATATATATATATATATATATATATATATATATTACCAAGAAACATAACAATTAGTACTTAAAATTCATCAGAACTAAGTTGTTATGAATGAAAACTTTATTTTTTTAGCATTTCTCGACGAAGATTATTTTTTGGACAAGCAGATAGACAATATTTTTAGCAATACAATGGAATAAGCCTATCAGTTATTCCATCTGTATTCTGTATATAAATATGCAAAGGAAAAATTTATGTATCAGTGTCATGCCACGTCCATATGTCTACGGCTACCTTACACTTCAACCGGAACACGGCAATGACAAACATTGATGCTATTGCTATAATAAGTAAGGCGGTGGTACCACATACCCGGACAAGACGTTACGGAACTCTACCACTTAGTAGTCACAATGCTAGTGACACGTAATAGCTAATCGGTCGCCATTTATGACCTGTCTGGCAGAACGGTACAAGTACGGAAGTACGGAAAAGAGAAGATACATAAAGCGTTGTATATTTATACCATGGTATGGTATGGTATAGACCTCTTTCATCTAATTAGATGATTTAACCAGCGCCACTTCAAGGTAATGGATGTATACCACACTTACGCGGCTGGTGGCTATACAGCCCTATTCGGGATCCACAACAGGGACCACAATGTTGGCAGGCAGTATTACTATGATTGTTTGTTGCTGATACTGTATTGGTATCACGATTATGCCTAAACTTCCGTTTGTGTTCCGTTTTCCGTAAATTCTCTCCAGTGATTACGATCCTGTGCCATCTCTTCCTAGCGAGTTAACACTGTTATACCATAAATTCACTTTAATAAAATAGGAAATATTACTGAAAGAGGTCAAAAATATCTATAAGATGTCAAAGGACCTAGTCGGTCAAAGGAAAATATCCATATTTTCATTAGGATTGATGGAAATTATACTGTGTAATATTGAGGTAAGGCATACCCTCATATCATTATATTATGTAGCGATTGTAGACTGATATACATTATAAGCATGTGGATGTGGCATAAAATAAATAGTCCTTATAATTAACTATCAAGCAAATCTTTTTTTATCTTAATATACGTAAATTACGTGTCACGTTGTTTGTCCGCGATGGACTCCCAAACTACTGTACCGATTTGAATGAAATTTCGTAGACATCTACTGTTTGGTCCAATTTAAAAGATAGGATTTATCTTAATTAACCCCCCCCCCCTTTCCCAAGTACCCTAAAAAATATTCAATACAAGTAATTTGTATGTCAAAACAACGTTTGCCGGGTCAGCTAGTGTCTATAAAAACATAGCTGTTTCTTTGAACGCGTGTCACACAAAGTCAATGAATAGCTTGACATAATATTTGTACCGGTATATTCACTGTTACAGAAAAGGTTTTTATATTATAGTAATCATTAATATAATTTTGATGATAAAAATTAATTTATTTCTCAATTCTGCCAATTTACGTTTTTTCGATATTCTGTCGTCCCTTATTCAAATTAAACAAAAGTTCAATGGCGAAGCTGCGCAGGTCAGCTTTTACAATATTATAAAAATAATTTAATAAAAACGCGCTTCATCAATGTGAGAATAGGTTTATTTTCTATTCAAAAGTTTAATTTGCCCAATTGGTCTAACGACTGTCTTGATTGAATGAAAAACATTGTTTCAAAAACAATTTGGATGAAGATATGCTAGATGTAGTTAAAAATGTACGGATGGATGATCCTCCCATAGGAGAGGTACGCAAACCAACAATTTTCACGTCCCATTGAGCGCAATGCTGCGACATGCAAACAAAATACTTCTGCAAACAAAAATCTAATGCGCTGAAAGATCAGTCAATCTTCTGTATTTTCTACTACTTGACTCGGGCTACTATGCCCGCGAGTAGAGTTACAGTTAATTTTTCATACAAACTTCTATTTCCTAATAAAAAAATCCAAGTCTTTCAATGACCTGAAAGCAAGATACATTTTCTATTGATGAATATCATATTTTAATACTTATTATCGAATTCCAGACCAAAAATAAAATCTCTTTCAAATTAGACAACAGACTCTAACCATCAAGAAGACAGTATGTATAAATGTGTGTATATTATCACGTATGTCACTTGAATGTACTGTATGTAACATTACACACAGCTACATTTTTATCAGGGTTCCGAAGTAAACTAGGAACCCTTAAAGTTGCACTATGTATGTCCGTCCGCAAGATAGCTCAGAGATTCTTAATACTAGAAAGCTGTAATTTGGCATACAGATACATTATAGTGACGGCAAAAAAGTAGTAACATAAAATATAAAAAAATATTTTTTAGGGTAGTTCCTCTGTGTAAAGTAGGGATGGTTATTTTTTAGTTCGCACACCCCAATGTGCGTTATCGATGGATTGGTTTTTAAAAAATATTGTAGGTTTGCGAAATATATTTTTTGGTTAAGGTATTTATAAAGCTTTAAAATAGTGCACTCCCCTCCTTCTCTCTAATACTACATGCATGAGTTTAAGAACTACCTTAACCTCCAAACCGGAACACGACAGCGACAAGCACTGACGCTATTGCGGCAGGAATAGGTAAGGCGGTGGTACCAGACCCGGGCGAGACAATGCAGAACTCTACCACCTAGTAGCCACGATGGTAGTGACTCGATAGCCAACCGGTCGCCTTTAACGACTTGCCTGGCAGAACGGCAAAGAAGGCCGGGACCAACACGACGAAATAAAATCACGGTAGTGTTAAATATAATAAATTTAAAAGGAAAACTATCACGGTTAAGTAGGTTTTACAAGTTTACTAGTAAAAGTGAACCAATTTATAAAATGTTGTCTTACAAATGATTTTAAATTGTATGTAGAATAATTCGTTATGCTATTCAAAGATGGCTTGGCACAACAATTCGATCACGCTATTATAGTCGCCATTTCATTTGATAATATTTGTAGAATTATCTAGTTATGCAGTGAAAGTCTGTGCTTTGTGCGATCCAGGACTCTAGCTTTATTATTAATTCCCTTTAGCTAAATAGTACTTGGGTTGTGCTCTTGAAAAAGTTTTTATAAGGGGTGAACCTATGCTGTGGATATATTATTTATCTGTCAATGACGTTAAATAGGTTAAATGTTCATAGTATGAAACAATAAAAGCCCTCTTCTTAGTCTGTATTAACGTGATGGGCAACTTCGGAATCCTTCATTGCACGTGACCCGATACGCACCTTACCAATTTTTTAATGTATTGTATTTCTAATGCCATATGCATTAGAAATACAATATTTAGGTTTCTGCAGTCCTCCGCCATGTAAGCTTTAATTGTGTTATTTCATACGTCACGTTCGCGTAGTTCTTGAAAAGGGGATACAAAGTTTATCCTTCACGTATTACTATATATATATATATATATATATATATATATATATATATATATATATATATATATATATATATATATATATATATATATATATATATATATATATATATATATATATATATATATATTGTCACTGTCGTCTTCCAGTTTGGAGGGTAAGGTAGTTGTTAAACTCATGCATGTGATATTATACCTGAACACAAGATAGCAACGCAACAATAACATCTTTGGTGTCTATAGGCGATGGTTGACTTTTTCCATCAGGTGACCCATCTGATTGTTTGCTGTCTTGTGATACAGAAAAACAGCAACAATTTTAGTTACTACCTAACTACTTTGATATTATTTTTGTGTATAGGGTTATTTTATTATACCTTAGTATATTGTATAATTATTATAACTCCTTAAATTATTGTACGGTACGCGACACACTCGGGTTAGACACCTCCACTGCCTCCATGAATATTTTACTCAAAGATGTACCAACAAATATGGCTTCCACTTTCGATTTCATTATTGTCTTATTGGTTATTTTATTATTCATCGATTTTTTATCTATTTCCCTATATGAATATTATATGATAAAGCAGGTTTCGCAAATATATTTTTACTCGCACCAAGCGAGTATGAAACTGAAAGTTAGTTTTAGTTGTGCACTAGTTGTACCCGCGTTACCGTTTGCGGTTACCTTCCTTGCAGATTAATTTGTATTTGACTAGTTTGTCTTATATTAAAAACCGCAAACCGCAGCGTTGCTTATCAAGACAAGTTTTCTTTTATTTGGATTGGAAAACTCGCAGGTTTTATTTCTTAGAAGACATAAACTCAGGTAAATATTCCTTCGTGGTTAACACAACGTATGTTAAAGTATTTTGCGTGTCTGTTGACTTTCTAGAGTAAATCTGTGTCTTTTTGTCTAAGGCTTTCCTCATTTTGTGGTGGAATGGATTGGACAGATTGTGCAGTTCCGTTGCACAGTGTTAGAATGGTATCGGATTAAACGCAGATAGTTTGAACACATAGAGGCTGATTGTAAAGATGTTTTATCTTAGCGAGGCAAGCTTTCCCCTCTTCAACCTTTTGTCTCGTTGCCACTAAATTAAATATATATCTACAATATAGTGCCTGTGAATAAGCACTTATATAGTAGTTTATTAAAGAAGATAGTTTCAAAAATCCCTGTTTCAATCCACTGTCTGTGTTCATGTCTCAGTTGTTTATTATTATTATTTTTATTATTATATTATATTATTATTATTTATTATTTTATGGTTTATTATTATTATCGTTTATTTTCCTAATAGCAATGATTCGGCCGAGGCCAAATTAGTTTAGCCTGAAGTATTTATGCTAAACTAGATTATCCTAGGCTATACTAGGATATCCTGACGCGCTTAGGATGCACCGGATGAAATTTGGTACATTTAAAGTTTACATTACGGAGGAGTGTAGACACCTAATATTTTTAAGTTATATGCATTAAAATTTACAATATACATTAAATTAATAAAAATAAACATTACGCACACTACATTTAGGTGGCATAGCTGTACCCGCGACTTCGTTCGTGTGTAAATTTTTCTAAAATAAAACCCGCACGGATCCCGTTCCCGTAGGCTTTTCGAGATAAAAATCCTATGTCCTTTCTCGGCTTTCTAACTATATTTATACTAAATTTCATCCAAATTGGTTCAGTGGTTTAAGCGTGAAGAAGAGACATACAGACAGATAGTTACTTTCGCATTTATAATATTAGTATGGATATATACCATGAAGTAGTGGGTATAGGTGGAGCTAGCACTCGTATTAATCAATTGAAACAAATATTTATGTTGTATCTCTGTCTATGAGGTCTCCCCATCTCTTTTTATACAGCTGTGTTAGAAAGAGAGGGCAAGAACTCAGAAGATGACAGCAGTATTTAAAATTTGGTTTCAAGTAGATATTAGAATTGCTGCCTCGAGATATAATACAGCTTCATGGTATATACTATCCTACTTGCTGTACAGTAAAGTCAGTTGTCAAATTTACAACAGATTTTATAGTTTAGTCAATGGTCGAATTTCGGTTACAGACGATTGCAAAGTAACATAAATTAACAGTTTTATGTAAATAATTTGTGTATTTGTTAATGCAAATACGTAGGTCACACTATAAGTTTTGCGTAACTTAAAAAAACAACATGTTATAACCAAAATGTTATGTTTATTGCTTTTCAAAATAATCTCTTTTACATTTTAAACATTTTTTCATGCGATCGAACCATTTTTTAAAACGGGAGAACCACAGACCTGAAGGCATATTTTCTACGTGCTGATTGAACGCTATCACTGCCTCTTCGGAGTTGGTAAAAGTAAAACTTCTCATCAAATCTTTGATTTTGGGCAAAATACAGAAATTACGGGGTGCTAGGTCAGGGCTATGCGCAGGATGAGTGACGAGATGTACTTTTTCGGAAGCTAAAAATGACTTTTTTTTGTTGGCCGTATGTGAAGAAGCGTTATCATGGTGTAGGAGAATGCAGCTTTTGGGTCGCCTTTCGTGAACTTTTTCTTACACCCTGGGTAAACAAATGGTAGAATACCACTCGGCATTAACACTCTTTTGATCTTCAAGTAGAATTGTACAGATGGGATCCGTAGCTGAGAAAAAAACGCGATCATTTTTTTACCAACATTTCTCGCCTGTCTCACTTTTGTTGGCCTGTTCTCATTTTCAAACACCCATTCACAAGTTTGCTGTTTTTTTTCGGGTTAAAAACAATAAAAACAATAAATCCACGTTTCGTCTCCTGTGACAATGTCATAAACAGCATTAGAATATCCGTGGTCGTACTTCAGTAGCATCTGTGAGCACCATTCCACGCGAGCCCGCTTCTGCTCCGCTGTCAGTTCATGAGGGATCCAACGACAAAAAAGTTTCCGAACTTTCAATTCTTCATCTAAAATTTTCTGAATTTGGCTCATACCAATCCCCAATAGCCCTCGAATTGTCTCATAGGTAATCCAGGGGTTTTCTTCAATTAACTGCTTAAGAGTAGCCACATTATTTTCGTTGACGGCAGTTGAAGGCCGCCCTTCACGAAATTCGTCATGTAAAGAAACTCGATCTCTCTCTTAAATTTAGCAAACCATCGCCTCACGGTGCTCAAACAAGGTGCTTCTCTCCCAAAAGCATTTTGAAGACGAGCGGCACAGTCTTGCGGAGAAAGAGAACTTTTAAAATCATAAAAAACCATCGCTCTAAAATCTTTTCGACTTAATTCCATTTTCGTTGCGTACTGTAACTTTGATGTGTGATAAAAATTAACATGTCAATTAAGAAGTCTTGCATGCCGTCTGTATGGCAAAATAGATTATATTCTGTAAGAAAAATGTAGCTAACCCCATTTAAGCAATAAATGATATGATTGATTGATTGATAGGAACTGCTGGGATTTAGGTAAACTAGCGTTTCTGAATTGCGTTAAAAAGAAATTTTATGTTTAGATGCATAAAGCATGTTTAGATTCACTAGAAATTAGGGCTTTAGAGAAACCGTTGTAGGGTAAAGTAGCTAAATGTCGGCTCCCTAACGAAAAACTCAAATTTCGGACCTTACTAGGCTTAAACCGTTATCGTAAAACATATTGATTTGCCTTTTCGTATTATTTCATATTAAAATTTTACAGTATTGATGTTTCAAATTTACTTCAATAACGAAATACAAATATATAAGCTTTTTAAGTTTCAAAGAGTCTATTTTCTTATAGTTGTCTAGTGTTTCCGTGGTTTCGCCTACCTGTTTCCCCACTGTTTCCCTAATATCGGCCAGTAAAGGATGTTTTCAATTGAACACAAGGCAATAAAATCTGCATAAAATTTTAATTAAATTTGAATTAACTATTTTTGATAAACATAATAGGGCAACGTGCCCTAAAGTCGGTCGTTACCTAATGTCAGCCCCTAACATGTTTACACTGATAATTGTAATGAAAAAATAAGTTGTTCTCGTCAGATTTTCCAGAAACTTTTATAATACAGTGGGCCGCAGGGTGCAGTTAATCTATATATGTATGTTAATAAATAATAAATAAATAATAAATAAATATTAACGGGACAAATTACACTGACTGATCTAACCCCAAAGTAAGCAAATTATTTGCTTGTGTTATGGGTGTCAGCCAATGATACTAATACATAGAAATACATATATAAATACTTTTACATACATAAAAAACGCCCAAACCCGGAAATACAAACATTTATGTTTATCACACAAATGCTTGTCCCCGTCGGGGATCGAACCCGAGCCCCATTGCTTGCGTATTCAGAGTCGCTAACCAGTCGACCAATGGGGCGGTCAATATAAAAATTAGTCCCTATTTTCCGTGATCACGACATTACGCGTGAATGGCTGGACCGGTTTCGCAAATTGTTATTTGTTGTGTTTGTAATTGTCAGGAGAAGGTTCTTATATAAGAAAATTGCGCGGAAAATTAGAAAATATAAAAATACGTAGCCACTATATAAAGTTCAATGCCCTTTCGGCTGCCTAGAAGGACAATCCCTAATACTTATATAAATCACGTGTCACGTTGTTTGTCCGCTATGAATTCCTAACATGTATGGCAACGTTTGCCGTGTCAGCTAGTATTTTATAAAACGTAGGTAGGGCAATAGGCCCACCTCTCGTTCCCACCACTGTAACTTCTGTAAACCAGAATCAACAGCGGCAACCTTCTCGATAACCTCTGAGTTGCGAGCTCAGGGTGCCTTGGGGGAAAAGCTAAGCTGTCTTGGAACCCGCAAGGAATTTAATCAGAAGAGTATAGGAGGAGTAGGAAAATATCCAGTTTCCCTCACTTTACAGCAGGAGACAGCGTAAAGATAAAGCAAAAAACTGCTAAGAAATGAGACGTTTACAATCAGGTTAAGTCTGATTGCTATTGCACCACGGTAATTTAGGTATTTGAGGACCTACGAAAATGGCCTACTTAATTCTGATTCCAGTAGTATGTATGACAAAATCGCTTGAAGGCATGGAAATTCCCACGTGTTGCTACAAGGTCGGAATAGTAGATTACCCCGGATATACATCGTATACTATCAAGCATTTGACTACGTTCATTTTGCCAGAGATTACACTCCCAAAGAATATGATGTGCAGTTTGTTCATATCTGCAGTTTATGGTGGAACATTCGCAAAATGGAGAAGGAACTAATTTGAACGATAATAATTTAGCTTTAAAATTACCATGACTAGTAAGGAACTGTGCAACACAATGATCTATTTCTATCCATGTTTTAGTTAATCGTTCCCGGACGCAGGGGAAAAAGTTATATAAATGCCGTCCTTTAGGTGAGCAGCACCAACGCGACTGCCATTCATTTGTTAATTCATTAGTAACAAAAATGTAGGTAGGTGTGAAATCAGAAATCAGAAGTATTTATTCAATAAAACTTTTTACAAGTTATTTTGACAACTCAACATATTTTTTAAAATTACTACCGGATCAGAAATGCGGCCCCACACTGAGAAGATTCGGTGGAAGAAACTCAGCAGGCTTGTATTTTTTTATGTAATTTTTTGCAATATCAAAATATTACAAGATTACAAAAAATCACAGACCACATAAATACTAACAGACACGCCATTTGAAGGAAACGAGTCGTCACGCATATTAGCAAACGCTCCTGGTACTGTCAAAAATTTCATATATTTGTAGGTTATATTGTATTGTGAAAAATAGAAATAAAACATGTTGTACAGTTTTATCATGCCGAATAAGATGATAAGGTTTAAAACTTACCCTTGAAATTATTTAAATTATTTTATTTTATTGGTAAGTAATAGCAAGCTACGCTGCCAAACTAAGTAATTGTCTTGAAAGGCGCATCCATTTAATCCGTGAAAAAATATATATGAGATCGGTATGAGGAGCAATTAATCCCAGGATTTTTTGTCTTCTAAATAATCTGAGATTTCATAACATAACATTTTTTTAATTTATTGACTGGACCTCTTACAGTTTCGGGAAGTTTATTGTAAAAGCGTATACATTTCCCCATAAAAGAGTTACTTATTCTGTGGAGACAAGATGCATGCACAATAAGATTGTTTTTGTTCCTTGCATTTAGTGAGTGTACGTCAGCATATTTCTAATTTGTTACAACGTTAAATCGTTTTCTATTAGTTTGTTAGTTTAAAAGTGTCTGCAGTTTTATTTGAGAGGATCCAGATGGATAGATAAGATAGATATAAATACAGAAGTAGGCAGAGGTACAACCAGTGCACCCACGATTAGCCGAAGATACAGCCGGAAACACAAACGCGGAAACGAAACGCAAATTAATTTTAACAAGCAATTAATCTGTGTTTAAAAGATCATTTGCTTGTAAAAATTATGTTAAATACAGATTAATTGCTTGTTAAAACTAATTTGCGTTTTGGAAACCGGCCGTTAGTCTCAAAAATATGATCGGTACACGCCTATCGCCAACTGGGCACTTATCCAATTCCAGGCAACGTTGTTTTTATCACAAAACTAAAAAAAAACACAAATTTTAAATAGCCCGATCTGGAAATCGAACCCGGGACCTAAGGTGGTCAACAATGACAACGGATCACTAGACTACAAAGGCGATATAAATATCGACTATGTACACCAAAGATTAACAGTGCATTGCTTTGTTAATATTTTGTGTTTATGTAAGTGTGACAGTGTTGTAATTCCATATACCATATACATAATGCCTTTAGCCATAAAACCGGAATAAAAAATTGACAAGCAGTAAGCACTGACGCTATTGCGGCAGATATGGGTCGCAATAGCGTCAGTGCTTACTGCTATTATGCTACAAAACTCGAACGAAACGTTGTAGAAATTAATAATTTAAATTAGTAGCTATGATGGTAGCGACACCAATGGCCTTTTACACGTTGCAAAAGGAGCAGATGCAACTCTATAAATATGATCTTTTACTTCTCTCTGTTATTGAATTGATCCTGATTTTCAAAAATAGAGTTTTCATTAGATCACATTCTGAGTTTCCTAAAGCTTTTCCGGCGACAAAAAGTCGCCGAAACAATGTTTTACAAGCTTTTATGTTCTTATGTAAGTAACAAATTTTTCAAATTTTGCAAACCATTTATCAATCACTGCTAATTGAACTGAAATTTAGCATACTTTTGTCAGGTTCGTGATAATGCAAAATTATTGTTTCACCGACCGGCGACCTAATCTCATGATTGAACCTGGATATAGGGGTTGGAACAAGGGCTGAGACATTTGAGTTTGGTTTCATTTTTTTGGTAGTATTTTGGTATGGTATTATGATTACTTTCTTTTAATCGTTGATGAGAGTTTGAAGATGGAGACAGATGAGTGTCACTAGAATTTACATAATTTGCAAAATGCTAAGATACCCAAATATACCTAGTAGAGAATTGCCGGTTCCTAATGAGAGCCATCTATCAATGTTATGAATAAACTGTACTATAAACGTATGGTTCAAATACAAGCACTTCGGGTTGTACATTTTGTACCTATCACTTAGCTTCCATGAAAGGGGCTGTTTCGAGAAATACCATTCGTTTTTCTTCGTATGAAAAGATGGCGCTGGTACAAATTAAATAATTTTGTTTGCTTGTACAATGGAGAACGTGTAAATCAGCACCAAAAAGTATAGTATTTAACATCAAAGAGAGCAACTGAATTTGTGAGCCAACGAAATTATTAAAACAAGATAACTAAACGATATTAATATTTTGCCCGACATTAGTTTCAACTTACTTTTGTCTGTGTTGCATACTAGCAGGATTGTATCAAGGAGTAGCTTTCTCAAATTATTCAGAGGTGGCGCTAAAAAAAACTAAGAGCTGAAATCGAAATAGTCTGTTGCATTTTTATCGCTTTTGTGTAATAAATAATTATTAAAGATTACATTTCTTTTATTGTATACATTACCACACTTTATAGATATTTATAAGCATTCCAATAGCGACAATTTATTTTATTTGTCATGCTGCCATTATATTATTCTGACATTTTTCTATAGATTTCGCCATTTATAAGTACCTAGAAAGTATCGAAATCGGCTGCGCTCAGACCACAGTTCAGACGCTCAAAATAAAATTTTGTGTTGCTCTGGGTACCTAGCTCAGATTTCTAACTGAAAAGTTGCGCTGAACTCACTCATTATGTCAATTGTCAGATTATGTTTGACATTTGAGTCTTGAGAGTTTGACATTTACATGAAAATAAAAGGTACGTTGTCAGATCGGCAGAAGCAAAAATAGCAAAATAAATAACAAACAAATAATTTTGACAAGTATTGAACCAATTTAGAAGTAAAGCTAGTAAGTAAAAATGTATAAAATCCTGGTTATACTCACCGATTATTCCATCCTTCCAGCGATGAACTTCTAAACTCTGATTTGCATTTCATATGTTGAACACTGCTTAATTTATTTTTTATTTTTATCCCAATCTTCTTTGGACTTTCTGATAATTTAACACTTGATAACATTGTCTCTACTTAAATACTAGTCACATTATTTAAAAATAGATTTCAATTAATTTTTGTAGCACTATGGACATTATTGGTAAAACATTTTCTAAGTAGTTTATAAGTTTTAGAAAAAAGTCAAAGTATTAAGCTATATAGTTTCAAAAATACGTAATTTTAGTGCTATGCACAGATTGAATGGCTGTTTATGGCCTGTACATTAGCAATCCCTATTACATTTAATAAAATGATAATCCGTGTGTCTTGTTCCAGATAAATAATGGAAGAGGCAGAAATGGAGGTTCTATATTCTGATGGAGAATTTGCCTTTGAAACTGATCACTTAGCTTTACGAAGTAATAAAGATTATTGTGAACTGGTGAAATATATTGTTAAATTGGAATCACAGAAGATTCAAGCATTGAAAGATATTGAAGAGTTGGCAGATACACAAAAGAAAGCTTTAGAAGATCCATTGGGATTTGTCAATAACTTGAAATCTGGAAAAACAAATTTTCCATCTAGACAGACAATTGCAGACTTGCCTAACATTGATTGGAGTCAGTATGGAATAGATACAACGCTTGACACAAATGGTTCTAAAGAGATTAAATCTAACAAGGAGGATTTAGAAAGTAGTATGAAAGTTAGAGGACGAATGTTCACCGACAATAAACCAGAGACATTTAACCAGCTTTGGTCATGTGAAGAACAAAAACGATTAGAAGAGTTATTAGAAATTTATCCAGAAGAAACAGTTGAATTTCGACGATACAGAAAAATAGCACAGGCTCTTGGTACTAGAACACCAATCCAAGTAATGAGTAGATTACAGAAATACTTTGCTAAATTAGCAAAAGCAGGTTTACCTATACCGGGCCGAGCTCCAAAGAAAATAGTCAAAGATAAGTCCAAGTTAATGTTATATAAAAAATCCACATTCTTTCCACAATTACATGTTCCTGTTAAAATGGATGATCCATATGACAGTAGTGAAACCTACGAAAAGACATCTTTAGAAACAAGTAGTACTAAATATATATTGGAAATGTTAAAGGCGGCGAAAGAGCAGAGATTATTGGATGAAATGTGTCCTGTTTACCAAACTCATACTATGTGTGTTGGTTGCTATAAGCAAGGATTTTTGGGTGCGAGGTGGACAGATAATGCTGGTACAGATTATTGTACAGATTGTGTTGTGAAGCTTTTGCCAGATGAAAGACTCATACCTGTACGTCAACCTGCATTAAATAAATAAGTTATCAAAATCTCACATTGTAAATCTTTTTGTTGAATACATACACTGTGAGGGATAGTGTACCGAAAAATCAAGAATATGCTGTTTATGTTCTTTTTATAATGGCATTATTTTTTGTGGGAAATGCAAGATTTGTATTTTTGAATTTTTTCTTATATTCACAATATTGAAAATCACCTCTGTGGTCTATTGGTTCTGTATCTGTGTTGATCACATGAGGTCCCAGGTTTGATTCCCGGGTTGGGCAATTCAAATAGCAACTTTAGCCATGATTCAGACTCTCAGACTTGTCGTGCTCGCATAACTATATATTTTGCACATTATGTGATGCATATACCTACCTACATTGCATATTTTGAGTATTTCTTTAAATTGTACTATTTTTTTTAGTACAGATGATTTTAAAAATCAAATAATAAAAATTTAACTTAAAAGAAATACCAATAATTTATGGTAAAAAAACCACATGGAGTTCTGATGAAAACCCTTACAAAGCAAGAGTTTTTATTCAAAATCATGATCCAAATACATGGTTTCATTAGACCGACCCTTACATGCTATGTATAAAATTTGAAAATATATATATTTTTTAATTTTAGAGAGGCCTCAGTTCATCTAGTGACTATGCTAGCCTGAAAATATAAAATATTGTTAAGTTTTATTTTATTAAAATTTTTAGCTTTATGCTTTACATATCAATCATAGGAATATTATAAATGCTGTCATGCTCATATCCCAGAGAGGGAGCTCCGACACACCCAGATTCCATTGTAATATATTCCATAAGCAACTATATTCCCATTTAGTCTGTAATCCAGTAGTCCCATGAAGTTATATGTGGTTAATTTATTGATAAAAAGTATATTTTTATATAGGTATATTTTATATTACTAGATACATACTATAGCAAACAAGCAGGAGGCTCTCCTGATAGAAAGAGTTGTCTCTTTCTATCAGGAGAGCCTGCTGCATTGCCTATAGATACCAAAGGTGTTAATGGTGTGTTGCTATCTGCGTGGCGGGATGGCAGTGCGACATGCATAAGTGGAAGGCGGTAGTACCAAATCCCCAGGCGAGACACTGCGGAACTCTACCAAATAGTAGTTACAATGTTAGTGACATGTATAGCTAATCGAGCTTTTACAACTTGCCTGGCAGAATGGCAGTTGGTCTATTCTTTAAAGAAGCCCAGACCAACACGAGAGGAGGGGGTATATTTGACCGCCTCGTTGGTCGAGTGGTTAGTAAGCCTAGTAACTACGAAACGATGGGGCTTGGGTTCAACTCCCAACAGGGCCATTTGGTATTATTGACTAACACCCATAGCACAAGTAATAAATTTGCTTTGGGATTGAATCAATTTATGTGATTTGTCCAGCGCTATTATTATTATATCCAGTTTCAAGAAAGTTTCACAAGAACTGAAAAAGTTATTCAGAATGATATGCTATATCCTCAATTTTTTTTCAGTTGATATTCAAGCAAATTTTAACCAAAGCTTGTGTGGCTAAACCACAGAGGCTATTGATAGAAAATTGACATTTTGTATGTTTTGTGGCTTTAGTAGATGTTTCCTCTTATCCGTAGGTAAATGTTGTGCTTGTTTTCTTATCAAATTATATTAAAATAATGCATTTAAGAATACTTAAACAGTTTTAAGCAAGGAATCTTTAGCTTTTAAGTGTTAATGGACAGACACCAAAGGTGTTAATGGTGCGTTGCTATCTTGTGGCAAGACCTCGCCACATGCATCAGTTTACCAGCTACCTTACCCTCCAAACCAGAACACGACCGTGACAAGCACTGACGCTATTGTGGCAGGTATAGGTAAGGCGGTTGTACCAGACTCGGACGAGATAATGCATACTCTACCACCAAGTAGCCACGATGTTAGTGACTCGTATAGCCAATCAGTCGCCTTTTACGATCTGCCAGGCAGAACGTCAGTTAGCCTATTCTTCAAAGGAGCCCGGCACCAACACGGGGAAAAATCTTCTATTCTTCAAAAAAAAAAACACGGAGGAAGTTGGGGCTGCAGAAACACGACTAATGATGATACATACCTAAAGGATATTTTTTACGTAACGTATGAACAAGCATACAGACTAACTGCGAATGTGATTATTTTATTTGAATTTTATATAGATACAGATGCAATATTGGATTATATTACGTTTAATATACTGACTGACTGACTGACTAGCTGAGCCCGCGACTTCGCTTGCGTGGAAGATTTTCGAAAATAAAAGTAGCCTAAGTTATTCCTTACCACATCAGCAATTTGCCAGTGAAAGTCCCGTCAAAATCGGTCCAGCCGTTCCTGAAATTAGCTGGAACAAACAGACAGACAAAAATTGTAAAAAATGTTATTTGGGTATATGTACCTAGCATACATCTATATAAATTTAGTAAAAAGCGGTTATTTTAATATTACAAACAGGCACTCCAATTTTATTTGTTTGTATAGATTATTATTAGCCTTTAATTATTTTAACTGACCAGTGTCGTCCTTCCTTGGTGAAATCTTAGATCATGATATCCTGGTTTAAATTTCCAGGTCGCACAAAATGTAATGTAGTTACGGCTATATGGTAGTAGGTATTTGAGTAGTAGTGTTGCCACACTCCATGTAAAGTACGTAAAGGTCCCGCGCAACGTAGATAACAAGGTATCTATACAAATAAATAAAATTGGAGTGTCTGTTTGTAATATTAAAATTACCGCTTTTTATTAAATACATATGAATGTATACACGATACATATACCAAAATAACATATTTTACAATTTTTGTCTGTCTGTTTGTTTGTTCCGGCTAATCTCTGGAACGGCTGGACTGATTTTGACGGGACTTTCACTGACAGATAGCTGATGTGATAGGGAGTAACTTAGGCTACATTTTTTTTTGAAATTTTTCCACGCGGATGAAGTCGCGGGCTCAGCTAGTACCTAATATAATCGATCATTGACAAATGCGGTGATGAAGATTACCTACCACTTAACAAGCCTTTTTTATTATTTTGTTTCATAGGATATCAAACAAGCAGACAGTTCTCTTGATGTAAAGGAATAACCACCGTTCATAGACACCAAGGATGTTAATAGTGCTTTGTTATCCGTGTGACAGGTTTATCTTACCCTTCTAACCAGAAAATGACGGCGACAAGCACCGACACGGACACGAACAAGAACAAGAACCTTTTAGTATTGTATGGTCTCCTAGTATTTCTTTCCTAATAATTAAAGAAATTCAATTTTAAGGCGAGGCATCGCGACAAACGGGAAAAAAGTGGTTTGTTTAATCACGTTTTTTTTGTATTGATGGTTAAATAACAATTTTACAAAAAATGCACGATATACCTGTAGATATTATATAAGGAATGTGCTAACTTATTACATGATAGAATGTACTTTACGCGATCATATAAAATTCCGAAAACAGGCTAAAAAATCTCAACAAATAATTTGTTAATTATATTTCTAATCTTTCACATGATTTTTATATGGTGATATTTAGTCGCAAATACAAAAAAGAATGTGCTAAATTTTGGTTTTCAGGTGATATTTATTTACTTTATATATAATATTTTAATATATATAAAGATTTAATATATATTTTAATATATAATATTTATTTATCCAAAAATTAACACGTTTCTCAGCGGTTTCAGAACATACCGCGCCACCCATTTCCTATAGAATTGACACGCGTCGAAATACCTCGCCTTAATATGCTTCATCCACGTCTGTAATTAAGATTTAATAACTATTTATAAATTAGGAATTTCCTTTACTGATTCCAGTTATTAAAATAGCTTTTTACCATTTCTATAACCAGAACCTCTTAGTCATGGTATCCTCATATTTCTACATTATAACAAGTACAAGAACAACAATTTCTATAACAAGTAGTAAGGCGGTAGTATCAGACGCGGACGAGACGTTGCAGAACTCTACCATGTGAAGAGTAGCGACGATGTTAGTGATATTAACCTCAAATTTAAAGGAGAAATTATGGTATTTAATTTGCAAATTTTCCGTGAAATGTTATATAGAACTGCCATGATGCAACAGAAATGAAAGGTAGTGTAAGGAATGGGACAAACTTATCCGAGGTCTGAAATTAAAGAAGACCACAGCGGTACAATAGGCCACCCACTTCCATCACACTTTCTTCCACGTCAGAAGCAAATACAGTAACACACAAGCTATGTAATCAACGCACGTTTCACTTCGCAACCGAAGCATCTTCAGGAGAGTCGAATAGCACTTCACTCTATGAAGTGTGAAGCATTAATGCTTGAACACACAAAAAATCACAATATCAACGTAAAATGGTAAAACCGTAAATTCTTAATAAACTTAAAAAGTTTATAATTCGGTTAGGTTAGTTAGCAGTGTTATTTAAATTTTTATTTCATAGGCTAGCAAACAAGCAGATGGTTCTCTTGATGGAAAGAGATAACCATCGCCTATAGACAACAAAGATGTTAATTGTGCGTTGTTATCCATTTGCCGGGATGGGATTGCATGTATGAGTCTATCGGCTACCTTACCCTTCAAACCGGAACATCGTCATCGACAATCATTGACGTTATTGCGGCAGGAATAGGAAATGCGGTGGTACCAAATACCTGAGCGAGACGTTGAGGTATTCCGCCTAGTTGTCACGAAGGTAACGACTACTTAGTGAGTTCGCCTTTTACGATATGCTTTTGAAAGTGGCTGACCAACACGGGGGCAACGCTTTTACTAAGGTAGATTACAATCTTACGATATTTACAGTTTTACAGTAAGTAGTAACAGATACACCATAAATAATAGTTTTTCACATATAACATTTTGTTCACTTCATTTTTAAGATATTCACATTTTTTAAATATTTTTACATCAGCCCGTTTAGCAGAAATTATTAGAAGTAGATTAAGAGGTTAACACTTTCAACAATTTAATCACGAAATAATTTTCATATTATATATTAAAAAACTCAAAGAGCGATATGAAGTAGGGTATCTAGCGCGAGTGATGATGGACCACTGGCTTGGAACAATGAACACGGCTCGCACACTAGCCCTGTAGACAGATATGAGGGATGCATCTCATCTAACACATATATAAAACGATAAAAGGGAATTAACAATGAGAATTGCTTTTTTAGAGATCGTTAGGTGATTATGTTACGAACTGGTGCTTGATTTACCTGTTTTGGGTGGTTGGAGGTAATAGATCGGTCAAAATCCCTTATTACCGTTTACTTTTTAGATTGAAGTTCAGACTTACCTACATATTGCATGATCCTTCATAGCCTAGGGTAAGGAGTTTCCTTTCACTCTTAGTATTAAGTACCTCGATATTTTTAATTATTTTTTATATCATAAGATAGCAAACAAGCAGATGGGTCTCCTGATGGAAAGAGTCAACCATCGCCTACAGACGACGAAGATGTTAATGGTGTGTTATCTTATGGCGAGGTCTAATGGAAAATGCATAAATGCATAAGTTTATCAGCTAACTTACTCTCCAAACCGGAACACATCAGTGACTAGTACCTACTGACGCTATTGCGGCAGGAATAGGTAAGGCGGTGGTACGAGACCCGGGCGAGACAATACAGAACTCTACCACCTAATAAAATCGTAACTCACATAGGGTCTTTCTCGCAGTTTATAAGCTACGTAGTGCTCACTTTCAAAATTTATACGAATACTAGCGGCCCGCCCCGGCTTCGCACGGGACGAAAATGATTAAAATCGATCCAGTAGTTTTGATTTATTCATTACTGCCCGTGGCCCACACGCGTTAAATTTGGAGTAAAACAATTCCCCTTTCCTTATACCATGAAGATTTCCTGCTATCTTTGAAATATCTAAATTCATATAGGTATTATATTTTTAGTTTTTACATTTTTACCTATTTCTTTTATTTTTACAATTAATATATTACAGAATGTCTTTATATACAACGTTCACAGCTTTCTTGCCATTAGACAATACAAACATGATTTCTTGTCAGGTTACTCTTGAAAGAGCGATATATAGTTGGCCATGTGAAAAACAGTCAACACTCAAATCTTAGCCTGCAACGTTGAAGGTTTGACCCTGTAGTTTATTAAGGCAAGGCATCGGAGCAAACGGGAAAAAATGTGTAAATGGTTGACCCTACGGGCCATCCCTGAAACTTCTCACTAACACACTCACTAACATCTATTTTGTTCAAAATAACATGATGAATATTATTAAAATTTGTCTGTATATTTGAAAACGATGATGGCATTCAACTCAATTTTTTGAGATCTAAAATATTGTTTTAGCTAAATAATCAATAGGTTGAAAAATTTCGATAGCATCGAAATCAAATCGAGCAGTCAAAAAACATTTTATTTTTAATTTTCTTCATTGATAAAGCCCCAACAAATTGACCGATTTTGATTAAATTAACGATATTTGACACAGTTTTTAAAGAACAAAGGCTGATATTATTTTAAAGTCAATCGGTAAATTAACTTGAAAGTTATTTAAAAAAATTATATAAGTTTGCTAAAAACAACGTAATTTTTATATTTGAAAAGCTATATCTTTTGAGAATTAGATTCGATTTTGATTTTTGAAACGGCATTTGACGTAGTTTTTTAGTACTAAGATATTGTGGAACACCAAAAAATGATTGGTTGAAAAATTTCGAAGCTACGTCGAAAAAACACTTTTTCAAAATTTTTCGTCAACAATTACTTCCAAACGGATAAACCGATTTTGATGAAATTTATGTATTAGATGTAGTTTTTTGAGGAATAGAGCCGATTAGTTTTTTTTTAATTTCTCACAATCTCCTGGACCGAATCGGTTTAAATTTTCAGGAAATCTAAGTTGAGCGGAATCCAATTGAATGCCATCAACCGCGATCGATTCGATAGATCTAGCCGTTATAAAGTAATGAGATGTTTACATACGCACATACACACACACACGCCCACACACATACACACACATACACACACACACACACACACACACACACACACACACACACAATTACATACATACAGATATACTGACGTCATCGTGAAAATAGTCGAAAAAGATTCCTAGGACCTCAAAACATGGACATCTGAAAACTCGATTTTCGAAAATCGGGGTATAATCAGTAACTTCCTTATCTACATACGTAGTGGGAAGTTAAAAACTGGTTTGCTAAATCACGTTTTTTTTTTACATTACTTGTTAAATAATTTAAAAAATTATACCATATACCTATAGATATTATCTAAGGAATGTGCTAACTTATTACATGATAGAATGTACTTTACTTTATCAAACAAAATTTCGAAAACAGGCTAAAAAAATCTCTAAATCAAATAATTTGTTAATAATATTTCTAATCTTCGACATGATTTTTATATGGTGATATTTATTTTAAAAAAATGTACTAAATTTTGGTTTTCAGCTGCAATCCTATATTTATTTATCCGAAAATTAACACGTTTTCCAGCGCGGCGGTTTAACAGAACATACCGCGCGCGCGCCGCCACAGGCCCGTAAACCCGGAACCGCTATGCCCCTGCATTTTAAATCTGTAATATCTTCGAAAATATTCATTTAAATTACATGCTGTAAACAGCTATATTGATCTATATTAAATCAACAATATCTTTAAGGTATTTAATTGGATAAGGATTAGTGCTGTATTGCTTAAAATTGCTTCGAAAAAAAACCATTATTTCTCGTAAAAAGTAAATGACAAAAAAATGCTATTGTGGGTTACCCATAAGAGATAGACATATACCATCCCGGAGTTTTCTGTAGACCTTTTTAAGATGTACCAATACTTAGTACACTATTTTGATAAATCTCGTAGGGTTTAGTCTGCGTTTGCAATGTAAGCGGAAAAAAATATAATTATTTACGACATGACATCAGAAAACTCAAAAATTGCAGTATTTCTCTATAATACATTAAATGTTGTTATACATATAGACCTTCCTCTTTAATCACTCTATCTATTAAAAAAACCGCATCATAACCCGTTGCGTAGTTTTAAAGATTTAACCATACATAGGGACATAGGGACATAAGGACATAAGGACAGACAGAGAAAGCGACTTTGTTTTATACTGTGTAATGATAATATAATCTTATACGTAGGTCACACTATAAGTTTTGCGTAACTTAAAAAAACAACATGTTTTAACCAAAATATTATATTATATATAAATTTATTGCTTTTCAAAATAATCTCCTTTACATTTTAAACATTTTTTCATGCGATCGAACCATTTTTTAAAACAGTTTTAAAAAATAAAACAGGAGGACCACAGATCTGTAGGCATGTTTTCTACGTACTGATTGAACGCTATCACTGCCTCTTCGGAGTTGGTAAAAGTAAAACCTCTCATGAAATCTTTGATTTTGGGGAAAATACAGAAATCACAGGGTGCTAAGTCGCGGCTATGCGCAGGATGAGTGACGAGATGTACTTTTTCGGAAGCTAAAATATCTTTGTTTTGTTGGCCGTGTATGAAGACGCGTTATCATGGTGTAGGAGAATGCGGCTTTTGGGTCGTCTTTCGCGAACTTTTTCTATTACCCTGGGTAAACAAATGGAAGAATACCACTCAGCATTAACACTCTTTTGATCTTACAGTGAAATTGTACAGATCGATCATTTTTTTACCAACATTTCTCGCCTGTCTCACTTTTGTTGGCCTGTTCTCATTTTTGAACACCCATTAACAAGATTGCTGTTTTTTTTTCGGGTTCAAAAGAATAAATCCACGTTTGGTCTCCTGTGAAAATGTCATAAACAGCATTAGGATGTCCGTGGTCATACTTCAGTAGCATCTGTGAGCACCATTCCACGCGAGCCCGCTTTTGCTCCGCTGTCAGTTCATGAGGGATCCGACGACAACAAAGTTTCCGAACTTTCAATTCTTCATCTAGATTTTCTGAATTTGACACATACCAATCCCTAATAGTCCTCGAATTGCCTCATAGGTAATCCGGAGGTTTTCTTCAATTAACCGCTTAACAGTAGCCACATTATTTTCGTTGACGGCAGTTGAAGTCCACCCTTCACGAAATTCGTCATGTAAAGAAACTCGACCTCTCTTAAATTCAGCAAACCATCGCCTTATGGTGCTCAAACAAGGTGCTTCTCTCCCAAAAGCATTTTGAAGATGAGCGGCACAGTCTTGCGGAGAAAGAGAACTTTTAAAATCATAAAAAATCATCGCTCTAAAATCTTTTCGACTTAATTCCATTTTCATTGCGTACGTAGCATTTTGATGTGTGATAAAAACAATTGACAAATCATTTCCTGCCAATTGTTTTTTTTTTCATTACTAAGAAGTTTGCAAGGTTTTAAAAATATAACATTCCAAACTCAAATATTTCCGATTAGCTAGAAGTGCAAAACTTTTAGTGTGCCCCATGTAGTATAGGATCCCACTATAGAACTACCTTCACCGAGCGGTATTAGTTGAATAGTATTTTATATCGAATGAAATATGTCAATAATTATATTAGAAATGGGTTGACTAAAAAATTCAGCCCAGAATATGATTAATTAACTTTTTTTTTTTAAGTATTTCACTGGTTTGGTTAATAAACCAATTCTACACCAATTGAAAGTATGAAGCCTATTGAATATGCAAACGTTACGTTTACTATTTTTTCCCGTCAACTTTTAGGTAGCCCGGTAAATCGATACTAGTAAAATATTTGTATCCATTATGAACAGCTCGGTGAAGGTCGTTCTATAGTGAGATCTTAGACTATTATTGGCGTATAACATTAATCCTTTCCTTCCTTTCGTGGCCACACCATCGTTACGGCTGTCGCGTCGAACTTCATGTTTTATCTTCTTAATATATATAAATTACGTGTCAAATTGTTTGTCCGTAATGGACTCCGAAACTACTGAAGCGATTTCAATAAAATTTTGATATACCTATTGTTTTGTCCAACTTAAAAGATATAATAGTTTTTATCTCAATAAATCCAGGGGGGTTTATTCATTCCTCCTCCATTAATTCCTCTAAGTACCCCACCAATATAATTAAAAGTATTTTTATGGCAAAACAACGTTTGACGGATCAGCTAGTATATCATAAAATATAAGAGATGGCTCTCCTGCTGGAATATGACGATCCTCGCCCATAGACACCAAAGATCTTACCTGTGCATTATCTATGTGACGGAATATAAGGTCGCATATACATAGCAATATGCATTGTATTTTTTTGTTTTTTAGGGCTCCGTACCTCAATAGAAAAGACGGTACTCTTACACTGTACTTGTTGTCCGTTCGTCTGTCAAGAACCCTTTTCTCGGGAACACGTAGAGAAATCAAGTTAAATTTTATTACAAATACTCGTCTACGGTCTCATTCAACTATGAAAAAAGCTAAAGTAGTAATTAATACCACGTGATCGAAGATATCACTCTTTATGTCGATTTTTTTCCACACTTTGCGATTTCTTAAAGGTAAATTAAACACATGTAAAGGAAAAAACTGAAGGTAAACAAAATATCCTCAAACTTATTATTTGCGGGTGGTGCAATACCTGCATCTAAGGATCGAACTGCATAGTTTGTCCTTACAACTACTTTTTATATGCTGTACGGAACCCTGGGTGCGCGAATCCAACTCTCACTTGGCCGTTTCTTTTTGTCACGGAATAGTAAACACGCAGATGGCTCTTTTGATAGAAATAGCCTATAAACACCATAGATTATAATAGCCTGTGCCTAACCTGTGTGACAGGAATCTAATGTTACATGCACAAGTTGGCCGCGACTCTGCTGACGCAATCGATGGGATATGGGTTCGATTTCCGACAGGAACAAATATTTGGGGCAAAGATGTTTCTATTTCTGGTTTAGGGTATTTATTGTATGTATTTCAGTGTTTATATAATATGTATATCTAACTTGGTATCGTTCATTAACACCACAAGCAAATTATTTGCTTACTTTGGGGGTAGATTAATTCGTTTCTTTTCATATCACAAGATAACAAACCAGCAGATGGGTCTCCTGATGGAAAGAGTCAATCATCGCCTATAGACACCAAAGATATCAATGGTGCGTTACTATCTTGTGGCGAGGTGTAATGCCACATGCATAAGTTTACCGGCACCTTACCCTCCAAACCGGGACACTATACTGACTAGCACTGACGTTATTGCGGCAGGAGGTAAGGTGGTGGTACCAGACTCAGTCGAGTCGATGTAGAACTCTACCACATAGCAGTCGCGACGGTAGTGACGCGCATAGCCACTCGGTCGCCTATTATGACCTGCCTGGCAGAACGCCAATGGGCCTATTCTTTAAAGGAGCCTGAGACCAACACGGGGATCGTTCGTCCAGTAATATTTATTTTATAAGACTTGTTCTGTTGTCATGGTTTCCGACTTAGAGATCCGTAGCGTGGCTGTGGCTATGCTAAAAATCTATAAAAGAAAGTTTTTATGACCGAGGACCCCTCCGCATAGTGCATACCCAGTGTTATAAACTCGTGCCACTGAGTGTCGAATATCAGCGAAGACTGATGACTGTGTTTTTTTAAATGACTGAAAATTTCTTAGCGTTACTACGCAATTATCAGACTTGTGTGTTGTGTATATATATATATATATATATATATATATATATATATATATATATATATATATATATATATATATATATACAAGACACAAGTCTGATGTATCTTGTGTAAACCGTTTTTTTTTTTTTCAAAAATTGCATTGATGTTCACCGTTTCCAATTTTTTGTCCTTACTATTCCACGGTATATCCGCTATTTTAAAACTTAACTCATTTCGCCTGACGGGGTATTAATGTTCTTCGTGTAGGTCCTGGCCCCTTTTGAATAACAAACTATCTGCAATTTACCTACGGTGTAGTGTAACGGTAACAATAGTGTCAACGGTCGTCACTGTCATGTTCGTTTTGGAGAGTAAGTAAGAGTATTAATAATAAGTAAGTATTACAAATAAACTCTAGATGTTAAAAATAATATAAAAGTAAACTAGAAGTACAAGTGAGTTTAACTGTCATACCTAAATATTTTAAAATGCAGTTCCACTAAGTGCCAACGGTGGCAAGTATCCAACTTAGGAGGTTAAATTATGCATGTAGTTGTGCAGCACAGACATATTCGATGTAAATATTTAATGTAAATAGATATTAAGGCAGGATAAATTGTATATTTCGTTTAGTTCGTAAGTTTTTTGTAATAAATAATGTTCGTTTTCGTCTTTTATTCGCCCTAAGACCTACATACAGCTTTGTTGTACAGAGATAATAAAGCTTTATGTAGTTAAGTTGTTTGCCTAAAGGTATATTACGAACAAAGGGGGTTCCACGCAGTCGACAAATTACGAATCGACTCTCGCGAGATTGTATTTATATGCGGGAACCCAGAATTACGAAAACCCCGAAAAGTGCAAAATTCTTTGTTAAAATGAATGTTTATCGATTGTAAATAGTATGTACAATGTAAGTATTAGCCTTAGGCATATGTTTACGCACGTTTCGGGTATATAAAGATAGTTAACAGGATATTACGACCTGAAAAGGCGTACAACTCTGTAATTATAAGAGTTTCCGAGGTCCTGTAAGAACGTATAATGTATATAACACTCTTGTTTGTTATTATATAAGTTTATTTGTGAAAAATCTTTGTATATAGATAAGAAATAACACATTGTAATTAGATTTCGGTAGGTCTTAGGGCATTATGTACTTTGTTTTGCATATATTTGTAAAAAGGTAGTACCGTTGCACTCGCTAGAGGGCCACACTAGGTAATTAGAGGTAGGAGAAGCTACCTAAGATAAAATTATTAAGATTAGATTACGAAAAGTAGGATTTTAAGAAATCCCAGACATTGTGGCGCCACACCTGGCGCCATTTGACTTTGTCGATTTACGCCGCCCGTCTGGCCGCGCGCTATAAATATCGGAGAGCGCGGCCATACAATCAGTTCCGTTCCGATCAAGTTACAGTTTCGTTACGACTCAATAAGTTTCCCAGACAAGTTCCTGGGCTTTAGTATATCCTTAGGGTACCGACTTTAGAGTAGGGCAGTGTTAGGGCAAGTACTGGCTCTCCATAGAATAGGAACATTTGCAACGGTGCTAGCTTTATTGATGAATTCTATTTCGTTACAATAAAGCACCTTTGCAACGAAAAGTTGTGGTCTCGATTATTTCTCCGGCACATCCGGCTCAACCAAAAATCACTGCGGCTGGTGGGGCGTCGAAGAAGAACCAGATATACAGTCCGCTGGCTCCCCCGGCTGTAGTGAACAGTGGTATTACTATCCCGCCACAAGGTCAGCAACGCGCCTTAAGCAATAAACATCTTTGGTGTCTATTGGTGATGATCGTTTATTTCCTTTAGAAGAAACATGAGCTCGTTTGCAATCCTATTTTATAAAATAAATAAATAATAAATGGTCTAGGCCAGGGTTCGACAACCGGCGGGTCGCAAGCTACATGCGGCTTTTTGGACGTATAGCTGCGGTCCTTCATTCCATACGCAAATATTATTTATTTAATAAAAAAAAATTGTACTTGAATAACCATGCAAAGCCATATCTCCCATGGAATTTGTTTGCTCAAATGTTTGTAATTGAAGTACAAGTTAATGTTGTAATTAAATGTTATATTGTGATAATTTTTACTTAATTAATAAGTTATTTTCTAATAATACCATGTATATTTCTTATGAATAAAGAGATTAGTTTTTTATCAAAAAATGCAAGTACTATTTATTTTTGGTAAAAACTTTTTTGTGGTTCTTTAAAAACAAAATTTTGTAAATTGTAATTTTCGACATATCCAACTCCAAAGGTTGCTAACCCCTGGTTTAGGCAATACTAGTCTATCCTATAATATTTATATTGATCATTGGACATTTTTTAATGTAGCAAAACTGCAGCAACCAACTTCCTATTTCCTGCATCTCCGGATCCTCCTCCATCATCCTGCATTAGATCTTTACCAAATGAAAATGAGGCCACACGGAAAATACACCTTCCCAAATAAAAAAAAATTCAATAACGGTTCATAAATGACCAAATTCTGAGGAAACAAACATACAGCAAAATTGATAACCTCTTTCTTTGATATCTGACAATAGGTACTCGCTGTTATGCGTTGTTAGACTTCAGTATTGCTTGAGCTTTTTATGACGTAAGTCTTCAGAACTCAAGTCCTTTTAGTTCAAGTTAGTATCAAGATCGAATCCTTAGATAAAAATTACCTATTACCTACGAGCAACGTATTTTTTTACTTTTTTTTGTAATCGGTAACTATTTTTAATTTTATGTCCTATTAAAATCTCTTACTTATGAATTTATGATTTAATAAGTATCTTTACATGAGGTACAAAAAATGCACCTACAGTTAGCCGAAAATACTTAATCCCACAATGTGACAGGTGGTTCGATTCCCAAGTAGGACTAGGGAATCGAACCCGGGACCTCGTGTGATCAATCAACACAGACACAGAACTAGACCACAAAAGCCAAATTAGGCATAAAAACTCAAATTTTTTAATGTAAAAGAATTTAGGTGGATAGTGAATTCAAAATATATCTAATTAAAGCTATTATTCTCGGTACGCAAATACCTAATAATCCGTAATATGAAAATATATCGAGATTGGGTTAGGCAATAGCCATTATCAATAATTACCTTGGTAGATGTTTATATTAATGTCCACCTAATGGACTGCCTCGGTGAATTAACGGACTCGATTGCTTGATAAGTTGATTATGAGTTCAGCTAAAAAGTCATTGGACTTTTGTACTAAAAATAATCTTACCAGGACAGGGTTCAGAAAATTTAACATTGGTATTGACGTATCATGGAAACTTGTAACGATAGCATTGATTGGTTGATGGGATCTTAAATAAAAATATTACTCTGACGAAAATGGTTGGCTGCGTCTATTAGTCTTTCAGATATCTCTTATCAATAATGTAGAGTTTAAAATAACTACAATTTATCTATACGAAGAATAACCACAGAGTATATAATAGTAAATAACGAAGTAACATATGTTTTCATATGACACATATACAGACATATAAAGTTGTAAGTTCAAATCCAAGTTTGGGCATGTGTTATTGAATAAAGTAGTTAAAAAAACATAACTTACTTAAGACTGGACATGTGCTGAGTAATTTGCCCGTAGATAAGCTACCTGCTATAATGCTGGCTAATCATGGGTGTACAAATACACCTTTGCCTTCTGCTTACTCTATATATACATACCTACATGCGGTGCCCCACAGCCCGCTGCGTTATAAAAGTTTTAATAAATCCTACGGGAACAATGCATTTTTCCGGGATATAAAAATACTCTATGTGCTTTTGCAGGTCGTCGTTTACATGTACACTAAATTGCATTTACATCAGTCCAGCCGTTTTTGTGAGCCAAACATCCAAACTTTAACACTTGTTATAAGTATGTATATGTCGCAGTGAAATTGTCAATAGCCGTTAGATTATAATCTACCCAGGGATTTTATAATTTGGTTAGGTTAGGTTAGCAGTTAAATTATAATATCACTTAGGTAAATTATAATCTAACGGTACTGACAATTTCACTGCGACATATATATGGGAAACGATGGGATAACTATGACGCATCAAATTAAAATCAATTTTTTTTAATACTTTTATCTAAAACTTTATGGAAAAATCTTTTGCATCTTATTTGTTTTTATTCAATAATTGATATTCCATTGGCGCAAAATATATTAGAAGGAGCAAAAAGTGCAGATGGTATAACAGCTGGTGTATAAGAGTAAAGGCAAAATTATTTGTGATTAAGTTTCTCGGATTTCTAATTAAAGGACTAGGGGACTACTTTCATGTCATATTATAGCTCTAGAGTTGTGCGGCGAACATGCTGAGTAAAACTTTTGACACAAATAAGCATAAATTTATTTGCGAATGTTTATGAAAATATATAATTGTACACCACATAATTCTTAACAAACTGACATTTAGCAGAACTTTACTTCAGCAATAAACAAAAATCTTTAATACAACATGACTTGGTTAATATTAAAGTTAATTTAATTAGTTAATAAGAGGTAATTATCGCCTCTGTGGTCAAGTAGTCCGTTGTCAGTGTTGACAACACGAGGTCCCGGGTTCGATTCCCAGGACAGGCAATTCAAAAAATGTGTCATTTCAGTTTTCTGACAAAAACAACGTTGCCTGGGATCGGAATGTGCCCGGTTGGCAATAGTCCTTATCACTTATCACATTATGTGACTAAATGTCTTCGGCTAATCGTAGGTGCACTTGTTGTACCTCCACCTACCTCTTCGGGAATACGAGCGTGAAGATACTATTACTTTTTTATTGGGTTAATTATGTAAAAATATCGCTGGATAAATTACTCGAATTTGTCTGACCCCAAAGTAAGCAACAATAACTTTTATATCTATGATTAATAATATATTTTGTTTTGCAGTAAGTACATTTTTGAAATTTTACTGCGACGAAAATTTATAGAGACACACTATTTTGCTAAAGGCACATTAAGTTAGAGGTTAAATTAGAAACTCTTTATTATAATTTTCATTGTTTGAATTTTTTGCTGCAGTAACGAATGCAATTAGGTCAATGTAACTTTTTTTTTATCTAGATGGAACTTTCCCACACAAAATTATTTTTAAAAGAAATGACCCCAACAAATGAAATTAGAATAATTTAAATATGGACTTGGTTGTCTCCAAAGGCACAAAAAATGACCCCGTTTAAGAATCTCAATTAATTAATTAGTACTTGTCGATTGCCAGCAAACCCTTTCTTAAATTAAATTCCAACATACCTAATGCTTCCAAAAGTCTGCCGGCGGGCTAAATACTCTTCTCTTTTATATGCCTAGTATAAATGTTATAGCCATTAGCCATCCAGGCTTATAGGTTTTACAAATGGTAAAATCAAGTAGAATCTATTTACTAAATAAGAACAATCAAAGCGTTTCGTAGTAGCATAAAGCTTTTGAATGCATAACATTTTTCAATAAATTCTACGATCAAACTAAAACGACACGAAAATCTATTTAAATCTAACGTCGATATCTGATTTTATCGTTGTTGACAAACGTGTCCATTTGAAATTCAATTTCGCCTGTAAATCCTTTAGCAAATGCAAAAGTAATTAGATACAGTTTCATATAAAATGATATTGCGTAAAGGAGATATTGAGAACTTAGTGTTATTTACGTCTCAGTATCAGTTAGTCCTTTCAATTTACCTCATCGAGTGTCTAATTAGTTGTCTCTTTGTCTTTCTTTTCATCTATTTCGTGCAGTATATATTCATTGGTTTTCTCAATTTTATCGAAATACGTTATAGTACTCAGTTCTCTCGTATCAAGTAGCACCCTTGGCATACCCTCATACTTTTACGGGTGGGGCAGAAGAAAACAAAGGAACTCTAAAAGTAGTAGAAATTTTAAAATGAGTTTTACTTTTTAAATCAGTAATTTAGGTTTTGATAACCTTTAATTAGCTTCATATTGTGCAGGGTTGTGAAAGTGTAATAGAAAGCGCTGGTTTCATGGCGGGAGAGAATAGTTGTGTTTCTAATTTACTTCTTGTTAGGCAGCTAGTAAATTGTGAACAGTTGGCCAAACGTGTCGATTTTAAGATATTTTCTTCTATAGAAGAGGATGCAAATGAGCAGAAGGTGCACCTGATAGTACCTAAATGATCACCACCGCCCTTGGAATTTTCTCAAACTTAACCAAGTCGTAGCCGTTCGAAAACATCCCTGCCGCTAAATAATCGATTGAAAACAGGAGTAATGGGAGACAAACAGTGCCGAAGTACGTGGTAGAGTTACTATATATTGCATTATATCGCGCGCTAATTTTGAATTTTATAATAACTTTGATTCGGTGAAAAGGGTTGATTTCGCCACAGTTTTTTTTTCTACCTACTTCATTTACTATCGAATAACACTCAGTTTTGTCAGTTCTAGCGTTTTATCACATTATTGTTGTGGTGTTGTGGTCACTAAAATATTTATTTGATTAAAATTTATAGTTACGTTTTAGATCCAAATATTTATATTTAGGAAATGCACTGTAATTATTGGTCTGTAATGAACGCATGCATAGTAGTGGGAAGTACGGTGCATCGCCACTCAGTCGAGATTTAACACTCAACCGGAGCGGTCGTGTTGTCTACCGCCTAGTGCTGTGTGTTTATATTTACCTATACCTAAAAAGGACATCACAAATTGAACTCCACATTCATTACTCCCTTTATAAAAACACGTCGGTTGCTAACATTCTTGAAACCATTTTTGGACAGTACCCTATCAATCTGATAATGGTATATCAGTCTTGGTTTACCACGGTACCTACATCCTTCCAACATTCAATACCTAACAGTTTAAAAATATTTATCACATGACTATTACATGAAATAAATGATATAAAATTGATATACATTGACAACTGATAGCAACAAAATTTGAAGTGTATAGACTGCCGCTAACGGCACTGTGTATGATATTATATTACATCTACTCTGCACAGATGGCAATGCACCATTACATTTTTGCGGTCGATACCTAAGCGAATAACTCTTTACCAGGTGCGCCATTTTGTTTATCTTGTTTAGTATAAAAAGGAACTTAATTATACAAACAGATCCACAGCAAACAACTAGTTGGTATACCTATATGATAAATTGTGATGAGTAGCATTATTTTACTTATTTAACTGTTGTGTACGTTATTACATATTAAATAACTTCTTTAGGTTTATATTGTAAGCCAAATTAAGGGGCAGCTAAGTCTAGTTATTATCATCTAGATTATGATATTATCTGTACAGTAAGAGCTGTTATACACGAGCTGCACGTTGTAAACGGCAAACAACTGTAGCCGCCGACAGAAGTCGACGGCAGCCGTCGAAGTGCCTGCTTACTGCGACGAGGATTATTCGGTGAATAAAATGTGCAAAAAAAAAATGCAAATCGGTGATCAATAGGCACACAAATATAATATTCTATAAAAAAAATTAAGATAATATTAATGATAGTTATATTTTCGTCAAATTTAAGCAATCAAAAAAAAGGAAGAAAGGAAAATAAGCTGTTGCAACTACTAAAGTAAGTCGATTTTAATTTCTATTATCAAGTGATAATCCAGGTATGCTAATAAACTACTTATATGAACGCGTTTTGCTTTCCGTTACAAGATAGCAATGTTTACCCAAAATTTTTTTAATTTAAAAAAGAAATTATTATGAAAAATTAATGTTTGGCCACATATTTTCACTTTAAACAGTATTTTTTTTTATTTATATGTTAAATCTTACCTGAGTACATACCTGAGACATACCTGAGACATATAGGAACATTTTTCAATTCAATCAATTTTATATTCGCCGCTTGACTTGTAAGGAACTTGTCCTGGAAATGAAATAAAATGACTAATTCCTGACACTGCTGTTGAGTTGCATAGTAATATTTTCAAAAAAAAAACGTTTACGTTACGCGTACGTTACATTTACGTTACGTTTACGTTACGTTTACGTCACGTTTACGTCACGTTTACGTCACGTTTACGTCACGTTTACGTCACGTTTACTTCACGTTTACGTCACGTCTACGTGACGTCTACGTTACATCTATGTTACGTCTACGTTACGTCTACGTCACGTCTACGTCACGTCTACGTCACGTCTACGTCACGTCTACGGCACGTCTACGTTACGTTACGTTACGTCTACGTTACGTCTACGTTACGTCTACGTTACGTCTACGTTACGTCTACGTTACGTCTACGTTACGTCTACGTTACGTCTACGTTACGTCTACGTTACGTCTACGTTACGTCTACGTTACGTCTACGTTACGTCTACGTTACGTCTACGTTACGTCTACGTTACGTCTACCATACGTCTACGTTACGTCTACGTTACGTCTACGTTACGCCTACGTTACGTCTACGTTACGTCAACGTTACGTCTACGTTACGTCTACGTTACGTCTACGTTACGTCTACGTTACGTTTACGTTACGTTTACGTTTACGTTACGTTTACGTTACGTTTACGTTACGTTTACGTTACGTTTACGTTACGTTTACGTTACGTTTACGTTACGTTTACGTTACGTTTACGTTACGTTTACGTTAAGTTTACGTTACGTTTACGTTACGTTTACGTTACGTTTACGTTACGTTTACGTTACGTTTACGTTACGTTTACGTTACGTTTACGTTACGTTTACGTTACGTTTACGTTACGTTTACTTTACGTTTACGTTACGTTTACGTTACGTTTACGTTACGTTAACGTTACGTTTACGTTACGTTTACGTTACGTTTACGTTACGTTTACGTTACGTTACGTTTACGTTACGTTTACGTTACGTTTACGTTACGTTTACGTTTACGTTACGTTTACGTTACGTTTACGTTACGTTTACGTTACGTTTACGTTACGTTTACGTTACGTTTACGTTACGTTTACGTTTCGTTTACGTTACGTTTACGTTACGTTTACGTTACGTTTACGTTACGTTTACGTTACGTTTACGTTACGTTTACGTTTCGTTTACGTTACGTTTACGTTACGTTTACGTTACGTTTACGTTACGTTTACATTACGTTTACTTTACGTTTACGTTACGTTTACGTTACGTTTACGTTACGTTAACGTTACGTTTACGTTACGTTTACGTTACGTTTACGTTACGTTTACGTTACGTTTACGTTACGTTTACGTTACGTTTACGTTACGTTTACGTTACGTTTACGTTACGTTTACGTTACGTTTACGTTACGTTTACGTTACGTTTACGTTACGTTTACGTTACGTTTACATTACGTTTACGTTTTTACGTTACGTTTACGTTACGTTTACCTTACGTTAACGTTAAATACGGGTCGGTGGAAAGATTTGGGTAGGTCCTTCCTACTAAATCTTTCCATCCTACCTACCTAATGCAATCATTGTAGGATGACAAGGGTGGTTGGGAAGTAAGGTAAGTAGAGTAGGTATGTACGTTCACGCCCGTATCCCCGAAGGGGTAGGCAGCGGTACCACAAGTGCATTTACGATTAGCCGAAGATACTTGGTCCCAGAAATGTGATAGGTGGTAAGTCTATCGACAATCGGGCACTTTCCAATCCCGGCAAACTTTGTGTTTATTAGAAAACTGAAAAAACGCTTTTTTTATGTTGTCCGACCTGGGAAGTGGGAAAGTAGGAAAGAAGAAAAAGAAAAGCTCTGTGGTCTAGTGGTCTGGCGTTGGCGTTGGCCACGTGAAGTCCCGAGTTTTGAGTCGTCTTTCGCGAACTTTTTCTAACACCCTGGGTAAACAAATTGTAGAATACCACTCGGCATTAACACTCTTTTGATCTTCAAGTGGAATTGTACAGATGGGACCCGTAGCTGAGAAAAAAAAAACACGATCATTATTTTACCAACGTTTCTCCCCTGTCTCACTTTTGTTGGCCTGTTTTCATTTTCAAACACCCAATCACAAGATTGCTGTTTTTTTTCTGGTTAAGAGCAATAAATCCACGTTTCGTTTCTTATGACGATGTTATAAACAGCACTAGAATGTCCGTGGTCGTACTTTAGTAGCATCTGTGAGCACCATTCCACGTGAGCCTGCTTATGCTCCGCTGTCAGTTCATGAGAGATCCAACGGCAACAAAGTTTCCGAACTTTCAATTCTTCGTGTAAAATTTTCTGAATTTAGCTCATACCAATCCCCAATAGTCCTCGAATTGTGTCATAGGTAATCCTGGGGTTTTCTTCAATTAACCGCTTAACAATAGCCACATTATTTTCGTTGACGGTAGTTGAAAGCCGCCCTTCACGAAATTCGTCATGTAATGAAACTCGACCTCTCTTAAATTCAGCGAACCATCGCCTCACGGTGCTCAAACAAGGTGCTTCTCTCCCAAAAGCATTTTGAAGATGAGCAGCACAGTCTTGCGGAGAAAGAGAACTTTTAAAATCATAAAAAATCATCGCTCTAAAATCTTTTCGACTTAATTCTATTTTCGTTGCGTATGTAGAACTTTGATGTGTGATAAAAAAACAATTGACAAATCATTCCATACTAATATTATAAATGCGAAAGCCTGTCTGTCTGTTACGCTTTCACGGCTAAACCGCTGGACCGATTTTCATGAAATTTGGCATGGGTATAGTTGAAGATCCGGGGTCAAACATAGGCTAATTTTTTTTTTCAAAAACCAGTCACTGGAGGACTTAAATAGAAAAAAAATAGGGGATGAAATTTTTATTTATAGCTATTTGGACGACTTATTAATATACCCGCGGGCGAAGCTGCGCGGGTCAGCTAGTTCAATATAAAACGTCGTCTTCAATACACCTTCCAGTACAAAAATATACAAGAATTTTTCACTAAAAAACCACATTTTCACTGTTATAGAAGCACAATATTCACAGAACACGTATTACTTGCAACTAAACTAGCCGAGAAATTCCATTGTACATAGCAGCTGTCGCTCCGCTCTCCCCTCCACGTTTTTCTACCTGTTCACTACTGCTATTTTTATACACTGGTATCTTTGAAAAATGTTCTTATATTTCTACTCAGGTAAGATTTAAGGCGATAACATACGCCAAACTACGAAAAATACTTCTCTTTGAAAGCCTACTTCTCCTAAACCGTCAATCCAATAATTAAAAAAAAATATACATTGTAATTAACTTTAAATAAAATATAATTAACTTTAAATTTTAAGTTCGTTTTTTCAAATTTCATTGTTATTTTTGACGAAAAAAAATCGAATATCTCTCTTATTTTTACGCAAGAATTTTCTTATAACTTCTAAACTACAAAAACGATTTTGGTGATTTTTTTCACTTTATTACAGACAATTTATTGCTTTATAAAATTTAAGTTCAACATTTTCCAAAATCATTATAGTGTGCCATTAAATCAATAAAAACCTTATTATTTCATTCGCGGACAGCGCTCGCTCCGAAAGTCAGTCTCCCGGTAGCGTTCGTACGAGGAGGCTGTGTCGCACGTCAGCGTATACCGCTCTCCACATTAGAGTCAAAGAGTAATAATACAGATAGTGCGTTTGGCATAGTACTGAGGTTCTGCTGTTTAAAAATTGGATATTTCGTTTACGCTTGAACATTTTTTATAGTAGATAATAAGTTTGGAGCGGGAAGGCTGATTTTTTACAGAGGTTGTTCTTATGATGTAATTTAAGGGATTAAAGACGTAAAAGGGGCGTTAATGATTGTATTAAAAAAATTGTTTATCACTTAAAATTTAGTATTTATGCTTTTTAATACGATTAAATAAATACGCATTTTTGAATTTCATCCCATAAAGGGGTAAAAGGAGAGTTAATTTTTGTATGAAAAATGAATTGTTTGTTGTAGAAATTACTAAAAATTTAGTATTTATGCTTTTTAATACAATTAGAGAAATTCATATTTTAGTTTTTTTTTTTAATTTCATCCATTAAAAGGGTATGTGTATATGTTTGTATTAACATAAAAAGTTTATATTATCTAAACTCTCATAAAATTTAGTACCTGCTTATTCAATTCAATCCAAATTGAAGAAACATGCGCGTAATGAAGTTCGGAGCTTCATCCCTTAAAGGAGTAAAAGTGGGTGTTACAATTCATATGAAAAATTAAACGCTTATGGTCAACATAACTTGAAATTTGGTACTTATGTTCTTCAACACAATTTAAAAATTATATATTTAGGGATTTCATACATTTTATTCCTTAAAAGGGTAAAAAAAGCGTTTATGTTTGTATGAAAAATAGATTGTTTATTGTAGAATATTGTAGAAATTATTTAAAACTTAGTATTTATGTTTCTTAACACAATTAAATGAATACAAGTTTAAGGTTTTTTAAATTTCATCCCTAAAAAGAATCAAAAATGTGGTTAAGTTTGTATAACAAATAAAATTTGTTTCATCAAAATCTTTTCAAATTTATTAGTTATGCTCTTTACTTCAATTACATAAACGTGCATGTAAGGAAACTTTGAATTTTATCTCCTAAAGAGGTAAAAGAGGGTATTAAGGGGCTGAAAGCTAGTACTTTATCAACAACTTCGTTTGCGTGTGGACGCTGAATAATATTTGACACTATTCAGGTACTTACCTACGTTTACGCTTGAATGTTTTAATGGCTTTAGATGGATAAGTATTTTGTAAATATTTTGCATAAGTGTACAAAAAATAAAACAAATAAACAACGAATATAATTCAAGCAAACGACTAAAAAGCAAAACTCTGAAGAAAAAAGATAAAAAATCGGTACTATTTGAAGGTAGTGAAGTCTTCACAACCAGCATGTTTGTGTGAAGAGAGTAATGAACGTGCAGGAAGCAAGAAAAATTTGCAAGGATCGTGACATATTGCACTCGGTTCTCTTTGCCTACCTCGTAAAGGGACTGGCGTGAATATATATCGTTGTTGTTGTTGTTTTAGCAATAACCAGGACCGACTGCTTTATGTGCTCATCCGAGGCATGGAAGTGGTAACACACCAACCGCCAGACTCCAAGCTGCTACTGAGATTTTTGAATTTTCGAAAAATACCTTAAACCAAATTTTAGGTTATCCCCTTGACTACGAGGTAGTTATTATAATCAGTAGTTATTTTTTTCGACCTTGGTTTTTTGCAACACATCAACTCGGTTTTGGAACTACCGCGTTACATATTCCTGCCGCAATAGGGTCGGTGTTTTTAACTGTCGTGATTCGGTTTTGAGGGCAAGGTAAATATATGCATGTAACATTCTAATCCTGCTTCATGAATAGCAATGCACCGTTAACATTTTTAGTGTCTATAGGCGATGTTTATATGTTTCTATCAAGAAAACTGTTTACTTGTTTGCTATCATAAGAAATGAAATAAATATAAATTAAATATATTATACATACAAATAGTCTACATTAATCAACCTGTTTAAAACTTTCCTTTTAATTTAATTGAAAGCATACAGATATGGTTTCAATTAAATTAAATTTCTACTTTTTCTTACGAGATTTCGAAACAAAAACTTAAATTTTTAAAGGTTATTTAAGAGATCACTTTTTACAAAATCACATTTTCAAAGGTTTTGTTAAAATTGTTAATTGTATGTATTAAAATAAAGTGCTACATGAGACGTATTGTAAAAGATAATAGGATACGTAACAGTCATTATTGTGTAAAATTGTCATATAATTCTTTTGTGGATTTTCGATATTTACTGTTTTTTCTTTCGATATTTATCGTTTTTATAAAATGAATCGATAAATGACCGATTATCGGTTATGGGTTTTGAGTTTGCCAACATTCATTTGATTCATGATGATAAAAGTTCATATAGGTAAACAAAAATGTTAAAACGTATCTGCACCCACTGTATATACTCTTTGACTTTTGGAGATTTTGGCGTGCGGAATAGTACTTACGCTGCGCCTGTCACTAACTCAAGGTCGTTCGCAGGTGTAATCGCCTTAACATATAAATAAAAAAAAAATACTGTTTAAAGTGAAAATATATGGTCAAACATTAATTTTTCATAATAATTTGTTTAAACAATGAAACAATGGAGTGCACAAAAAAATTTTGGGTAAACATTGCAATTTATAGTTTAAAAAACAATATTCCACATCGATCATATTAATTCACTATAACTCTAATCCGAGGTGAAAACCCTCAGGCCCTCTACTATATGTATATACATATTATAAATGCGAAAGTAACTCTGTCTGTCTGTCTGTCTATCTGTCTGTCTTTCTGTGTGTCTGTTACGCTTTCACGGCTAAACCGCTGAACCGATTTGGATAAAATTTGGTACAAATATAGTTTGAGACCCGAGAAAGGATATAGGATAGATAGTTCTTATCCCGAAAATCCCACGGGAACGGGATCTATGCGGCTTTTATTTTAGAAATTTTTCCACGCGAACGAAGTCGCGAGCACAGCTAGTACAGTAATAAATACGGGTTGCCTACCTATCGAAAGTATTCAAAATGATACTGACGTTGTTATTGCGGTGTACGTTATCGGGTGATAACGAAATAACGATAAAAGAACAAAGACATTTTTGGTAGTTTTATTTCTTGATATCCTTGTAAAATTATTGCAACAATACAATATAGGTACATGATTTTTAAAATTGAAATGATTGTTCCGGTATTCAAAAATAATCGTTGGGGGCCTATTGTGGGCCGATTACATGTCGAGAAATAAAAGAAAATACAATGTGATAAAAATGTGTGAACTGTGTAATGTGTAAAAAGCACAAAATGGTTGGCTACAGGTACAAAACAAAATTAAGTGAAATTGGCTGACAAAAAGTGAATACATTAGATGTTTCTAATGAATACTGTGCCAAATAATCGTGTTAAATGTGTCAAAAAAAAATGTGTGTCCGATTTGAATGCAAATAATAAATGTATCAACTGTAAATTAACGGATTCCTCTTTCTCAGGGCTATTAAAATTCATACCTACTGATTAACAAATCGTTGATTTAAAACAAAGTAAGCATTAAGAGTAGGTGTATGTTTGTATGTGGGTATTTTAATTCTGATAGTTTCACAAAATAAGACATTGTCTTACAGATAATCTTTCTCAAATACCTGTACAAGGCAAGAACGTGTGGAAAATTTTGAAAACTTTTAGTTTAATTGAGCCGTCCGGGAGCAAATGTAAATTTTCAATGAAAAAAAAATTTAATAGATCAAATAACTGGAAAATATATATCTATGGAACTGAGAAAGAGGATACTGTTATTGGGTGATACTGATACAGTTGATAAAATAATCACCGAGGCAAATTCAAAAAAGGCTATAGAAATACAGTAAAGTGACTTTCGAGTAAAAGGGAACTGTGCTATAAACAGAATAAATAACAAACCCACGTTCGACCAAGTCAGTAGAATGCACTAAAGATGAAAAAAATCACACAAATTTGACGATACATTATGTGCAGCCAAAGACAAATTTGACAATACATTATGTACCGCCAATACAAAGTTTGTGTGAAATGTGGGTATAAGGGTCATTTTCATAAAATGTACCAGGGTTAATAAACGTAAGACCCTTTCCAACAAAAAACAAGCCTATTGCTTAAAATCTCCGTTTTGGCACTGACAATGCTGCACCCTCTGACAAGTAAATGGTTAAACCGGACTCTTCTGTTGACTATATATTTAACTGCTTACTGACTATATTTAATGCTACTATCATATGTTAACTAGGCGGACTTCTTCGGTAATCTCTGGAAGTGCGTGCAGCATTATCGGTTAAAAAACTTGGACCTATTTGAAAACAGAAAACATTACAATCTATAACTAGATCAAAAATCCTGAGAAGTCATTCATGGCCTATGGAGCCAAAGATCCGCTTATGATGTTTGGATTGTTTGAGTCACAAATACAAGCTGGATCAAAAGTCAATTCAGGTAGCCAATCCTATGCAGTAAGATTTGTAATAATAAAAAGATGTATTAAGAAATCCATTAGGCAAAGACAGTGCAATAGCCTTAAATGTTTTAAGAATATGGTTTACCATAAATGAGGTACTTGGGTGATATACAACTACCTAAATTAAAAAAAAATCAGAATTAGTAATTGCTATTGATGAAATTTTAACGCCGGTATTCTAGTCATATAGACGAGAAACAATAAATACCTTTAGAAACTAAAAATAATTAAAAAAAATTAAGAGCTAGTTGCCATACATGATGACATAAGCGAACCAGTAAATGAACCATCTCTGAGGATAAGCCTTTGGTTTTAAAAGAGAATGGAGATGTTCGGATTTGTTTCGATAGGCGTTGTGCCAATAAAGCCATAATTAGGGAAAATCACCCCCTACCAACTGTACTACAATTGATGCCAAAATTTATGAAGGTTTTCAAAATTAGGTGTATCTAATGCATTTCACAGTACTTGTTCAGTGTAATTTTAAAGCTAACAAAACAACGTTTTAGGGCATCAACTATCGGCTGAAGGTGTAAAACCTTTAAAGAAATATAGTGATGTAGATAATTCTTTCAGAAAACCGGAAAACTTCTTGGGTTAATAAACTTTGCCGCTAAAAGGGTACCTTATTTAGTAATTATCATTAAATCAATTCCTAAGGTTCTTCGGGAAAAATGCTGAAACTCTGTAATATCTGTTATTTGTGGAGGGTACGACAAGAATGTGCATTCTCTGAGTAAAAGGAGTTCCTCGCCAAAATTAACACTTTAGGATTATGACCGCAATGATAGAACGGACGTTACTGCTGACGCAAGTCCTATAGATTAAGGTGTTGTGTTGGTGCAATACGATGCTGGTGGACCGCGGATTATTGTCTATGACAGCAAAAGTCTTACGGATGTGGTAAAAGATATTGTCAAAATGAAAAAGAAGCTTTGGTTAGTTTGGGCCGTGGAGCATTTTCTTATCGAAGTATTAGTAATTAATGCTTAAGTTTGGATGTTTCTTATTTAGTCACGCCAAATCTACTGAACGGATTTGGATGAAATTTGGCACACATGTAAATGATAACCTGGTTCATAGGTTTCTTTTATCCCGAAAAATTTGTTGTTCAGTACAACATTAGTTCAATGTAGGGATTCAACAAAAACTTTTATAATGAAGCTGGCTGCATGCTGCAGCTAATGTATTTATATAGAAATAACAAATTTGAACTGGTTACCGACCATAAGCCGTTTGTAGTAATGTTTAGCGCGCGTTCAAAGCCCTGTGCTTCATACTGAGATAATATTTAATAATAATTTAAAACTGAGATTCCACGCTTACAATTACAAGTTAATTTATAAGCCAGGAGAAAATTATATCGCGGTCCCGCTATCACGTGTTTGTACTAGCACCGCAGTTAATCTTTCGCAATTTGAGAGTAAGCACTATGTAAACCTAATAGTTGTGCTTGTGCAGCAGTTCTTCCATTAAAAAAAATATTAGTGATGCTTCTGTTCCTGACAAAGATATTAGTGAGACAAGGCTTTATTAAAAAACAACTGAGATACATCTCTGAATAGTTACAGGTTATTTGGGTACGAACTTGGGATACATGAGGATTGAGAGGCATTTTACTCCGGTGTGGCAAAATTTCATTCCATCGGAATTAAGATCACAAGTTTTAGTAGCAGCACATGAAGGTCATCCGGGAATACTTAATGTGAAAGCCAGGTTACGTACCAAAATTGATAAAGACATCGAAAATGTGGTCCAAAATTGCAAGAGATGCACATTAGAGTCTAGAACCGAGACACCGAGGTATGATAGATACCGCTGTCGATTTTCTAGGTCCATTACCTATTTGTTTGTTATTATGGATTATTTAAGTCTATAAAGAAATCAAAATTTTGAAATAACCACAGCCACACTATTAATGTATTAAAAGAAATCTTTTTGGCATAGGTATTCCACTTAGCAACACTTATGACAATAGCCGACAATTCATCAATCACGAGTTCGTAGCAATTTGCAAAGAACGGGGTATCAATAATTTAAATTACAATACCGTACTAGCCTCAATGGAATAGAGAAGTAGAAAGGCAGAACAGGATGTCTGAAGCGGTTAAAAATTAGCCAGGTTAAAAATCGGATTGAAAAATGATCTATTAAATTATTAAATGATGCACCCCATAGTACAACAGGAAAATCACAATCTGAACTATTTTATGGTCGTCAATTCAGGAATAAGTTACCGACTTTAATTAATATTGAAAATAAAGATATGAATGATGTATCTTGCACGTCATCATTCTAAAGATGTGTTAATGAAACAAAAAGGAAGAAGCAATGAAGTCAGAAAACGAAACCAAGGGAACAACACAACATAGAAATAGGGCAAGAAAGTTTAAGAAAAAAATATTTAAAATATGAAAAATTGGCACCTAAATTTTAAATTTTCACGGTAATCAGCACAAACACAAATTAAGTAAATGATCGAAATAATTCTCCTGACCGAGAATACAGAAGAAATAAATGGAAAGAAATGGGAAGGTAATAGATAAGGAGTACTCGTACATATATATTAATACGTGATAAGGAGCATGATGCGGCCATGGATCAAACGAAAGTAGATGAGGAACTAAATTATAATATAGATAATAGATAAATTTAATAATTTGAGGTTGAAAAAATAATATTTGTTAAATTGATTGTTATAATATGTTGATTTGTTTAGGTTGAATTGAAACTATTGCGACATTGCTGTTATATCTGTTCATAAATAATTTTATACAAATTGAGATTTATTTTATATAAAAATATTTTGTTATAATAATGTACAATTATGTCGATATATAGATAATCATCATTTTATAAAGAAAAGAGAGATGTGGTGTTGTGGTCACTAAAATATTCACTTGATTAAAATTTATAGTTACGTTTTAGATCCAAGTATTTATATTTAGGAAATGCACTGTAATTATTGGCCTGTAATAAACGCATGCATAGTAGTGGGAAATGGCGGCGCATCGCCGCTCAGTCGAGATTTAACACTCAACCGGAGCGGTCGTGTAGTCTACCGCCTAGTGCTGTGTATATAAATATCACATTGTGTGTTTATATTTACCTATACCTAAAGAGGACATCACAATTGTGACAAGAGATAACGTTATAATACGTGCCACTCTCCTAGCTCCTACCTTATCGTCCAAGTCGAATTGTAGCAGTGACAGGCACTAGCATTACATATACGTTTACGGGTAGTCACTGCAGCAATCTATCACTCACTGAATTTTTATCATACTTTGCTATACTACTTACTTCATTGTTGTTTCTCAAATGTGTTATGCGAAGTTTCTAAGACACGAATTAATTTATCAAATCAAATAAATTATATAGTACATGAGAATATAATTTTTTTGATATTCGTTCGACTATATAGCGTGGTGGTGGTGGGTTAGGACATTCTTTCTCAATGAGTTTCTTATATTTGAAGAAAAATCAACATGTTGTTGTCTGTAAATGGGCCGTTTTTCTGATTAGTGAATTATGAATATCGGTTGGTTCATATCGTTGATTAACCGTGGGTTTATCATTTGCACCTTTGCCTACACCTTCGTGAAAATGGGCGTGACAGTATTTTTCTTTATATTTCACAAGATAGTAAGTAAGCACATGGCTCTCCTGATGGAAATAGCCAACCTTTGCCTATTAACACTAAAAATGGTAATGGTGCATTTTTTTCTTTTTATCAGGGTAGCAAACAAGAAGATGGGTCTCCTGATGGATAAAGAAGACCACCGCTAATAGACACCAAATACGTTAATGGTGCGTTGCTATCCTTATGGCGGAGTCTTAATGCCACATGCATAAGTTACCTGGTTACCCTCCAAACCGGAACACGATAGTGACAGGCACTGACACTGTTGCGGCAGGAATAAGTAAGGGGTGGTACACAGATCCGAGCGAGACAATGAAAACTCTACACCAATAGCCATGATGGAAGTGACTCGCATAGCCAATCGCTCGCCTCTTACGAACTGCCTGGCAGAATGAAAGACGGTCTATTCTTCAAAGGGGCCAAGACTACCACGGGGTTTTATTTATTAAATACAGATATTTTTAAAACATGCGCTGAAAGTCTATAATGACTTTATGTTGCTGTTATAGTTTAATAATAGTTTTTTCAATAAATAAATTTTAATGTTTAAATAACAATATACCCTGATCAGATTGATCGGATGTTGCCCCAAGATAACAAGAGTCTACGCAACCGGCGTGTTTGTATTGAAAGGGTAATAAATGCGGAGGAAGCAAAACTAATCCGCAAGGATATAAGATATTCAATATATCATATGGCATGTAGTATATTGAGTTCGCTGCAGATAACATAGATATCGTGACATATGATATTATCTGCCTAGTCCGTAAGGGATCTGGCGTGAAGATGTGTATGTAGATACGTAAGTATGCAAATTTAAATAAAAAATTAAAAATAACAGCATCCTAAAAATATCTGTAATATGTAGGTGCTTACTTATTTTGTCAAATTGTTATGTACCCTCGAAGACATAATTAAATACGATTCTGCTAGAATCGAGTTTACTATTTTCTAAAGATTTAAATCGATAAGTAAATTAAAATCAACATGATGCCCTCAATGAAAACAAATTAGGTTGTATTGAAATAATTTAAGCATAAATACAGAGCAAGAACAAACTGCTTTAATAAGCAATTACCTTCGTGTAGCCCGAAGTGCTTTGTGTAGGTCTAATTCTGATTTTCATGAATGAAATATAAATACACATTTTAATACTCCTCTTAAACATAAAAAAGTTATATTGTAATAAGATTATTTTATTTTTAGGGTTCTGAAGGAAAATTATAAAATCAAAAGCGTTATAATTTCGTCATATTTGCCTACTAGCATTAACAGTCTGTCATTTAAGAATTTATAAACGAATTTTGATGATACTGCTTCTCATGGAAAGGGGCAACCATAGCCCAAGATGAAATGGTGCGTTGTTCTCTATGTGGCGGGATGGTAATGCCAAGCGCATAAGTTTGCTGACCACTTTACCTCCTTTAGGGGAACACGATCGTCACGACGTAACAAGCAGGCGTATATGTAAAGCGTGTCAACGTTAGTGTCAACTAAACCCGGGCGAGAGGTTGCGGTACTCTACCTTATAATAGTCATGATGGTCAGCCTTTACAATTTTTTACGAATTGACTGATGCAATAGCCAATGGTCGCAAACTGTTTATAATAGTTTGACCTCCAATTTTGTGTAAGTAAATAACACTCTCACGCTCAGTCTAATTGAAATATTTTTTTAGAAAGAAGTAAGTAATTCAATTCCTTTTATAAATGTTTAAATATTAAATATGAGCTTTGACTTTATTATTTATTTCGTGTAAATTATTGAAACAAAGAGCAGTTGTCTTTTAAGGTTAAGGTTACTAAAAATTAATGTGCTTTCTGTTCTTCGTTACAACCATAACTATTATAACCATTTATATTATTTTACATTGTAATTGCAGCCAATTATTACATGTCAACGAATTAGGTAGGTAATACCTATATTTTTTGACGTGAATACGTCTTTAAAATTGCCTACATAGGGGGGACAGTTCAAAAAACGGATGATAACAAGGTCTTATAACTACATAATTATCACCAACATCCAAAATCTAATTGTACCACTGGATAGCCAAAGAATCAAAAAATTTAATAAGCTGAACGCGGATTACGATGCTTCGCGAATAGTGGAGTAGGGAGTGCCGCCATTTTTAGTAAATTTTACTGCGTTACATATTTTGCATAATATAGTATATCTTTAGACTTTGAGCAACTATAAAATTCGATTAAGTTTTATTTAAAAGCTCTTGTAGAGATTTATTGGTTATATAATTTAAAAAAATAGTTTTCAACGCTAATAGTAAATATATATGGCACTTAAGTGAAATATTTAGTACAAAACTGTAACCAGCCAAAAATAAATCTTTTAGAAGCCATGTAAAATTCAAGCAATGTATAACGTCTGAAAGAGATTTTAAATAGCAATCTAATGATACCCATGAATCCTCATACGAAAAAGTAAAGAAGTGTCGAGAACGCAAAAAGCTGAAGGCGTCCGAACCTACCAACGATGGCACCTGTATATTGCTGGCCTTTATGGCTGGCCTTAACGGTCTTTACGGTTTCACCGATCGTGGAGGCGAGTAGAGTGCTTAGCCAGAGCTTAAAGATATGGGGTCGTACGCCCTCCATCCTAAGGTCTCGTGTTAGACTGATCCTCGGATTAGGGGTGGCGTCGTGATTTGTGATAAGAGGGTTAGCGGCATTGTTCCGTGTGTAGGTTTTTTGTTATTTTTCGTTGGCCACAGTTATCAGGTCGTCGGGATAAGTGAGAACGTGGGGGGGCCTACGTAAGATGGGAAGTCTTAAATCATTGCCTATAAATAAATTTCGTAAAAAGTTGTTTGATTTGCTGTTAGATAAAACTTATTATGATATTAAAGAATTTTTAGCCGATAAAATTAAATGTTAATGGATAGAAATATAAGTTTGTTAAATTGTCCTTAAAAAATTTTCAATGTAGTAAAAAGTTTGTAAATGGTGAACATTATGTAAATTATTAAAAAAAAAATAATTACTCAAAATATGAAAATTGTAATTATAAAAATAACTTTGTAATATGGAATCATCCTTCTATATTTATAACAAGAACATAAAATAAAGAAAAAAGATCAGCCCGCTGAGTTTCTTCCGCCGGATCTTCTCAGTGTGTGGCCGCGTTCCGATCCGGTAGTAATTCTAAAAAATCGATACAATTTGTAGTTTTAAATGCAATACTATATAATGACATTTTTTTTAATATTTGCACACCATATTGGTAGAATATGTTGGTACCTTAATTTATTTTTAACAACTTGTAACACCCATATTCTTGCAAATAAATATTTTCTTTCTTTCTTTCTTTCTTTAGATCCCATATTATGATTTGTGCGGGTATTTCTTGTTTCCTCTATCTTAATGACTCTCTTGTTACAAACCGGTTGCGAATACTGTTGATATCTCTTTCCGGCACCACCCTGTCAATTTGTCAGTCTTTCTTCTACATTTTTATATCCCAATTTGCGTTGTACATCTGTCTTGTTAACGTTTATACTGACTCTTTCTTATAGGCCCAAAATCTCCCATTTCAATATTTCGAACCCGGTCTGCGAGTGTTATGTCATATATTTTCCGTAGTGATTGAAATCATGTCGACCTCGTTAACTCATCTTTCATACCTTTTCTGATATATCCAACTCTCATCCCGGTAAAATCGTGTTGGGATAAATACATAAGTATGTAAAAGGAAATTACTTAAAAGCACAATTTTCAAGTCCATGCACTCTGATTTAAAATTGTACTTCTAAGTAATTTCCATAACGCTCCATTTACTCATGTGCAGGACTCGTACTCGTACATATTTTGTACAAGCGGTGTCCTTTCCATTCCTGCCAAAAACATATCCAAGTCATATAAACTCATACACTTGTTCCAACACAACCTTATCGACAAAAATCATCATTCTGGTTACTCCTTTTTCAAATACTTTTTTTTTTTTAAATATTATAAGACAGCAAACAAGCAGATGGGTCTCCTGATGGATAGAGCCGTGTTGGTCTCGGCCTTCTTTGGAGAATAGGCAACTGCCGTTCAGCCAGGCAGGTCGTAAAAGGCGACTGATTGGCTATCGAGTCACTAACATTGTGGCTACTAGGTGGTAGAGTTCTGCATTGTCTCGCCCGGGTCTGGTACCACCACCTTACATATTCCTGCCGCAATAGCGTTAGTGCTTGTCGCTGTCGTGTTCGGGTTTGGAGGGTAAGGTAGCCGGTAAACTTATGCATGTGGCATTAGACCTCGCCACAAGATAGCAACGCACCATTCACACCTTTGAGATAGAATACATAATAGTACAAGTACAGAGGGCTAAGTGTGAGTTTTTCGCTCACGATCGAATGCGAAAAGAAAAACTCACACTTAGCACTCAGAAGAGACACTCCGGAAAGATATTTAAAGAAATAGGGACTCTTGTTATATACAATTAAGTTGAATTCAGATCGCGCGGCGCTTGACCACCTACAGTTATATTTATCTAGAAGTTGCATCTCTTTCTATCGCGTAACTCTTATTCTTTTTAATGAAGTCAGGGTTGACTCAAAGATACTCTATCGTCTATAGACACCAAAGATGTTAATGATGCGTTGCTATTTGTGCAGGAGGATAGCAATGCTATATACCGTCAGTCTACCGCCAAACGCTAAACCCCCAAAACGGAACATGATAATGACAAGCATTGACGCTATTGCGTCAGGAATCGGTAAAGCAGTGGTACCATATACCCGGATGAAACAATGCGGAATGCGGACAATAAGTGGTAGAGACCTCAGATTACCTAGTAGTCACGGTGGTGGTGACACGTATAGCCAATCTGTCGCCTTTTACAACTTGCCTGGCATAGCGGCAGTTGCTCTATCCTGTAAAGAAACTCTGATAAACACGGGAAAAATGAATTTTGTTAATGATTGTTAAAATATAACTGTGAGTGGTTACGCAAAAAGGGACCTGAAGGGATTGGAAACGGTTTTTTTTTTTGATAAATTCTGATTCTATGGTCCTTCATCTTTGTTTTGTTCTAATCAAAATAATTTTAGGTGCCGTAGTTTTTTTTTAATGATTTTTTATGTAAGCCGAGGCAGTTTTGAAAATATTACACCTTATACACAGCGCACACTAGTTTCTTTTTCTAGCGCGCACATAAAGACAAGTAAAAGACGAATAAATAAGTCACCAATAATACAGCTATCGCAAACACGTGCTATTTCTCACTGACGAAGTCGCTCACTAACGACACTAACATAAAACACCCCGCGCCTCTCTCATTTCGACTCAACATTTTAAACGTGATTTACTCGAAATCAATTATTTTCCCTTGAGGTCCCTTTTTGCGTAACCACTCACAACTCATGGCGCATTTCAAGTTGCAATACTAGGGCATGATAAATCAACCGAATTTTTATCTGTAGTACTTAAAACTTACTTATAAAAATTTAGGAGTAAACTAAACAAAACATAAATAATTCTTTCCTTTTAGAATCTTTCGCTAGCAAAAAACAAAAACTTTGATTTCTTTTGTTTATTTTGTTTGTCGACAGCCATCCACACAGCGATTATTTGTGTCACGATTTCCCATTTTATTAGAGTACCTACAATAATAAACCTTACGTCGCGACGATGATCAACAGGCCGTCACGCGTCGTAAAATACGCGGCAGAGGGCGCCCATGTCTAATTTGCAACGTTGCGTTGTTGCGCACTGTAGGTGCTTATCGCGGTAGGTATAGGCGAATGACAGAGGCCTGCCTTTGGTGTCTAAAGCGATGGGAAACTCTTTCCATCAGGAGACCCATCGCTTGTTTGCTATCTTATGATATATATATATATATATATATATATATATATATATATATATATATATATATATACATATATATATATATATATATATACATATATATATATATATATATATATATACATATATATATATATATATATATATATATATATATATATATATATATATATATATATATATATATATATATATATATACATATATATATTTGATGACCTTAACTTTGAAGACATTTTTCTATTGGATAAAAAGGCACAACTAAAAACACAATCTTAATTGAAGCCAATATTGATATTGAACCTCGGTCAGATGTTACCGTTCACCCGCAGACATTCTTTGTAATCCTAATATATGGATTGATAACCAAGTGAAATGTACAAAAGTTTATTTAGCACAATTCTATTAAATATGTTCTCTAAATCCATAAAGCCACAGAAAAACTTCTGACATACATTCAGATGCTTATCACATGGCAGAGTAGGAAATCTTGACCCGTACATCCTCTTCTAGACTTAAAATACCTTTCAATAATTTTTCCATACACCTTAGATGCTAAGCTGGTCATATCGATGGTCCTATAGTTAGTGCAATCAATACGTGAACCCTTGTCTTCATACAAGCATACGTTGACCGGATGCCACCAGTTTTCGGGTACTCGGTTCGTGGTCTACCAGTCCTCTAAAAGGTAGGGAATACAGAACCCAAAAAGGGCCTCAGACAGCAAAACCGCCGAATTTGATCATTTCAGCAGATACACTATCTATTCCCGCAGCCTTTTCGTTTTACATTCTTTTTATCGCCCTCACGACATCTTAAAATAATTTCTTCGCATGTTACTACCGTCACTGAATCACTTACTGAGTTTTTTATATAATCGAACATAAACACAAACAGAATGTATAGGGACATACATGCATATATACACGCGTACATATACACATAAATACACAGTGATCTAACATATAATCTTTCGCGTTGCGTTGCAAAACGGTCCATTGGTGAACTCGTTGGTTTTTTATTTACTTGCATTGTGCATGCCAACTAAATAAGCATATAAGCGAGCTATGTTAATTATAATTTTATTGTAGGTGCGATATCATTTAGCAGTAGTTTTTTTGACAGTATTTGTGGACGATTACTATGTTTATTATATATTATGTAACCAAAAGTATCCATTTTATTAGTGCATTGTGTGCGAAAGCAAAGCTATTCGTATCGTCCTTGTTTCTATTATAATTGCTAATGCAATTCTACAAATCCATACTAAACTTACCTAAATCCACTTTTGTTTTGATACACTGAAAACAACATTTACTTAATTAAATCAATATTTCTATTTCATTAATAAAACACTACATTATTTTATCGACATAAAAATGTACATAATAATGATCATACTTTTAGAGTGTTTGGTTAAGATTGTTTGTTACTATTAATGTATTATAGGTACTTAATTTTATTTTATAATTTGAATAGCATTAAAACTAATTTTTATAGTACTGTTTAGTAACATTTTAGTTCCAAATCATTTTACGATATCCTTGATTAATCATTCTGTAAATTTGCGATTTATTAAAAAAAAGTATCTTCACGCCCATATCCCCGAAGGGGTAGGCAGAGGTACAACAAGTGCATCCACGATTAGCCGAAGATACTTGGTCCAACAAATGTGATAGGTGGGAAGCCAACCGGGTACTTTCCAATCCCGGGCAACTTTGTGTTTCTCAGAAAACTGAAAAAACACTTTTTTTTGTGCCCGACCCGGGAATCGAACCCGTGACCTCATGTGGTCAACGCCAACGCTGGACCGCTAGACCACAGAGGCTTATTACCTAGTGTTTTAGTGGTTAGCCAATGATGTCTCGGGATCTATCTTAGGGTTAGGCAAAAGTATTATTAAGTTTTCTCATGTTATCCTGGAAATAGACATCTCCGTAACCGCTGGGGATATGATTCTATTCTTAGTTTGATAAAACTCCCGAACTTAGTTGCTCAATGCGCACGTAAAGCTGTGTTGGTTATCGCAAGAAACGAGAATTATTAAAAAAAAGATTAAATACAGAGATGGGAATTATCAGTTTATGGAAGATAGCCAACCTAAAAACTTGTGTATCGTGGTGAATACTAACGTCTATTGACATTTGACATTTTAACTCTGTTTACCCTGCAAGTTAATCAGTATGATAGAATTTCTTGAGTTTTTAATTTTTAAATAGTTTAAAAAATATTTATTTGTTATTGAGTATTTTGTCCATGAAAGTCGTTTTGCAATGGTATTGCATTTTCAACCGACTTCCCAAAAGGAGAAGGTTATCAATTCGGCTGTACGTTTTTTTAAGATTGTTATTCAGAACTCGATGATTTATAAACCGATTTTGAAACTTTTTTTATTTGGGTAAGTACTCCCTGTGTAGCCCCATTTTAATTTGGCGAAGGTTTGATACAAGGTTCTTCGGGAGATATAGGAAATTGTCGTTGCTGCAGTTTTATTGCGTTTAAACGTTAACGACAGAACTATTTCAAAACGCCTTGAAATTCTGGCGTTAGTAGAGATGTGGCATCGCGTTGAATCTTCAATCGGATTTGTCGTGGGAAGTGTTTTGTCGAGGGAAAAAGGAACTACTTAGATTAATTGGTGCTGCAGTATTATGACTATCGGACATCATGAGAAAATTTCTTCCTCACACTCTTTTATAAAAATAATCTACCAAGTGCCATAAACGAATTACACGATGGGAAAAAATATTGAGAAAGTAGTTCTGTACTTCAAAATAGAAGATTCATTGTTGATTAATTATCAGCAGACTCCATACTGTAAGTGAGATTTTTGTAGATAGATTCAATTACAACAATACTTTTCACCCGCAGTTTAAACACAGAATAGCAAACAAACAGACAGCAGCCTTTGTGATGGAAAGAGATAATCGTCTCTAGACACCAAAGACATTAATAAGGTGTTACTATCTGTGTGGTGGAATGGATGCATAAATTAACTGTCTACCTTACCCTCTTAACTGAAACACGACAATAACAAGCATTAATGCTATGGTGACGAGAATAGTTAAGCGAATCCCGCGCGAGATATTGCAGAATTCTGCTACCTAATAGATACAAAGGTTGATACATGAATGGTCAATCGTTCAACTCTTACGAACTGTGTAGCAGAATGGCAGATGGTCTATTCCTCAAAAGCGACCCTGAATCCCTGATCAACTCGTGAATTTAGAATCTTCAATCAAAATACTCGTAGCTCACTACATAACGATGCATTTAATGCTTTTATATGAGAAAGTAATCTCCCTTACTCCAATCTTTAAACATCAATGTTATCTTTCAAGAATGGAAAAAATATTCAAACGTTTAAATTGAACACCAGAACTGATTCAATTTGGCCTTTATTAGACTACGCGTTATCCAGGTTTATGTATATTACAAAGCTGTTACGCATCAATGGATTTGCAGCGTTATAACGAATAGGACTTAACTAGCCTTAGTTAAGAAGAGTTAAAGAGCTCGAGCCCTTTGAAAAATTAGCTCGAATGGAAATTTATTCCATATTAATATAGTGTAGGTTTTTCGAATCGTTTTAAATCGTTGATGTCACGGCCGGGATAATCATGTTGGGGGTCATATCTAACGCGCGTCTCAAAGCCTCTTTACCTTTTCCCACTCCTGAAAAAAAAATCTACTATAGTCTAATTTAATAGTTACTAGTTACAGCGTGCAGCCCGCTGCATTATAACAGTTTTTGGAAAATCCCGCGGGATATCCTAATTTTTCCGAGATAAAAAGTAGCCTATGTGCTATTCCAAGTCATTGTCTACCTGTGTGCCAAATTTCATCCAGATTCATTCAGTAGCTTTTACGTAATTGAGTAACAAACATCCATCCAAACATCCATCCATTCAACATCCAAATTTCGCGTTTATAATTCTTTTTTTATTGGGTCACCTTATTCAACCGAATAACTAAAAATATTACAACGTAATTAACTGTTGAACAGAAAAGGACAAATACGTAGAAACAATAATTATTAGATACATAACAAAATTGAGTTTATTTGTGATAAAACATACGTATGCAATGAATCAGAGTATCTCGTAATGCTCTTAATTTTAAGTTACTATCGACCTCATGAAAGTAAAATGAAAAGTACTACGATAAATCTATACAAATAAATAAAATTGGAGTGTCTGTTTGTAATATTAACATAACCGCTTTTTACTAAATGCATATGGATGTATACACGGTACATATAACAAAATAACATTTTTTACAATTTTTGTCTCTTTGTCTGACTGTCTGTTTGTTCCAGCTAATCTCTGGAACAGCTGGACCAATTTTGACGGGACTTTCATTGGCAGATAGCTGATGTGACAGGGAGTAACTTAGGCCACTTTTTTTTCGAAATTTTTCCACGCGGACGAAGTCGCGGGCGCAGCTAGTTTTAAATAAATTAGCATAAACTTCGATACCCAATAGAGAGAACACACTTTGAGAGTCAAATCATTGAAACAGGCCTTTTTTGGAACATTGGTTCACTAGCTAATGCGGGGTCTCTAAGTAGGCGCCTTCTCTACCATGCAGATAATCCGGCACTAATTGATATCCAAAAACTTTTTTTTATATATCATAAGATAGCAAACAAGCAACAAGCAAAAGGTGTTAATGGTGCGTTGCTATCTTGTGGCGATGTCTAATGCCACATGCATAAGTTTACGGGCTACCGTACCCTCCAAACCGGAAAACGACAGCGACAAGCACTGACGCTATACTGACCCGGGCGAGACAATGCAGAACTCTACCACCTAATTTTCGGTAAAGTTTTTCGGTAATCGAGATGGATAATTAAGTATCTATTTAACCACGTTCAATGAATGTGGTTCTAACAACCTATTAACAATTACTGCTTGTTTATTCTGATAATATTACTAATAGTGCGAGGAACAGGGTGAAGCACATTACCAGGGAATTCCGAGATTTTAATGTGATTTCGATTCTCGAGGCAGATTATTTTAACAATAAAAAAACATTCTACAACTAAAAGTTTTTTTTCAAAACCCTAATAACCTTTTCTGCTTTAACCCAAGATATTCTGTTTTTATTCTAGCTTATTCAGTCTAGACTTAAGATCTGAACCAAATACGCTAGAATAAAAATTGTTATAATATGAAATAATATTTTTTACACTTATACGCAGAATTATACGCATATATGTACGCAGATAGCTTCAGAAGATATAGATTTCGCAAAGCAACTTAAACGTTATTCTGTGCACAAGCTCAAGTATTTATTATGTGAACGTAGCCATCCCAAAACAGTGAGATGAATAGCCGAACTACTACTATCATTTTCTAAGGTCTTATCCTCTCTTTCACACAGCTGTATAAAAAGAGATGGCGAGACCTCATAGACTGAGATATAATGTAAAGTTTTGTTTCAGTTGATTAATACGAATGCTTGCTCCACCTAATACTTCATGATACTAACAATCAATATTATTTTTAAACTGGGCCTCATGAAAATAGGTCATTCAACTTCATGCTAGACAGCTTGTTAAAAACCTTGTATCTACTGAGTGTAAAATTTTATCTAAAGTGAATATCAGGTTTTTTATAGAAGACAAGCAATATTCTCCTGATGGAAAGGCCACCTATAGACAAAAAAGATGTTAATAGTTTGTTGCGATCCAAACAGGAACACGACAGTGATAAGCATTAACGCTATTGGGGCAGGAATAGGTAAGGCACAAGTACCAAATCCAAGTGAGACGTTGTGGAATACCCGTGTCAGTCCAGGCTTCCTTTGACTCGCTAAAACTCGAGAACGGCTGAACCGATTTGGCTAAGTTTGGTTTTGAATTAATTGTCAAAGTCCAGCAAAATGTGAGAAAAAAAAATCCTGTGGCCTGAGAGTCGGCGGTTAACCGCCGACTCTCAGGCCACAGGATATTCGAACCCTGGGCCCTGTTTGAGGTATCTATAGCATCTGGTAGGTCTTGGGTCTAACAAATTTACGTGATTAGATACCTATTAATATTATCATTATAACTGCCATACCATCACAAGAATTAGGACACCATATTTTACATCTTTGGTGTCAAATGGCGACGGCTTCTCTTTCCATCAGAAGAGCCATCCGCTAGTTTGCTTTCTATTGATGAAAAAATCTGGTAAATCACGATTGTAGTGACTATCGTTTTACATATTATACAGTATAATTAATCGTTTTCCCTTTACCGCACCGTCAGTCAAGTAGCTAGTGAACCTAATCACGAATCGATGGGTCTCGGGTTCAATTCCCGACAGGAACAAACATTTGTGTGATGAGTATATATGTTTATATTTCTAGTTTTTCAAGTTTGGGTGTTTATTGTGTATGTACGGTATTTATACATGCATTTCTATGTATTAGTATCGTTGACTAAGCCCAAAGAATAAATAGAAGTAAATAATTTGCTTACTTTGGAGTTAAATCAATTGGTGTAATCTGTCCATCGATATTATTATGTTATATTATTATTATTTATTTTATGAACTCCCTGACAGAATGGCCAAAGGTTTATTCTGAAAACTCGGCTCGTACCAATCCAATTAAAATTCTTTAATTAAAATGTAAAATAAAGCTTTTATTAAAAAAGTTGTAAACACAAAGAAATTGTGACCAGGCGTGAAATGGGTTTTATTTCTATAAACTTCAAACTGAGCGTATAACTTCCGTTGCGGAAAGGACGAAGAGGTTTTGTTTTCTATTTTCTTTTTTCCGCGCGTGTGATTTGCAAGAGATTGATTCCACGAATTTTTATAAGTGTGATCAAATAAATCCCGTTAAGTCTTGTGGACATGGAGTTTAGAGACAGGATCACAATCTTATTGTCAAATAAGTGTCTTTGAAACATACTTTTTTTAGTATTTATTTCTTTTGTATGTTCTATTTTAACCAAAATTTAAAAAAGTATTCTTTTTAAACAAATTGTTAAGAAAAAATAAATATGCGGGAGGTGGGAAGAAGGAGAGATAGTGATAGAGAGGAAATGGGGAAGTTGGGGATAGGCTAGAAGGGATTAGAGGGAAGGGAAAGAGAAAGAGATAGAGAAAAAAGGGAGAGATATGGGTAGGGAGAAATTAGTGAAGGGGAGATAGGAGGAAGGAGAGATAGGAGTTGAGGGAGAGGGGGAGGCGATGAGGATGTGGAGACGGGGATTGTGGAGATAGGGGGAGGGGAGATAGTGGTAGAGAAAGTGTAGGGAGTTTATTAGTGGAAGGAGTGATAGAAAGGGTAAAAGATAGGATGATGGTAGGGGAACGGTAGAAGGAAGGATGGAGAAGATAGGAAAAGGTAGGTAGTGGGGAGGGTAAGGGAAGGTAGGTAAAGGTAGAAGGAAGATAGGGAGAAGTAAGGGGAAGTTAGGAGGAAGTAAGGGGAAAGTAGGGGAAGGTAGGGTTAAGGTAGAGGAAGGTAGGGGGAACTTAAAGGCAGTTAGAGGGAAAGAATTCAGAAGTAAGGGGAAAGGTAGGGGAAGGTAGTGGGAAAATAGGGCGAAAGTAGTGAAAGGTAGAAGGATGGTAGGGGGGAGTAAGGGGAAAGTAAGAGAAGGTAGGGCTTAGATAGGTAAAGGTAGTGGGAAGGTATGGAGAAGATAGAGGGCAGACAGGATGAAGGTAGTGAGAAGCTAGTGGGAAATAGGCGTTAGGTAGGGGAAAGGTAGGGGAGTGTAGGAGAAGTTTAAGGAAGTTAGGGGGAAATAAGGTGAATGAAAGAGTAAGGTAGGGGGATGGTGGCGGAAAGGTAAAGAAAAGGTAAGGGTGAGGTAGGTAGTGGTGGGACCAAACTAATTTGGTTTCGAAAGTGCGTGGCTAAAGTGCGGATTTAGGATAAAATAAATTATTTTTCTGTAAGTCTAATGATAACGGAAAATTCTTCACTAAGCAGACAAAAAGATAGAAACAAATTATGTAGTTATTTTTATATTATAAGAAAAAAAACGAGCAGATGGCTCTTCTGATGGAAAGAAACACCATCGCCTATATACACCAAAGATTTTATTGGTACGTTGCTATCTATATGGCTTAATGGCAATGCTATACGCATAATTCTATCGGCTACCCTCCAAGTCGGAACACGACAGTGACAAGCATTGATGCTATCGCGTTAGGAATAGATAAGGCGGTGGTACCAAATACCCGAGCGAGACGTTGGCGAACTCCGTCTAGTTGTCATGAAAGTAGTGACAGATATAGTATAGCCAATCGGTCGCCTTTTAAGACTTGACTGACAGAACGGTAGTTGGTCTATTCTTCAAAGGAACCCTAAACAACTCGGGGGAAATCATTCAAGGCTGTCAAAGATTTCTTTATATCAATGGCGAAACAATTCAGTTCATTTAAACGATACATGAAATTTGTCTGTTTTGAGGAGATGAACATAAATTTACTTTTATCCGGATATTCGAAATTTTTTTTGTTGTTTCATGTTCAAAGAAATGACTCAATTTGTTTGAACAATGTTCCATCTATCTCTTCTTCTCTGTCCTAGTGGACCTGCCCATGTTGTAGTCTTTTTAGTCCAGTGATTAGTCTTGCAACATGGCCAGCCCATCGCCATTTAAGCCTTTGTGAAAAGCTGAGAGCATCAATGGCTCCAGTCTTTTGCCTTATATCAGCGTGGCGGATCTTTGGGACTTTTTTACTTTTCAAGATGCTTCTCTCTGTACTCCTTTGGCAGGAAGTAATTTTGGTTTCGTTTTTCGAGTAAATTTCTAAGTTTGGCAGGCATATGTTAATGAGGCGAGTAGGCAAGTGTTCATGACTTTAGTTTTAATCCATATGGTCATATCGCTTTTGAGTATTTCTTTGAGACTCCAGAACTTTTCCGTGTGATGTTGATTCTTCTCTCTACTTCCAGTTCGTGGTTTTGTTGGTTGAATGAAACTTGCTTTCCTAGATAAATGTAAGAATCGACATATGTTAAAGGTGATTTTTCGAGATTAGAGGTCTTTTCGTCGGTTCGTTATGATATTAGATTTTGTTAGGTTGATTTTTAAGCCCACTTTACGACTTTCTTCATGTAGAGTGTTTATCATTCCTTGTAGTTGATTTGTATTTTCCGATAACAGGACTATGTCGTCGGCAAATCTCAAGTAGCTCAAGTAACACCCATTTATATTTATGCCAAAAATTTTCCAATTAAGTTTACTAATGATGAACTCCAACACCGCTATGAAGATAGTTGGTAATTTGGGTCTCCCTGCCGTACACCTTTTCTTATTTATATGGGTGGCCCTGTAATTTCCAGCTTCACTCTGTTAGTACTTTTTTCGTATATATTTTTTAGGACTTTGATGTAGTCTAGTGGAACTTCTTGAGATAGTAGAGTTTCCCATATTGATGAATGGAGCAGAGAGTCAAATGCTTTTAGGTGGTCGATAAAGATAATATGTAGTGGTCTCTTGAACTCTTAGTATTTTTCTATCAATATTTCTAGCGAGTGTATATAGTTCACTGTTGAAAAACCTCTTCGAAAGCCCGCCTGTTCAATAGGTTGCTGTTTCTCCGTACTTTCTCTTATTTTTTTCTATTATTGAGGAAAAAAATTTATATAGTGAAGGTAGTAAGCTTATCAGTTTGCAGTTGCTTATGTCATTTGCGTACCCTTTTTTGTAGTGCAAGATGAATGTTTAATATGTTATTTCACTTTACAAATCACTTATAAATAGCGCGGCGACATAAAATGCACCCACTGTGACAATAATCGTCACTAATAAAATATAACGGACGTAATTTATCACCCGTGATACAAAAGTGACAAAAAACAAATAACTTCACAACGTGATAGGGAAATAAAAATAGCTATAATTCCCATCCCTAGTAGTGATACATACAGCCAATCGGTCGCTTTTTACAACTTACCTGGCAGAACTAGTTAGTATATTCTTTAAAGGAACCCGGACCAACATGGGGGAAAATTTGTCAGTAATTGTCTGGTAAAATATAAAAATTTATAGGTATTACTTTTAAAGTAGCAAGCATTGTAGTATACCAAAAGATAAGAAGTTACTACTTAAATATATTTATTTTAGAATATTGTATGTTCTTGTAAGTAAAACTTTAGTAGCTTCTTTGACCGCCCCGTTGTTCGAGTGGTTAGCGACCCTGACTACGCAATCGACGGGGCTCGGGTTCGATCCCCAACGGGGAGAAGCATTTATGTGATGAGCATATATGTTTGTATTTTCGGGTTTGGGTGTTTATTAAATATATTCTAGTATTTATATATGTATTTCAATGTATTTGTATCGTTGACTAACACCCATAAACACAAGCAAATAATTCGCTTACTTTGGGGTTAGATCAATAAGTAATTTTTCCCGTGAATATTTATTTATTTATTCTTTACAAAACTTCGCACCCTATCGCAAAACTATTTGATCTTCAAAACTTTTGTCTGCGAAGTCGATAGAGACACAGACTCTTATATAGTACTTCGCTTCCATTTCACATTTACCTATGTTTAAACAGGATTAATATTCTACTGGAAAATTCTAATAATCCGAATAAGTGGGATTTTATTAAAAAGATATTTTTTGATTTAAGACAAATACGACCGTGACAAGCAACGCTGCAACAGAAATTATACATACATATTTTCTGTTGCAGCAGGAACAATCAAGTAAGGTAAATAAAGATGTTACGGTGCGTGGCTGTCCATGTGGCGAGATGGTAGTAATGCGTGCAGAAAATTACCGGCTATATTACCCTCCAAATTGGAAAACAACAGTGGCCAGTACTGACACTTTTGCGGCAGGAATATGTAAGAGGGTAGAACAAAAACCTGGGCGAGACCTTGCAGAAATCTACCACCTAGTGGTCACGATGGTAATGACACGTATAGCTAATCGTTCGTCTTTTACGTACTGCTTTGCAAAATGGTAGTTAGTCAATTCTCCAAATGGGCCCAGACCAACTCGGATAATTCGAATAAGTATTAAAAATATCTAGATTGAATATTTAACTTAAAATACTGTTCATTTCAAGAGGAAATTAAGAAAACTTTATGAATTGTATGCCATATTTACACGACACACTTCATTTTAATCTTTGCTGTGGAGCAAACTAAAGCCAGTTGTAAACTTTGATTATTAGAACAGATAGAAAGTCATTTCACTCTTGAAATAACTAAAGCAAACTGCTCTTAGAGTTAACTTTGTATAGTGCAAATAAAATTTCCCCCGAGGCGAGGTGAAACTGTTCATTGTTTAAACTGGAAATTTCCTCATCAAACTTAATTAAAGAACGGGTAATAATCGATCAACTAAGAGCCAAAATTTCCTAAGAGTATATTTATTACAAAAGTGAAATTACATTAGTTTATGCTTTTTTATATTAAAGTACAGAAAATAAGCAGAAAGCTCTCTTGATAAAAAGGGGCAACCAGCAGTTAAATACACGTACGCTAGATAGATTAATGATGTTGTCATCCATTTGAAATAAAAACGAAACTGTTAAGAACTGACGCTATTACGACATAAACAGATAATTTTGGCTAGAAATAAATAAAAATGGAAAAAATATCCTAATGGAAATAGAAATCTTGCCAAAGACGATGATGAAGGATGAGATGACACTAAGTTAATACTGCGTTGTAAAATGTTAACGTCCATTCTGGAACACAATAATGCCATGCATTAACACTGTAGCAGCAGGAATAGGTTAGGTAGTGGTACTATATACCGGAGTGAAACGTTGCCGAACTCTACCACCCTAGTAGTAAAATGTGAACGATTGGCTATATGTGCCCGGCATAATGGCAGATGGCCTATTCTTCAAAAGTGGCTTGGGCCAACATGGGAGGAAGGCAAAATACGGGCAAGATGTTGCGGAACACAGTCATCTAGTAGCCGCAGTGATAGAGACTTGTTAGATCAATTGCTTTCCTTTACATACCATTGGCAGGCATGATGGTCTATTCTTCAATTCTGTATTATTACGGAAAATATTTTAGGGCAAATTTAAGGTTGACGTGTACAAAATGTAAACAAAAAAAAAATAAGACTAAGAAAAGATTTGACCCTGGTTGATATTGAATGAGAGATTTCCATTACGAGTATATTCATGTGTCGTTAATAAGCTGTGATACTCGTTGAAAGTTAACAAATATGGCGATGGCCGTTATCACGCATTTTGCTGACCAACAAACTGGTAAATCTGTGTTAATTTGAGCGTCTTTTTGTATTTGAAATACTCTGTTTATCTTTCATGGGGAGATATTCTGTACAAACAATTAAATAAAATGAAAAAAAAATATTATTACAACGGTCCCTCGCAAGGTAGGTAGAGCGAGTCAAATGGCTAAAGAAATAAATTTTCATAGTGATTCAACGGTTTGTCAGCTGGCATAAAAATTGGTGATCCCCATCGCTACGTTACCATAACTATTAATTTTATCGCTTATTCCATGAGAAAACTTTAACAAATTGATTTACGTGCCTCGAGGCACGAGGGTGTTATTACATTCTAACCAATTTACTGTTGCTCACCTAATATATTTTCGAAAAAATATTTTTACTCTACCCGTAAATAGAATCTAAAAATAGACTACATAATAGTAACCGAATAGCAACGTCTAGATCATGATTGACAGTTGTAATACAATAGTTATCAGAAAGCTCTGCGCAAATTGAAACTTATAAATCGATTAAGTCAATTGGCAATAAGTGGGTTATATGATCATCACTCGGCTTCGATGTTAATCGGGTCGAGTATCAGTTATGCAAATCAGTTACTGTTTCAACAAAATAGAACCGTAAGTTCAAACTAAGGGGCTCGGCTTGAGAGGTCGTACACACAACCACCTTTTGGGTTTATACGATTACGTATGCGAAATTCTGTTTGTTAGTTTGTCCTTTCGCACACCAACAAAGTAACGATCTAATGTTGACAATAAATGTAGTTTATGTGCCGGAGAGAACGATGTGCTTTAATTTATTCCAACGATGTGCTATAATAAGCCAAACTGTTAAGGTAACATATTAAAGAGTTCTGAATCCAGCAAAAGTTATCTGTACATTGCATTGTGTTGAAGTAAATATTATGAATGCATATAAGCAAGCTGGAAATGTATAATTCAAAAGTAAATTAACGTGATTCAATTTGCAACTTTCTACGAAATTTGTAAATGATTTCTGCAGCGGCAAGATTTTGCAATTTCCGCAATTTCCGCCGTGTTGGTCCCGGCCTCCTATGTAGAATAGGCCAACTGCCGTTCTGCCAGGCAGGTCGTAAAAGGCGACCGATTGGCTATCGAGTCACTACCATCGTGGCTACTAGGTGGTAGAGTTCTGCATTGTCTCGCCCGGGTCTGGTACCACCGCCTTACCTATTCCTGCCGCAATAGCGTCAATGCTTGTCGCTGTCGTGTTCCGGTTTGGAGGGTAAGGTAGCCGGTAAACTTATGCATGTGGCATTAGACCTCGCCACAAGATAGCAACGCACCATTAACATCTTTGGTGTCTATAGGCGATGGTTGACTCTTTCCATCAGGAGACCCATCTGCTTGTTTGCTATCTTATGATATAAAAAAAAAAAAAAAAAAAAAAAAGCGGCAAGTATAAGGAATGGAACAAACTTTTCCATACCTTTGGCAAGTTTATGCCATTCCTTATACTACTTTTCCCTTTTAAATGGCATTGCAAAAGCACATTTATGATTTTGCGGAAAGTTACAAACTAATCTTAATTTCATCTTGAATTATGAATTTCCGCAAAGTAACGTCTGGGGATGTAAAATATTAGCCTGTTTGTTCAATCTGGTAAAGTTTCTGCACCCATATGGATATTTAGGCGAAATTGAGCAACAATTGCTCAGTGTGGATAACTCTACCATACGTATAACAACACATTATTTCCATGCTAGTTGCATCCTCCAGCCCACTGCATTATAAAAGTGTTTGGTTGATTCTACGAGAACAACTTATTTTTCCGGGATAAAGAGTATATTATGTGCTATTCCAGGCTATTATCTACGCGTTTGTTAAATTTCAGCCGTTTTTACGTGATTCAGTATTAAACATATATTAATACATCCAAATTTTCGCATTTATAGTATTAATATAGATTGTGTTTATAGATATCTAGCTGATCCATCACCCACTAGACATCGTCGTCATGTTAATCTACTAGTAGTTTCGCCCGGGAGTAGATTAACATGAAGTCGATGTAGTTTTTATACTTTCATCTCCTATTTCGGTTCCTTAGGGGTTGTTTTTAAAAAAGTTAGCCTATGTTTGACCCAGAATTTTCAACTATTTCCACGTCATTTAATAAAATTGAATCAGCGGTTTGCCCTGAAAATGTAACAGACAGATATACAGATGAACTTTCGTATTTATAATATTGGTATGAATGGTTCTCTTTTTTATCAGGATAATTAACTACTTGTTCGCTATCCTATAAAGTATATATAAATTATTGCACTTACAACATTACTGAAATATTACATTGAAACATTATTAATAACTTAGTTTAGGACTTATTGCAAATCTTACAAAATAAATTTCCGTGGATATAATACTTATATCTTTTAATAAGTATCATTGATAAACCTTAGATAACGTAAAAATCCCATTTAACGCTCAAGAGACAAGCCCAAATATATTAGAACGTAAAAGGGAATCTATGCTTCGGCATCACAAAGTAGATATATAAATTTCTAAGCAAGGATAAATTATGTTATTGCCCTGGATATAAAAAGGAAATGAGTTTCATCCGTATCACGTTTATTGTCCGCCATATTTTCTATTTATTTTTTCATTGAGACTTACACGTTGCTTGAAATGTCTTTAATGTTACAGATGTATATAGGCAACAGGTGTTCTTCCGCAGCTTTTGGTTTAGCTCCACATGTTGATACAAGCCCCTTTTATATATCATTAGATAGCAAACAAGCAGATTTAATAAAAAGAGAAACTTCGCATACAGACACCGAAGATTAAAGGTATTAATGGTGCGTTACATTCCATTTTTCCCTGTGTTGGTCCCGGGCTCCTTTGAAGAATAGACTAACTGCCGTTCTGCCAGGCAGGTCGTAAAAGGCGACCGATTGGCTATACGAGTCACTACCATAGTGACTTCTACTAGGTGGTAGAGTTCGGCATTGTCTCGCCCGGGTCTGGTACCACCACCTCGCCTATTCCTGCCGCAATAGCGTCAGTGCTTGTCGCTGGCGTGTTCCGGTTTGGAGGGTAAGGTAGCCGGTAAACTTATGCGTGTGGCATTAGACCTCGCCACAAGATAGCAACGCACCATTAACATCTTTGGTGTCTATAGGCGATGGTTGACTCTTTCCGTCAGGAGACACATCTGCTTGTTTGCTATCTTATGATATATAAAACAAAAAAAAAGATTTTCGAAAATCGAGTTTTCACCAGGTCCTAGGAACATTTTCCGACTAATTAGTCGGAATTATGTATGTATATAATTATATATGTATGTATGTGTGTGTGTGTGTGTGTGTGTGTGTGTGTGTAAACGTCTCATAACTTTTAATTTGAACGGCTGGACCGATCGAAACCCGGTTGATGGCAATTTAGACTTCCTGAAAATTTGAACCAATTTGGCCCAGGAGATATAAAGAAATTTTGAAAAAAACCCCAAAAAAATTTTTGCCGAAACAGTATTTGTTTCAAATTATTGTACCGATTGAGTTTAAAAGCTCATCAGCTCTATTCCTTAAAAAACTACGTCAAATGCATAAATTGCATTAAAGTCAAGTTTCCGGAATGGCCCACAGGGTCGTCCGTTTACAGATTTTTTTGCGAAGAAGAAAAGGAATTTAACAAAAAAGGTTTTAGCAAATGATGTTTATTATAGTTTACAAAAGTAGCACTGTGATATTATCAGCCGAAAACTGATGAATGGTGGTATTTACGAGTAAATCTGTCTTATGTAATCCAGTTCAAACTGAACTTACTAACAAAGAAACTTTCTCATTTATTAAAAAAAACTTTACAACTTTGGTTCCGTATCGCATTGAACTGAATGTTAATTTCAGTCCGCCACGAATCTCGGCTCTTCTGACGGAAAGAGACAATCATCGATTGTAGAGACAAAAGTTATTAACGATGCATTGCGTATAGCGGGCGAAGGTAGCCGCGAAGCTTATACATGTGGCATTTTAGCCACAGCCTCCAAACCGGAATTCAACATTAACAAGCCCTAACACTGTTGCGATAGTAACGATAGTAATAGGCTAGATAGTAGTAACATACCCGGACGAGTTGTTGTAAAGGTCTACCACCAAGTAATCACGATGACATATTTGGCGAATCTTTCACTTTTTGAGAATTGCCTGGGACAATGACGATGGTCCTTTTTGTCGTAAAAGGTTGGCTATGCGAGTCACTAACTAATCGTGGCTACTAGGTGGTAGAGTTCTACATTGTCTCGCCCGGGTCTGGTACCACCGCCTTACCTATTCCTGCCGCAAGGTTTGGAGAGTAAGGTAGCCAGTAAACTTATGTAAGTGGCATTAGACCTCGCCATAAGATAGCAATGCACCATTAACACCTCTGGTCTATAGGCGATGGTTAACTCTTCCCATCAGGAGACCCATCTGCTTGTTTGCTATCTTATGAAACAAAAAAAGGTGTCCAGATCAATATGGATTCCTATCTCTTGCTGTCACTGGAACCGTTGCTTAAAGGGCTTATTCGAAGTACAGATACGCTAACATACCTTTAGGCACTACTGCAAACATATGTTGTATGTAATGTGTCTAACATTTTGCCCCGTACTACTCCTATGTGGAACCAGTTATCTGCAGATTTTTTTCTAAACAGATATGACTTGGGACCTTCAAGTAAAGAGCTTCCTCATTCTTAAAAGGCCGGCAACTCAACTGCAAGACCCCTTGTAGTGTAGTTGTTTATGGGCGGTGGTAATCACATACCATCAGGTGAGCCTCCTGTCCGTTTGCCACCTCTTCTATAAAAAATACCACCTTAATTAAGCGCTGCTATTAAAATTTATATTTTCGAGAATAACTGAAAAAATGTAAACAACACTTCAACTGGCCCGGGTGATCAAACCCGGGACTTGGATGATCTTGATCACTTTTGTTCAACCCATCATTCAATAGATCCATATAGTTGACAAACTTGGCTGCAATAATTAATCAATCAACAATTTGTAATGGATGTACCACAGTAATATTATTAATGTTATAAACATCAATTATTTCGGCTCTCCAACAGTCAGCTCATGCTAACGCATTATAAATTGGATTGTGTAATATCAGTAAGTAATTAATTAGCAGCACTATTTATATTATGATATTGTTTTTATATTATAAGTTACTACCTGTTACCCGCAACTTCGTCCGCGGGTTTTGTTTACTCCGTACAGCTCCTCCCCCGTAGGCGATAGCGTGGTAGCCTATATTAGTAATATTCATGCAAAATTTGAAGTAAATCCATGCAGTACTTTTGGAGTTTACCCCGGACATACATATATACAAACAGACAAAAATTATCTATATATATATATATATATATATATATATATATATATATATATATATATATATATATATATATATATATATATATATATATATATATATATATCAAGGCCAAGACAATCGCCTGCACTTAAGGCCGAAGGTCACTGCTATAGATAAAGCATTTGGCTACTACTAGCATCACATTTTTAACTTAACTAGATATTAATTTATTATATATATATATATATATATATATATATATATATATATATATATATATATATATATATATATACATATAATAAAATCGTAGGAAAGTCATAACTGCACATTGAATATTTTTTTGAAATAATACTTGGGACTTGGGAAAAAAATTGGGAATACTTGGGACAATCGACATCGAAGCCAAAAATATAGTTTTTATTATTGTTATTTTAATACAGACGGCCGTTGAGTAGGCACGAGTATAGTCAATTTTTAAATCTGCGGTCGCCCGCGTTGTCCTGGCACATGGGAAGTGTGTTCGGTGAGCCAGGTCAGGGCCGAGGCTGAGGTAGAAGTCGGAGTGGGCATAGTTTCCCACGTGGGTTGCCTTTTGGTGGCAGCCAATTTCGGGCTTGTTGCTGAAAGAGGAGATTTTATTTTTATGTTCATCACCTCGGAGCATGTATAATTCTTTTTCCTTATATCCTACGTAGGATAAAATATCATGGCATCTTCTTCCACCACCATTGATGATTTGTTGATGGAGTTCGGTTCATCCGAAACCTTCATTATTTGTCAATTTCGAAAACATCTCTTGTGTCAACAACAAGTATTTCTCAACGTCTTGATGTACTTACCACGACGTATGTAAATATTATTTTAATCTGAACTTTTGTCGTATGACACAAGTTAGCTATTAATAACTAGTAATGAATGTCTTCAGTGATGAGAAAACAAGTCAACAAAATTTTAAAGGAGTTTATGTGTTACCGAGCAACTTTGCTTGCCCTCTTTATCTCTGTAAGCCACTTGAGTGATGAAATAAGTTATTATTTTTCCCTTATTTTATACATAACAACCTTTATAGACATCTATTAACGCTAGCTCAAAAGGAAATTCCATTACTTAAAATAAAGAGAATATTGTAACAGCTGTTGCAGGCTTAACATCACATTATAACGCCTCATCGCTTTACTTGATAGACGTTTATTGTAGCTGTTTTATAACGTACCAACTATTGTATATGTCTTTGTGAAAGCTTTTTAAGAAGCAAATTTTTAGTGCTTTCAAGGTTCCGCACCTGATGTCAGTATGTGTGAATATGTTTGTGTGTATGTGTTTATTTAAACGTATCATAATTTTGAATGGCTTGACCGATCGAAACGCGGTTGGTGGCATTCGATTGAATTCTACTCGGTTGACTGAAAATAGATTTCCTGAAATGAAACCCAGGATCTTCATTTGATCATTCGTCTGTTTGTCTGTCAAAACCCTATTTCTTAGTAATTCTTAGAGGATAAGGTTAAAATTCAGCTGTGAAAAATCAAATTCGTAAGTCAAAACAATTGAAAGATAATATGACCGTCTTTGTATCGTATATTTTGCAATTTCACCAAAGAATCAAAACTTATTGGGTAGTCTATATATATTATAATATATTGACCTAGAATCATGAAAGACAAGGTCTCACAGCACATGTAAGGGAAACATCTTGACAATGAATCAATATATATATATATATATATATATATATATATATATATATATATATATATATATATATATATATATATATATATATATATATATATATATATATATATATATATATATATATATATATATATATATTATATTGCTTGTATGATGATGTACTTGCTTTTAATATTCAACAAATTTCATTATAATCTTTGGAAAAAAGCTGCAAAACTTTAAGGCTGCAAGCGGTAGGGTAATTGGGTGATCGATATTGACAAATTTTCTCATCCATCATAATTTTCCCTGTAAACTTATATTACATTGTAGACATGACAAGTAACAAGTTATACGTGTAATATTTTATACTGGGTAAATAAACGTAAATAGCGACATAGAAGCCTTTCCAATAATTATTTTGAGTTTTTATATTGCACCAAATAGACGCGGATCCAGGAAGTGGTGGAGGGGAAATGGGTGCAATAATTGCCCCCTTCCCCCCCTGAGCCAAATCCTAGCTCCGCACCTGCACCAAAATTTCTCACTAAAATAGCTTTTCTAGTATATAAAGTAAGTGACAAAATTATTTTATTGAGGTTTCGATACACTACAAAACTCAAAATAATCGTTGAAATTGTTCTATTTCACGTACTGATTAAGCTCAATGCTTTTCCTAAAGCCTTATATAATCTCGTCTAGTTTTTTTTCTTATTTCTATCTAGTTTTTTTCTTAGCAGTTCGACTTAGTTGTATTGCTCGGGTGAACTTTAATTTATCATTAGAGTCCCGGCCCCGCGGTTTCGGTCGTGCATAATTACTTTAGAACTTATTTACCTTTCTTTATAAGCTACTTAATTAAAAATCTCTACATAGTTGGGCATGGCGCTAATATTTACATATTATCGTGGTTATTTATATACGACATTTTTGTTATCAAAATTTAAGTAAAAAAGTAAGTCTTAACCTAAACTTCCTATAACTTCTAAACTTATTTTACCTAATATCGTAACTAACTATACGTTAAACTAAAAATATCTTTTGGTAACACACCTATCAAACAATTCGAAAAACACCCCAAAATCTTGAAAAAAATTATGTTTACCTTCGTAATGTCTATCTTTAACTGAATCAATCCCATCCCTAGTAAAAATTGACTGAATCAAGCCCCACTAGGGATTGTAATCAAGCAAAACAAGATCCCACGGCGCTTATTAACCTGCTGGATCCCACATCTTAAAAACGTGGATCCGCTAATCCCGCAAATTTGAATGTGGAACCTTCGTGAAGTTTTGCATAAAAACCAAAGCACCATTTTATTTGGAAATATCCATAATTCCAAATAAAATATAAATGGAAACAGAAATTGAAATGGAACTAAGCAGAGAGTGTCGTAACAAAAAGAGTATTCACTAGATATTGCATTACTTTGAATTTAATTCGAGCTTCATGTTTATATTTAATGACATGTTCGTAGAATTTATTATATACAATTTTCCTCTTTGCCTTGAAAATATTATTTGTAAATCTATTTTTTTAAATCTACTATAAATATGATGATTTTCTATATTGGATTTTTTTTGTGTGTACCATAAATCTTTTTTACAACTAATATGAGTAATGTTTATGTTCTATAAGTTTATTATTTGTCTCATAGATATTAATCTATCTATACATATAATAAAAATGTAAGAGGTCGATTTCTGTACATTGAAGATATTTTAAAAATTTTTTTTGGAAGATACTCTTTAATCGATACTGAAGCGAAAAATGTAATTTTTTTAATTTTTGTCTGTCTGTCTGTCTGTCTGTCTGTCTGTATCAAGGCCGCGCATCACGCCGAATCTACTGAACGGATTCAAATGAAATTTAGCACGATTAGAGTTCATACTCCGAAGAAGGTTATAGGATATTTTTTATCCCAAAATTTAGTACGGTTCCCGTGGTATAGGGGATGAAAATAAAAACGTATATTTAGCTTTAATTCATTAACCTGTCATCCGAAATCCTTTATTATTTTTTTGTTCAAAAGTAACTACTATAAAGATTATCCCTTAAAAATTTCAAGGTCATGAGTTTTATAATTTAGAAGTTACAGACATCGCAAGTTTCAACGGTTTCGGATGGAATGTCCAGTTGAACGTGACACCCGGAATGTATACAAAATCTTTGAACGCACGGCTCATTATAAGTTAGCGTTATCATTTCATAGTATTTGTATAATGGACATAACCCGAGAGAATCAGTTCTAGAATGTGTACTGTTTTATTAAAATGTTATAAATGCATTTTTACTAGCCTAAAAATGAATAAAATATGTGTAAAATGTAAACCTAAACATTTTATTTATTTATATAAGAATTATAATACATTTGAAAATAAAACAGGTCATTTTTCAGTTTCTTGCTGTAGCTTCTTGGTAGTTGGAATCAAAAATGTGGACTGTAATATTTTATATATATATTTCGCTGGTATAAAGTATAGACAATTGCGTAGTGTCGGCGGTCGTGTCGAGCGGTGGAGTGCGAGGCGCGCGTCGTACGCTGTCCTCGAGGGGGCCGGGGTCGCGGAGGGGGCGCGGCGGCGGGTCGACGCCCGATCGCACGGGCACAGCTGCTGGCGCAGACAGGCTCCCCGCGTTGAAGATGTAGAGCTTCAAAGGTTCAGGGCTGGTCGTCCACTGGCAAGACGCAGATGTTGTTATAGCCTCTTCGGATTGTCCCTCTTTTGGTTTTAATCTCCGCTACTCGGCTTACTCCGTCGATTCCTGGGTGTAGTTTAACGATTCTCCCCAGGAGCCAAACGAGAGGAGGAGACGACTTGTCTTTGATCAATACAAGTGGGTTTTCCATCTTCAAGCTGTCACCTTTAAACCACTTTGTTTTATTTTGAAGCTGGGATATATATTCATTTGAGAATCGCCTCCAGAAGTGAAGTTTGATGGCCTCGACGCGTCGATACCTTTGCAGCGTAGTCAAGTTGGCATCTTCGGAAACTTGCGGAGACGGGACGGTTGTGAGAGTTCGTCCAATTAAGAAGTGGGCAGGAGTAAGAGCTACCATGTCGGAGGGATCGGTTGACATGGGAGAGATGGGACGAGAGTTTAATATGGCTTCTATTTGAGTGAGAGCGGTGTACATTTCTTCATATGTAAAATGAGTTAAGTTAAGCACGGTTTTCAAATGCATTTTTGTAGAGCGGACGGCCGCTTCGGCCAATCCATTGAAATGTGGAGAATATGGAGGAGTAAATAAGAATTTAATACCTTCAGTCGCGAGTTCTGATTCTAGGTTTGATGACTTTAAAAAGGATTCTAATTCATTACAAGCTCCGACAAAGTTAGTTCCGTTGTCGGAAGTGATGGACTGTGGCTTGCCTCTACGAGATATAAAGCGGCGCAACGCAGCTAAGTACGCCTCCTTGCTCAGCTCTGAAACAAGCTCCAGGTGTACTGCTTTCACTGCCAAACATACAAAAATGCACAGGTAAGCTTTGATAATTCTACAACCGCGCCCTTTTTTATTGACTATATACACTGGCCCAGCGTAATCGACTGAACAATGTAAAAATGGAAATTCAAGTTCTGTTCTAGATTTAGGAAGTTGTCCCATGATTGGCTGCACACTTTTACATTTATGACGGAAACATGTAATGCATTTATTTACAGTTAATCGCGCAAGATTTCTGCCTCCTAGGGGCCAGTATGTTTGGCGTATGTTAGCGAGTAAACAGAGGGGACCTGCATGTAACAGATTGAAATGTTCTTGACGGAATATTAATTTAGTAATGTGATGTTTACCACATATTAAAATTGGATGTTTCTGATCGAAACTATAAGGAGAATTATCCAATCGCCCTCCTACTCTAATGATATTGTTAGTATCTAAAAAGGGAGATAGAGATAGGAGACGATTTTTAGCTGGCAGAGTTTTGCCTGCTGACAAGATGGGATACTCTTCAGGAAACATTTCGGATTGACTTTGTTTTAAAACTGTAAACAAAGAAGATTGAATTTCTTCTTGAGTTAAACTGCCTATTACTTTATTATTTGGATTTTTGCAGTTAGAAATAAATCTCTTTATGTAGGCTACAATGTGCAAAAGACGATTGAAATTCGACCTTTTATGTATAAGAGAGGAAATAGAATTTTCTTCTGTATGGGTACTAGGCGATTGATTTTGAGTAAGATGACACACTACCTCGGGTAAATCTCGTCTCTCGTTGGGCATGGTAGGCCATGTATTTTTAGAATTTTGCAAGAATTGTGGCCCGGACCACCACAGCGACGAGGAGCTGATAAGATCAGCCTTCACCCCGCGAGAAACGAGATCCGCAGGATTGTCGAGAGACGGCACATAGCACCACGGGCTACCGGCAGTTATCTCGTTTATCTCGTTGACACGATTGCGTACAAACGGCTTTAGTCGCTGTACAGGCATCTGCAACCAACCTAGTACGATGGTAGAGTCGCACCAGAACCTACACTGAACCTGCAAACGCAGAGATTGTAACACTTTTGAACACAGTCTTGCACCTAGTAATGCACCGCATAATTCTAGGCGTGGTATAGTAGTAGGCTTTATCGGAGCGACTCTATTTTTTGATGCTAATAGCTGAACATGCACTGTGCCTTCATTATTTATAGAGCGGGCATAAATACAAGCTCCATAGGCTTGCTCAGACGCATCTGTGAACACATGTAATTCAACATTTTGATATTGATTTTGTAAAACCCATCGAGGTATTTTTACATCATTTAAGTGAGAAAGTTTACTAGAGAATGAATTCCACTGTAATTTAATATCTTCCGTAACTTCAGTGTCCCAGTCTAACTTCAATTTCCACAACCTTTGCAATATTATTTTAGCATTGACTATAGTGGGACCTACTAACCCCAAAGGATCGAATATTTGGCTAATTACAGACAGTATGTGGCGTTTCGTAATTTTTTCATTTAAATCAATATTTATAGAGAACGATAGAACGTCTGCGTCACACAGCCAGTGTAAACCTAGTGTTTTTGAAGGCGTGTTTTGGTTGTTGTCATACAAATCGAGAATATTTTGAGAATCAAGATTATTGCCACAAACTTTCTGTAAGATGTTCAAATTATTTGATTGAAATTTCCTCAAATTAAACTTGGCCGATGAGAGCACAGAAATTACCCCCTTGGTTTGTTCAATAACACCCTCTATTGTGTTATCTTTATCTCTATCGCACGGTACATCTTTTCAATGTCCCCTGAAATCACAAACTTATGTTGTCGAAAACGTATTAAGATGGATAATAAGTCATCTTGGACTGTAGGGCCAATCATCTGGATGTCATTTAGTGACAATCCAGAAGTAGTGACAGCGGAAGCATCGAACACTGTACGTAAGTTGGTGGTAGTGCTCGTTTCACGTAACACACCATGATGTGGTAAGTAATAGTTAATAGTTTTGGAATTATATTGACTTAGAGACGATTTATTTTCTGACATGTGTCCTAATTCTTCGTACTCTTTTAAAAATTCAACATAGCGTTGCTTAAAATTAGGATCTCGTTGAAATCTACGTTCTAGAGATAAGAATCTAGTTTTAGCCATATAATACGAGTCGCCCAGTTCCTGAGGATCTCGTTTCAGAGGCATCGTAACTACAAATTGGCCTTCCTCGTTACGGTAAGTATTAGCTAAAAAATGTTCCTCACAAGCACGCTCCTCCCTGGTTTGAGTGTATTTGGAATCGATGGAATCTAACTCCCAAAATCTGGTAAGATCTTCGTTTTGACTTAAAAAATGACACTGATGGGCATTGGAAGCGACACGTGGAACGTAGCCTGACATTACCCAACCTAGCCGAGTTTCATAGAGTTTGGGTTGGTTCTTTCCTAAATCAATTAAGTTATTGCAGATCACATTCCAGTATGTTTCTGCGCCTACTAGGATATCTATGGCTGCTGGGATATTGAATTGGGGGTCAGCAAGCCGAATACCAGTAGGTATAGGAATCGATTCAATATTAATTAACATTGACGGAAGTGACTTAGTGATTTGAGGCACAATAATGCAGTCTAGGTTTACCTGATAATGACTACATTTTGATTTTATTTTTATATTGCAAGACTGTGACGTGTTAATATTCTGGTTGCAAATACCTGTGACCGTGGAGGCCGACGTGCGTCTCGACAATCCCAGCTTACCGCAGAGGTCTTGCGTTATGAGGTTGGCAGTGCTCCCGTTGTCCAACAGGAGCCTGGCGTTATGTGTGTTGCCCTTGTTGTCATACACCTTCACCAATGCTGTGGATAGAAGCACATGCGATGACGTAGTAGGCTGATTTGAAATTGAGGAAGCAGATAGTGTTACATCACTACTGTTTTGCAAAGTATTTGTGTGTAGAGCAATATTCTCACTAACAGGGATAGAAGTTGTTGGGGTTGAAAGAGATTCACCTTTTTCCAGGTGCAACAATGTGCTGTGTTTATACCTACAGTATCGACAATGTGACATTCTGCACTTCACATGTGAATGACCAGGCCGTAGGCAATTTAAACAAACCCTCAACTCTTTAGCCTTTGATATACGGTTCTCTATTGTTAAATCTCTGAATTTTTCACAGTTATAAAGGATATGGTCACTTTTACACAAAGGACATCTATTGAATTGTTTATTTTGAGCATCAGATCCACTATTGGTAACCACAACAAAACTTTTTGATTTTTGTTGATCGTGTTTAACATGTTTTGACTTATTTTCTTCTATGGTTTCCAACAAATCAGCTCTGTTACTCAAAAAGGTAGTGAATTGTACTAACGTGGGGGCTTCAGATAGCGTATTTCGATGTTCTTCCCAATGTCGACTAGTTATCGAATTCAACTTGGTAGACATCATATGTATGATCAAGGTATCCCAGTGTTGGGTAGGCTGTTTAAGTGAAGAAAGTGCCCTGATATTTTTGTTTGTAACGTCAAGAAGGAAACGAATAGATCGACTTGATTCTTTGGATATTGATTCTACGTTAAACAAAGTTTGTACATGATTGTTCACCAATAATCTAGTGTTGTTATATCTTTCACACAATAAGTTCCAAGCAGTTAAATAATTGTTATCAGAAAAATCTATATTTTTTATTATTATTGCAGCACTCCCTTGAAGGGAGGCGCGCAAGTAATGAAATTTGCTTATATTGCTTATATTATCATTGTTATGTATCATTGAAACAAAAGTATCTCGAAACTCAAGCCAGTGCATATAGCTTCCACTAAAAGTAGGTATATTTATTTTGGGCAAATTAAAATGGTTGTTAGAATGATCACAAGCACCTGACCTGCCAGAGCCTGCTGCAGAGCCAAAGTTGGTGCCGTCGTCCCGCTTGGAGTTGTCAGCAATCATTCGACGCGCACGGGAGACCAGGAGGTAGTACTGCTTTTCGAACAGCTCGCGATCTGCGTACTGCTCTTCCGGGGAATCGCACAATGCCTCTAATTCATTCTGTAACGTGTCGAATTCCTGGTATAAGTTTTCTATTTTAGACAGACGAAAATCTAACTCAGTGATATGCAAATCACTTAATTCCTGGTAGGAAGTAGCCAATTCCAAGAAATTTTCAAACTGAGTTAATTTTGTTCTCATAGAACCTTTAGTCTTCTTTAATCTTTTTATTTTCTCAATATCAGCTTTAGAATTCTCAGCCATTACGTTAAATTATTTAAATATGCAATAAAACCGAAATAAATATTTAATAAAGCTATTTAGGTAGGTAGCACTAAAAAAAATCAGCTTAAAAAGCACTCAAAATGTGTAAATAATCGTTGAAATACAAAATAATGCATAAAACTATTATAACACTGTCTTCGGAATGCTATTATAGCGTTAGCAAAAGGCAGATTAGCGATAAGAAACAGCTGAGTGGCCGAGCGGACATTGACCCCAAGCAACACGTCAGTTATACAACGACCGTTTGAATTTATGAATGGCTATTTTAGCATCAGTGCATATTACTCGTATAAAATGCAATCGAAATATAAAGGAAATTATGAATAAAAGCTCTATTCACTCAAATATAGGCCAGAAATGGACTTTAACAGATAAATATATAATTTTTAAATCAGGGAAAGACAAAAAAATGTAAAGGAAAGGGTTTAAAGATTTGGAACGAACTCACAGCGTGCCGTCGTGTCCGTCACAGGATGCACAGGAATGCAGGGGCTGCCGACTTGGTGTAGAAAGGCAGCCGGTGACGCAACGCCTTTGTTCGCTTGCTCGGTGACTCGCACAAATTTAAACGGCGCAACCGTCGATACTTCAGTATTTTTGGAATTCTTCGGACGTCGCAAAATCTCGGTTTCCTTAGACTTGCTTTTGAACTCCTTGGCGATGTAGGACCAAAAACTTATATAGACACGCAGGATTTCTTATTTTATATATTTTGTTGTTATAAAAGTATAGACAATTGCGTAGTGTCGGCGGTCGTGTCGAGCGGTGGAGTGCGAGGCGCGCGTCGTACGCTGTCCTCGAGGGGGCCGGGGTCGCGGAGGGGGCGCGGCGGCGGGTCGACGCCCGATCGCACGGGCACAGCTGCTGGCGCAGACACTTGCCAATATCTTAGAAAATATGCATCTAATCGACATTAAGTATACTAATCGAATTTGTTTTTTACAAAATTTTACGTAAGGATAGGCTATTGGGAAAATTCACTATTTTGTTTTTACATTGCATAACGTAAAAAAGGGTAAAAAAAGTATCTAACCGCCCATACCCGGAATACGTAGAGTGTACCCACTATTAGCCATATATACCATCTCACACAATGTGATAGGTGGCAAGCTTATTGCCAACCGGGTCCTTTTCAATCCCGGGCAATGTTGTTTTATCAGAAAAGTTAAAAACACGTTTTGTTTTGCCCGACCCGGGAATCAAACCCGGGACCTCATATGGTCAACGATGACACCGGATCACTTAACAACACGGTGAATATTTCAAAATTCTTTGAAAATGAATGAAATTTCTGCGAAGTGTAGATGTTGAAGTGCCTAAACTATTTAGTGTACTCATTAAAGTCAGACTCCAAAATACTTTTTAAAAAATTATTAAGTAGAATATACGAACATGTACTTATAACTTCAGGCCTGGATAAGATCAGCATATTACAGAAAAAATTGACTTTCCGCTTCACCGCGTTTCACCGGTTTGTCCGTTGGTGATATAAATGGTAATCCTCATCGCCGCATATACCTACACGTTAACGATTATCGACTATTTTTAGCGATAACCGGGACCGACAGTTTTACGTGCTCATCTGAGGCTCGGAAGTGGTAATACACCACTTCACCAGTCTCCGAGTTGCTACTGAGATTTTAGATTTTCGAGAAAATCCTCGAAAATATCACAATAACACGTTTGCCCGATCCGGAGATCGAACCCGAGACCTCACGATCTGAGCCAAATAGGCTATCCCAAGACCACAAGGCAGAGTAGTTTGTTATTAATTAAAAAACCCTTGACTGTTTATCTTGCTAATTGAAAATTATACAAATTTACATTAAAAACATCTTTTAGAGATTTAAAAATAATAATAAATTTAAGAAAAGTGCAACAAGATTTTTTACTGCAAATTGTTTTCAATGAAAAAAGATAAGCTTCTTAGTCAAAAGCTATTTTGTTTTTTATTAATAACAAACCACAAAGCCATGTGTTAATTATTTTATTTTTATACTTCCCGCTACAAAAAGTGCCTTAAATAAAAATGATTCAAAAAAATAAAACTGAATAAATAACTTTCATCTTTCTAACTAGGTATATATTTTTAACTTCCCGCTACGTGTCTAGATAAGGAAGTTACTGATTTTACCCCGATTTACGAAAATCAAGTGTTCACCAGATCTCCACGTTTTGAGGTCCTAGGAACCTTTTTCGACTACTTTCATGATGTGTGTGTGCGTATGCGTGTATGTGTGTGTGTGTATGTGTGTGTATGTAAACATCTCAAAACTTTGAACGACTTGACCGATCGAAACGCGGTTAATAGGATTCGATTGGATTCCACTCAACTTAGACTTCCTGAAAATTTTAACCAATTCAAGGATATTTTGAGAAATTTTGAAAAAACCTCACATACGTTTTTGGCGAAACAGTATTTTTTTAATACAATTTCCAGATTAATGTACCGACAGAGTACAAAATTTAATCAGCTTTACATCTCAAAAAACTGCGACGAATGCATAAATTGCATCAAAATTTATTTATCCGTTCGTTCCTTTTTACGTTGAATGCTAATTTTGCGGCATAAAAACAAATATTGCAAATTTTCACAATAGCCTACCACTAAGTGAAATTTTATAGACCAAATACATTAATATACATGCTTTCGATCGTTGAGGCGCACAGATTCTAGGCATCGCCATAATATGGTGGACATTCCACATGCCCGGATAAAGCGGTTAGACTTAAGATTCTTCATTCGAACCGTAAAGTTCTGAAACATGCTTCCTAAATCTGTGCTCCCCGTCGAGTACAATTTGGGGATCTTCAAGAGAAGAGTGAACAGGTACCTTCTAGAGAAGCGCGTTTTATCTTAGGCCGCATCTTAGCTTACCATCAGGCGAGATCGTGGTCAAGCGCTTCCCTATAAATAATTAAAAAAACATGTTTATATTATATTTTACGAAATATTGGCAAACAATTGCAAAAAGCCGTTTTTAATTGTTTTAAACAAAATATTCCTAACCTCCTACACGGTCAAGATATTATGCTTAATAATAATAACATTGCAATTATAACCTTTACTGCAAGCAAATACTATTTATTTCTCTCTGACTAATAGGTCTGTCGTCAAATTTAGCCTACTGCAAAGGAGTCAGATATTGTTATTTATCAGACATACGCCACAGATTTCAAACTAGCTTGAATAATCATCGTTGCCCATTAAGAACCTAGGTACAAGCCGATAATTTCACCTTCAATCTTTTTTATCCGGTGGAAGGATAGCCCCAGCCATGCTTAAAAATGACAATAAAGTTAAAGACTTTTGCTTCACGGTGTGTGATCTTTCTCCCAATAAAAAATAGGTTTTGTAAAAATGATCTTTAGTCAAATTTAGTCATATGGAATGAGTATATAAAGTCAGGCAAATAAAACTTCAAGCATGACTGTAGAAAATAAAAGGCGAGGTGACTTCAGTTAAACACTGCTTAAAGCCCTATAAGGCACAAGGGTCGTTATCAAAATGAACGTGTTTTCAAATCCACACTAAAAGAATCCTTTCTTAATATTTCTCCTTTGATAAAAGTGCTTCGCCGTCCAAAGTATTGCTGAATACGAGAAATACTGTGGTCAATTACTAATAATTACTCTGCAAGGATGGCCAAACGCGAACGAAGTCGCGGGTACAGCTAGTGTATAATAATAGTAGAATTACGGTAGATTTTTAATGAAAACACGATCGCTAGTTCACATAAATCAAAAACTTCTGAACGAAAAACTAATCCGAGCCTTAATCCATAAATCCAAATAAAATATAAATGGAAACAGAAATTGAAATGGAACTATGAGCAGAGAGTGTAGTGATAAAAGAAGTATTTATTAGATTATGTATTACTTTGAATTTGATTCAAGCACGTAGTTATTGATCCCATGTTTGTTCGTCTCTTCGTTTTTATTTAATCGATACGATCGTAGAATTTCTTTCTTACTCTGCATAAAAAATATTATATAGATACTTACTTAATATATTTTGTTAAGTTTGCTACAAATCTGCCTAAATATTTTTTACTACTTACGAACGTACATCAAGTTCTCAAATATATATTTTATAAATATATATTATACAGCGAACCGTTCCCACATTCAAATTTGAGGGAGGGAGCGGATCCACGATGTGGGATCCAGCAGGTTAATAAGCGCCGTGGGATCTCGTTTTGCGGGATTGAAATCCCTAGTGGGGCTCGATTCAGCCTATCTTTAGCTGAATCAATGCCATCCCTAATTTTTATTAGGGACTAGCTGTACCCGCGACTTCGTTCGCGTTTGGCCATCCTTGCAGAGTAATTATTAGTAATTGACCACAGTATTTCTCGTATTCAGCAATACTTTGGACGGCGAAGCACTTTTATCAAAGGAGAAATATTAAGAAAGGATTCTTTTAGTGTGGATTTGAAAACACGTTCATTTTGATAACGACCCTTGTGCCTTATAGGGCTTTAAGCAGTGTTTAACTGAAGTCACCTCGCCTTTTATTTTCTACAGTCATGCTTGAAGTTTTATTTGCCTGACTTTATATACTCATTCCATATGACTAAATTTGACTAAAGATCATTTTTACAAAACCTATTTTTTATTGGGAGAAAGATCACACACCGTGAAGCAAAAGTCTTTAACTTTATTGTCATTTTTAAGCATGGCTGGGGCTATCCTTCCACCGGATAAAAAAGATTGAAGGTGAAATTATCGGCTTGTACCTAGGTTCTTAATGGGCAACGATGATTATTCAAGCTAGTTTGAAATCTGTGGCGTATGTCTGATAAATAACAATATCTGACTCCTTTGCAGTAGGCTAAATTTGACGACAGACCTATTAGTCAGAGAGAAATAAATAGTATTTGCTTGCAGTAAAGGTTATAATTGCAATGTTATTATTATTAAGCATAATATCTTGACCGTGTAGGAGGTTAGGAATATTTTGTTTAAAACAATTAAAAACGGCTTTTTGCAATTGTTTGCCAATATTTCGTAAAATATAATATAAACATGTTTTTTTAATTATTTATAGGGAAGCGCTTGACCACGATCTCGCCTGATGGTAAGCTAAGATGCGGCCTAAGATAAAACGCGCTTCTCTAGAAGGTACCTGTTCACTCTTCTCTTGAAGATCCCCAAATTGTACTCGACGGGGAGCACAGATTTAGGAAGCATGTTTCAGAACTTTACGGTTCGAATGAAGAATCTTAAGTCTAACCGCTTTATCCGGGCATGTGGAATGTCCACCATATTATGGCGATGCCTAGAATCTGTGCGCCTCAACGATCGAAAGCATGTATATTAATGTATTTGGTCTATAAAATTTCACTTAGTGGTAGGCTATTGTGAAAATTTGCAATATTTGTTTTTATGCCGCAAAATTAGCATTCAACGTAAAAAGGAACGAACGGATAAATAAATTTTGATGCAATTTATGCATTCGTCGCAGTTTTTTGAGATGTAAAGCTGATTAAATTTTGTACTCTGTCGGTACATTAATCTGGAAATTGTATTAAAAAAATACTGTTTCGCCAAAAACGTATGTGAGGTTTTTTCAAAATTTCTCAAAATATCCTTGAATTGGTTAAAATTTTCAGGAAGTCTAAGTTGAGTGGAATCCAATCGAATCCTATTAACCGCGTTTCGATCGGTCAAGTCGTTCAAAGTTTTGAGATGTTTACATACACACACATACACACACACACATACACGCATACGCACACACACATCATGAAAGTAGTCGAAAAAGGTTCCTAGGACCTCAAAACGTGGAGATCTGGTGAACACTTGATTTTCGTAAATCGGGGTAAAATCAGTAACTTCCTTATCTAGACACGTAGCGGGAAGTTAAAAATATATACCTAGTTAGAAAGATGAAAGTTATTTATTCAGTTTTATTTTTTTGAATCATTTTTATTTAAGGCACTTTTTGTAGCGGGAAGTATAAAAATAAAATAATTAACACATGGCTTTGTGGTTTGTTATTAATAAAAAACAAAATAGCTTTTGACTAAGAAGCTTATCTTTTTTCATTGAAAACAATTTGCAGTAAAAAATCTTGTTGCACTTTTCTTAAATTTATTATTATTTTTAAATCTCTAAAAGATGTTTTTAATGTAAATTTGTATAATTTTCAATTAGCAAGATAAACAGTCAAGGGTTTTTTAATTAATAACAAACTACTCTGCCTTGTGGTCTTGGGATAGCCTATTTGGCTCAGATCGTGAGGTCTCGGGTTCGATCTCCGGATCGGGCAAACGTGTTATTGTGATATTTTCGAGGATTTTCTCGAAAATCTAAAATCTCAGTAGCAACTCGGAGACTGGTGAAGTGGTGTATTACCACTTCCGAGCCTCAGATGAGCACGTAAAACTGTCGGTCCCGGTTATCGCTAAAAATAGTCGATAATCGTTAACGTGTAGGTATATGCGGCGATGAGGATTACCATTTATATCACCAACGGACAAACCGGTGAAACGCGGTGAAGCGGAAAGTCAATTTTTTCTGTAATATGCTGATCTTATCCAGGCCTGAAGTTATAAGTACATGTTCGTATATTCTACTTAATAATTTTTTAAAAAGTATTTTGGAGTCTGACTTTAATGAGTACACTAAATAGTTTAGGCACTTCAACATCTACACTTCGCAGAAATTTCATTCATTTTCAAAGAATTTTGAAATATTCACCGTGTTGTTAAGTGATCCGGTGTCATCGTTGACCATATGAGGTCCCGGGTTTGATTCCCGGGTCGGGCAAAACAAAACGTGTTTTTAACTTTTCTGATAAAACAACATTGCCCGGGATTGAAAAGGACCCGGTTGGCAATAAGCTTGCCACCTATCACATTGTGTGAGATGGTATATATGGCTAATAGTGGGTACACTCTACGTATTCCGGGTATGGGCGGTTAGATACTTTTTTTACCCTTTTTTATGTTATGCAATGTAAAAACAAAATAGTGAATTTTCCCAATAGCCTATCCTTACGTAAAATTTTGTAAAAAACAAATTCGATTAGTATACTTAATGTCGATTAGATGCATATTTTCTAAGATATTGGCAAGAAACTGAAAAATGACCTGTTTTATTTTCAAATGTATTATAATTCTTATATAAATAAATAAAATGTTTAGGTTTACATTTTACACATATTTTATTCATTTTTAGGCTAGTAAAAATGCATTTATAACATTTTAATAAAACAGTACACATTCTAGAACTGATTCTCTCGGGTTATGTCCATTATACAAATACTATGAAATGATAACGCTAACTTATAATGAGCCGTGCGTTCAAAGATTTTGTATACATTCCGGGTGTCACGTTCAACTGGACATTCCATCCGAAACCGTTGAAACTTGCGATGTCTGTAACTTCTAAATTATAAAACTCATGACCTTGAAATTTTTAAGGGATAATCTTTATAGTAGTTACTTTTGAACAAAAAAATAATAAAGGATTTCGGATGACAGGTTAATGAATTAAAGCTAAATATACGTTTTTATTTTCATCCCCTATACCACGGGAACCGTACTAAATTTTGGGATAAAAAATATCCTATAACCTTCTTCGGAGTATGAACTCTAATCGTGCTAAATTTCATTTGAATCCGTTCAGTAGATTCGGCGTGATGCGCGGCCTTGATACAGACAGACAGACAGACAGACAGACAGACAAAAATTAAAAAAATTACATTTTTCGCTTCAGTATCGATTAAAGAGTATCTTCCAAAAAAAATTTTTAAAATATCTTCAATGTACAGAAATCGACCTCTTACATTTTTATTATATGTATAGATGGGATTGATTCAGCTAAAGATAGGATTTACGAAGGTAAACATAATTTTTTTCAAGATTTTGGGGTGCTTGAGTCCCCTAGCCCACTCTGGATCCGCTAATAGTGTTAGCAGACCTGTCCGAGACGTTGCAGAGCGTTACGAATCTGCGTATGCAGTAGTCACGTTAGTAGTGACTCGTACAGCCAATCGTCAAAGCAAGCGTGGCAGAATGTCAGATAATCTATTCTTCAAAGGCTGCCCGGACCAAGACGGGGGGTTATAATCTTAATAACACAAAAGTGATTTTAAGCCATATATCTTATTGTGACATAATGGTAATAAAATCTTTGAGCTATCAACAGAATGTATTCAGCGTCATGGGAGTGTTCCGAACTCAACCGAAACGATATATATATATATATATATATATATATATATATATATATATATGTATTCTTATTCCTTTCTAATAATTTAAGTAAACAGAAAATACCTTATTTCGATCAGTCAGGCTGTTATGAGATGTTTACATACATACATACGCACATACACATACATACACACATGCTGAAGCCATCGTGAAAATTATTTATTATTTATTATTTTGAAAATCAGGGGCAAAATCAATATCTACATACGTAATGAGAAGTAAAATAAAAACATCTATACGGCAAGCAAAAATTTTGGATTCTTTTTAGGATTCCGCACCTCAAAAAGAAAGAACGGAACGCTTCGTTGTCCATTTGTCTGTCCGTCCGTTTGTTAAGATGCTTTTTTTATCAGATCAAGAACGCACGGACGTATCGAGTTTAAATTAAAACCATATACTTACTTAAATCTACAGTTCCTTTAAGCTGTGAAAATATCAAACTTCTATATTGACGTCAAAAAGTTGCGGCTGTTTATGTTGTAAAAATCGTATATTTTGACACTCTCAAGGGGAATCAAAATTTGTAGGGTACTTTCGGTTGACCTAGGAATTTGGCAAATTATATCGTCTTATTCTTCAAGTACAGGAAAACATATAAAAACTATAATTTTGTAATTAAATCGTAAAAATATTGTCTTTATTTAAAATATATAGGTTTTGGGAATTGAATTTTAGGAAAAGCTTGGAAATAACTGCGAGACTAGTTATAATACGTACTTACAACTTGTACGGAACCCTCGGTGAGCGAGTCTAACTCCCAGTTGTCCGGTTTTTTAGGAATATTGTGCACTCAGAGGAGCTAAAGTTTATACTTGTATAAAGGAAACGTGCATTTCGATAAAATTCGTATATATTTAATTTATGAACGATTTTCGACCACTTAGTGGTCGATAGTGCAGGATTAAGTCCACCTATGTATTTAACTTTGCATAAAGTTTTAAATAAATAAATAAATAATAATAATAAATATATTCAATAATTCTTATACGAATTTAAATGCTTTAAGGTATCATGAAGATTTCGTAATTCAAAATGAATAGCATTCCTAACGCGTATTTTACGGTAGAGAGGTATTTTACTATATTTCAGAAATTTTCCACGCGGATGAAGTCGCGGGCACGGCTAGAAAAAAATAATCATGTCCATTGTTTACGTTGTGGGCAGAGTAAACTGAATGTCAAATGACACTGGTTTTACTGGGGTCGGAGATGTTGTGGAACGCTTTTTATTGCAAAATCAGTGACAGTACGGACAAGTCTAGATAAATCTTTTGTATTTCATTTGATCCATTTTATGTCACGTCAAATATTTGTCTTTTTTTATTTTGATAGCTCGTAAGCTCGTTTTCTGCTAAAAATCACAGTTGTTTTTTTTATAAACCTAGTGTGTAAAAACAAGTTTAGGTATTATTTTACTACCAATGTAAAGACATTGGTAGTAAAATAATATTGCTTATCAGTGCTATTAAAGAATAGCATTGATAAGCAATTGAATCCCACTACACTTCAATTTTAGTGTAACCTCGATGTGTATCTTTACTAATGTTATAAAGAGAAAATATTTGCATTTTGTATGTTTGTAACAAATAAACTCAAAAACTACCGGACCGATCTAGAACAATTCTTTTACCGAGTTTCGGGAGTGAGATTTTTACCCGACTGAGCAAAAGGAAGTAATGATTTTATATCACGCGAACGAAAGCGAATAACAGCTAGTATAACATATCCTGAATAGCATGATGAATTTACAATAAAGGATATATACGTAAGAGTTTCTTTTATGTTGATCCGGGCTCCTCTGAAAAATAGACTAATTGCCGTTTTGCCAGGCAGTTTGTAAAAGGCGACCCATTGGCTATATGTGTCACTACTATTGTGAATATTATATGGTAGGGTTTCGCAACAACTGTTCGGGTAGGTATTTGGTACTATCGCCTTGCCTATTCCTGCCGCAATAGCATTAATGCTTGTCATTATTATGTTCCGGTTTAGAAGGTAAGGCAGCCGGTAAATTTATGCATGTGTCATTGCGATCCCGCCATACGGATAGCAACGCACCATTAAACACCTTTGGTGTCTATAGGTGAATTTTTCTCTTTACGTCATGAGAGGTATTTGCTTGTTTGCTATCTTTGATTAAAAAAAAAACTGTTTTTTGGACCATAAATGTCTAGATACCACATTAATTTGCATAGAATAGAAAATGAATAGAGGGTTTTTGTGACGGTTAGAGATATAGTCTTCTACGGACATCGATAATGTCTATAGGCGTTGTTTAAGTGTCGCTGTCTGCATAGTAGGTCAGCATTAATGCCTTAGCAAGTTTATTTAAAAGTGTACGGTTTTTTCTCTTATTTGCACATAAAATACAATATTACTTGTATAATGTGATGAAGAAATACATTTCCGCCAAAATAACGCTATATAGACTATTCTAACTGCAAGTATACACATTCCTTTATTAAAGGCTGTACAAGATTTATGCTTGTATATGTTTTAAATAAATAAATAAAAATAAAGATAAAAGGAATGTTCATAACGCTGCAACGAGTCTACAACGCTGCAAAATTCTTCATTACTACTGGAATCCTAGTTTTTTTTTTCTTTTTTATATCATAAGATAGCAAACAAGCAGATGGGTCTCCTGATGGAAAGAGTCAACCATCGCCTATAGACACCAAAGATGTTAATAGTGCGTTGCTATCTTGTGGCGAGGTCTAATACCACATGCTTAAGTTTACCGGCTACCTTACCCTCCAAACCGGAACACGACAGCGACAAGCACTGACGCTATTGCGGCAGGAATAGGTAAGGCGGTGGTACCAGACCCGGGCGAGACAATGTAGAACTCTACCACCTAGTAGCCACGATGGTAGTGACTCGATAGCCAATCGGTCGCCTTTTACGACCTGCCTGGCAGAACGGCAGTTGGCCTATTCTACAAAGGAGGCCGGGACCAACACGGCGAACAAAGCCCCGACAAACCTTTGACTATGTTTCTTAAAGCAGAATCAGCTGAGATTCCTTAATTAACAATGTTTGCAATTCACAAAATTCATGTATATACAAATTGTTAAACTTCAGGTTTTTCATACGCTTAAAACGAGGGATCTATAACTAAGTTGGACTAAGTCATTAGCATACACAAACACGAGAAAGAAAATGGAACAGTAACTCGCAATGTGTATTCTCATTATGCAGAAAATTTAAATTCGGGAGCAGTAGAACACGTAAACATGTCGTTTCTGGAATCTTAATCTAGAAAAGTCTCAGGAGCAACCTGAATGCTTGCTTGTTGAGTACGAAGATATACGCATCTCGAGGAGGTTATAAACCTGGTACCAATAATCTCAAAAGGTAAGCGATATCGGGTTGGTAAAACCAGGTAGATGTCAGTTAAATACTTATCAAAAAATAATTAAAATAAAATTATCATCATGGCGCTTCCTTTGCATAGAGGCAGAGTAAGCCGAATATCAATTGATTCATCGCGTTTCACCAATTTTGTCTGCTAGTGAACCCTTTCGCCACATTTATCAACTTTAAATATTTTTTTACGATTACGTGCTTTTTTAAGGCACGGGGATGTCGGCACACCATCACCTGATCCCGGGCAGCTACAAAGGTTTTTCTAGATTGAAAAAACACATTGCCATTTTTCTCGGACTAGGAATAGAACCCGGTACCATACTAAAAACAACAGCAATAAACACCAATGATATTGCGGCAAGAATAACTTAAATTATAATGTTCGAAAATAACCCATAAAACCTGAATAAAATATTACCTGACCAGAGATAGAACCCGAGATCTGCGGCCCTACCATGAACTCTTATAGCAGGTCAATTTTGGCCGATAATTAAACTGTCCTGCTATTTCGTACCATGAAAGCGTTAGGCCAGTCAGCGACCACGTGACCTATGCCGGCGAGCGATCGTATTACTACTCAAACCAACTTCTGCCCAGCATTAGCGTACCATGAAGTGTTTTTGACAGACCGAAATCGATATTTGAACTGCTACAGCGTCAGAATATTGCCGGTCACTTGCAGGTGAAAAAAAGTAACTTTTATTGGATTATTTTGTCTTAAATATACTGTAAACGTAAGTATTTTTTATTATTACTGCTATTTCTAGCTCTAGTCTTATTTGGAATTTATATTGCATATTTTTTGACATTAACTGTGTTTTAGAAAAATATTGATATTGGTATAAAATATAGTACCTAATTCATTCTTATTTCACTTCTATTTAAAGTTATTTATTTATTATTTAATATTTACTTACTTTTAAAGCATTTTTAATTTATCTTTAATTTTAGATAAAAAAAATTATCTTCACGCCCGTATCCCCGAAGAGATAGGCAGAGGTACAACAAGTGCACCCACGATTAGCCGAAGCCTATCGCCACCCGGGCACTTTTTCGAATCCCGGGCAACATTGTTTTTGTCTGAAAACTGAAAAAACACATTTTGTTGAATTGTCCGACCCTGGATCTCATGTGATCAACCCCGACACCGGACCACTAGACCACAGAGTAGAGACACATAAATTTAGATGTGTGATGAAAATTAACGTTTTGAGTGTGCACTTTTATTGAATCCCGTTGCAATATCTTTATGAGTATTTAAAAAATCTCATAAAACTTCCAATTGTTCATTGAATATATTGATATCATACGATCCTTTTGCTTCCGACATCAATCACGTTCATTAAATCAATGTGTAATCTTAAGCTTTAAAATAGTCACAAACTATTCCAAAACTCTAATCTCAAAAAATCAAGACGTACTCAAGTAATTTAAAAACTGCGCTTATAACAAATGTCTTTATTAAACAATTCAAGGTCAAGTGTAATATTCCCAGAGTTGCGTTCTTTAATGAATGCCGCTTAACAAATATTACGTGGTTTACTTTATGTTCCATATATTTTACGTAGACTTTAAATAACCTAAAACTCGATCTCTTTTGCCAATTTGTATTCTTAAATTCAAGATTTCTAATTAAAATGCATTAATAATAATAACTTTATACTAATATTTAAAAATCGGCAAGTTATATGTTTCTCAACGTTAATTTGATATGTCCTGCCAGAGATAATGGAACCGGCCAGAAGACAACGCATTGCAGTTCAACAATAATTAGTTCATGGTATGATCGTAAAACCTGACAGGTTAATACTCATAGTTGAACTGCCTGGAACTTGACAAGTATTATAAGAGTTCATGGTAGGCCCTCTGGGCCGAATGTTTTAAACTCTAAAACTCGAGATAGTTAATCTGCCTATATACAAAATTAATGAATATCATCAAGCATATTATCTGATGGAGTAAGCAGTGTGTACCGAATGCCCAAAAATGTTCCCGGTTCACCACGATTCAACGTATCGTTGGCTAGTGAGATAGGTATGGATTTCATTACAACGACTATCACTTGCTTTTACTTCTTTTGCGATAATCTGAATCGAAAGCTCAAAAAGGATTAGACACAAAAAAAAGTATCACAAAGGTCACCATCACTATCAAACTCCGAACCGTGTTTAAATTTTTCCTTAATCCAATCCGAATACTAATATACTTCATACTTTTTGTCGACGGCACTTGATGCAACTCTATTTGTGATTATGTAAAAACACTTGTACTGTTTCGCAAAACACTTTTTATTTGAAATTTTATATCGCCAACCGGTTTCGTCTTTACGGTATATTCAGGGCTACAAAACTTTTATAAATAAAGCATAAAGCTCATGGTTGCAAAACACATGGTTAAGATACTATAATATTTGATCTTAAGATGCCCTAATATAAAATGTTTTAGTATCTTAACGTATCACACACGGCTAAGATACGATAATATTAGTCTGCGTCGTTGGAGTTCTATATACAGGTTGATTAACCATGAGTGATACGGCCTTACTTCTTGATTTGTTAGACAGCTCCTCAAACAACGATTTTGATATAGAATAATATGAAATACCTTCTTGACTTATAAGTGGTGTAACTAACATAACTTTTTTATATAATTTATTGATGTCTTTTACAATTTTTTTATTGATGAAAATATTAAAAAGTTTAATAAATCAAAATATTTTTGAACAAATGTTTTTTTGCTGACATTACTAATTTCACACTTATGAAGTTAATAATAAGCACGATCCTATTCTCAGTTGGAAAGCATAGTAACTATTATATTAAAGTAGATGCATCGTGCAGCCCGTTACATTATAAAAGTTTTTGGCGAATTTCGCGGGATCACCTAATTTTCCGGGATAAATACAGCGTATGTGCTATTTCAGGTCATCATCTACTTATATGCCAAATTACATTCATATCCGTTCAGTAGTTTTTGCGTGATTGAGTAACCAACATCCATCCATCCATCCATCCAAACATTTATAACATTATAATATTATAGATTATGAGGCACTGCGACCGCGCATATCCCAAAATAAAAACATTATGTATTTATATTAAGATACGAAGAAATATATACTTCGTATCATAAGATCATGAAATGTACAGGGTTACCTCTAAAACACCAGCAACCTCGCAGAACTAGATACCTAACATTATAAATAACAACATTTGTTTTACGACTTTTGACATATCTCAATACATTAAATAAAAATGATTTTTTAAGTTTTCATTGCCCTGTTGTGACATTTCTAACTTTTCATTCGGATGCGCTACTAGTATTATAATAGTAACACTTTCAACACTTGCAACAAACATTGCAAAGGCGAGAGCGCCACGTGCCACCCCCGCCCCCACCCCGCACTTCATGACTCGCACAGGTTTGTTTACCTAACTACCTAATCTTTGCGATACACGTAGACTTAAGAACGTTCAAGTGAAAAATTTAATTCATATTAATTTTTGTATGAAAGTAAAATTCAACAAATTATCAAAAGTCGTAGAACAAATGTTGTTGTATATGATGTTAGCTACCTAGTCCTGCGAGATTGCCGGTGTTTTAGAGGTAACCCTATATATTTCTCCGCATGAAATATATATTTCCACGCCGTTTGGTATCTTAAGATACTAAAAGTAAAATATATATTACCTTAGATGTGTGTGATGGTTCATACGATTTGTATGGTGTGTGATTTCTGAAATTTGCTTTTAGATATATTATATCTTAAGATCAAATATTATAGTATCATAGCCACGTGTGATGAGCTATAACGTGTATATTAAATAAAATACATATAATAAAATCGTAGGAAAATCAAAACTGAACAATGAATATTTTTTTAAAAGAATACTTGGGGCGTGATCTACAATCGACATCGAAGCCAAAAATATAGTTTTTAGAATTTTTGTCTGTTTGTCTGTATGTATGTCCGGGGTAAATTCAAAAAGTCTTTACATGTAGTCAGGTCAACATATAGGCTACATATTATCACGCTATCACCTACGGGTGAGGAGCTGTGCGGAGTAAACGAAGTCCGCGCGGACGAAGTCACGGGCAACAGCTCGTAAACTAATATTTTAAACAAACAATGTGACGTATTAAATCTACTGAATAAACAAATGTTGTCAGCTCTCAGTGGCAGGTATTTTCCTGACAATGGTATATTTCTTAACTGGGGAAGATTATTCTACCAACAAATTTCAAACAGAATTAAATTAAAATACCTATACATATTTTTACATGTAATACATTAAGATGTTAAGTTATCATTGGAGTTTTGTAAAACAGTACAGGTGTATTTACATAATCACCAAATAATGTTTGACTGACATAGAAAACAAATCCAAAAATTCATGATATAAGCAATCAGGATAATCACTAGCACACATGGCAAGTTTAAGTATAAATTTATAGTGAGAACAAGTAATTACTTTACTGATATCATACAATCCAATTAAAATTAAGTATGCATTACGTTAACGACAACTGACAGTTGGAGAGCCGAAATAATTAGTGTTTGTAGTAATAACAATAACATATTCTGTACTACACCCATAATAAATATACATATAATATATCAATAATAATATTTATTACTTAAATATTATTACTTAAATATTATTATTGAATTGGAAATCGAACTCGACATTGTCATTATGCGTGTGAAGAGTGGAACTAAAGTGTTTATCTATAGACATATAATAAAATCGTAGGAAAGTTAAAATTGTACATTGAATATTTTTTAAAAGAACACTTGGGACATGATCTACAATCGATATCGAAGCCAAAAATATAGTTTTCAGAATTTTTGTCTGTCTGACTGTCTGACTGTCTGACTGTCTGTCTGTCTGTCTGTCTGACTGTCTGTCTGTCTGACTGTCTGACTGTCTGACTGTCTGACTGTCTGTCTGTCTGACTGTCTGACTGTCTGACTGTCTGACTGTCTGACTGTCTGACTGACTGTCTGTCTGACTGTCTGACTGTCTGACTGTCTGACTGTCTGTCTGTCTGTCTGCCTATCTGTCTGTCTGCCTGCCTGTCTGTCTGTCTGTCTGTCTGACTGTCTGACTGCCTGTCTGTCTGACTGTCAGACTGTCTGACTGTCTGTCTGTCTGACTGTCTGACTGTCTGACTGTCTGACTGTCTGACTGTCTGACTGTCTGACTGTCTGTCTGCCTGTCTGTCTGTCTGTGTGTCTGACTGTCTGTCTGTCTGCCTGTCTGACTGTCTGTCTGACTGTCTGTCTGTCTGTCTGACTGCCTGTCTGACTGTCTGACTGTCTGACTGTCTGTCTGACTGTCTGACCGCCTGTCTGTCTGCCTGTATGCCTGTCTGTCTGTCTGCCTGTCTGTCTGTCTGTCTGCCTGTCTGTCTGCCTGTCTGTCTATCTGTCTGACTGTCTGTCTGTCCGTCTGTCCGTCTATCTGTCTGACTGTCTGTCTGTCCGTCTGTCCGTCTGTCTGCCTGCCTGTCCGTCTGTCTGCCTGCCTGTCCGTCTGTCCATCTGTCCGTCTGTCTGCCTGCCTGTCTGTCTGTCTGCCTGTCTGACTGTCTGACTGTCTGTCTGTCTGACTGACTGTCTACCTGTCTGCCAGCCTGTCTGTCTGCCTGTCTGTCTGCCTGTCTGTCTGTCTGCCTGCCTGTCTGCCTGTCTGCCTGTCTGTCTGTCTGCCTGCCTGCCTGTCTGTCTGTCTGTCTGTCTGTCTGTCTGCCTGTCTGTCTTTCTGCCTGCCTGCCTGCCTGCCTGCCTGCCTGCCTGCCTGCCTGCCTGCCTGCCTGCCTGCCTGCCTGCCTGCCTGCCTCTCTGTCTGTCTGTCTGTCTGTCTGTCTGTCTGTCTGTCTGTCTGTCTGTCTGTCTGTCTGTCTGTCTGTCTGTTCGTCCGTCCGTCCGTCCGTCCGTCCGTCCGTCCGTCCGTCCGTCCGTCCGTCCGTCCGTCCGTCCGTCCGTCCGTCCGTCCGTCCGTCCGTCCGTCCGTCCGTCCGTCCGTCTTTCCGTCCGTCCGTCTGTCTGTCTGTCTGTTTGTCTGTTTTTCTGTATGTATGTCCGGGGTAAACTCAAAACGTAATGCATGGATTTACTTAAAACTTTGCATGAATATTACTAATAGGTCGGGTCAATATATAGGCTACATATTATCACGCTATCACCTAAGGGGGAGGAGCTGTGCGGAGTAAAGAAATTCCACGCGTACGAACCGCTCGTTGGTTGAGTAATTAGCGACACAACTACGCATCGATAGGGCTCTGGTTCGATTCTCGACAGGGACAAACACTTGTCTGGTGAATGTTTGTATTTCTGGGTTTCGGTATTTATTTTTTACTAGCTGACCAGGCAAATGTTGTTCTGCCTTTTTAGCTACTGTTATTTTTTTTCTATATTTTCTCTTTTGGACTTCAACAATTAAATCAAAACTAAAATTAGCCAAATCGGTTCAGCCGTTCTCGAGTTTTAGCGAGACTAACGAACAGCAATTGATTTTTATATATATATAGATAGATCATTATATAAAAATAGCTGTTGCCTGCGACTTTGTCCGCGCGGACTTACTGCGATTACTCCGCACTGCTCCTCCCCTGTAGGTGATAGCGTGATAATATGAGGCCTATACAGGGTGTCCCAGAACTCAACGTCAAGCCGAAACGGGGTGACAGGATAGATCATAACCTTCACGAGAAAAATCAGAAAAAAAATCTATCCCATGCAGTTTGAAAATTATGGGCATTTTAAGAAAAACCTAGAAATTTGGTCTAACTGTACCATTTTTCGGTTATTGTGGTTAATTTTTATTATTTTTGTTCATTTAAACTTTGGAACCGTAACCCTAAATAACATCTCGAGAATCACAGTCTAAAATAATGACACAATTACCCCAAGTTTCCTAGAATTTAGACTATTTGTTAAACTATGAATTTAAAATTTTCAAACTTTGTCGACTTTGAAACACCCTCCTTTAAAAAAATGTACTAGAGTGCCTTGGCAAGTGCCATTAAGAGTTGGTGCATTTAATCAGGATTGTAAAATGGTACAATACTTGTTAGTTTCATACTAAAAAAAAACGAGTAAAAAATAAAAACCTCAAGTAACTCGATTTTTGCTAACCCATTTTACTCAGTTAAAATGTTTTTTATTCGCACAAGCCCTTGGTAGGTTTTTATTTTACGGTAAAATGATGAGAGATATGGATAGTGGACATGTTTGCCATGAGCGAGCGAGACAGATAGTGACGCCACTTTTACCAAAGCAACAAAATACTAATAAAATAATGAAAAATGTTGACCTTGTTTTGTTTAGGTTTATTGGAATAAAAGTCAGATTTGAAAATAACATTTTTTATTATAACAAATGTTCAAATTGTTTACCATCAGCTTCAACACACGCCCTACATCTTCTTAAAAAAGATCTACTTATTAGCCGGGCATATCCTCGAGAGTTGATGTCCTCAGCAGCTTGAGAAATTCGTTCACGCAGCTCGGCTACGCTCTCAATGGGCTTAGAATAAACTTTTTCTTTGAGAACGCCCCAATAAAAAAATCCAGGGGATTTAAATCTGGGGAACGGGCTGGCCACGAGATAGTGCCTGAACGTCCAATCCACCTTCCCGGATAAACTTGGTCAAGGAAATCTCTTACTTGCACTGCGTAATGCGCTGGGCAGCCATCTTGTTGATACCACATGTGGCGACGATCTGTTAGTGGTACGTCCTCTAATAAACTTGGTAAATTTTTATATATATTATTTTTTATATATATTATATATAATATAATATATATATATAATATATATATTTTTTATATATATTATATATATATTATATTTTTATATATATTATATTTAGATAATTCGTGCCATTCAAATTCTCAGGCAGCTCAAAAGGCCCAACAATTTTGCCGTTTAAAATTCCTGTCCACAGGTTAACTTTAAAGCGATATTGGGATCGGTCTTCTCGCATTAAATGTGGATTCTCCACATGCCACTCATGAAAATTGTGTAAGTTTATGTAGCCATCTTTTTTAAATGTAGATTCATCTGACCAGAGAATTTTTTGGATGAATTGGGGATTTTAACTATGCCTCTGTAGCATTGTTCTACAAAATGAAATCCTTTCAGGATAATCTCGAGGGAGAAGACTTTGAACTCGTTGTACGTGAAACGGATGCATTTCAGCTCTTTGTAAAATACGATGTGCTGTGCTTTTGTGTATTCCCGTTCTTTCTTCAATTCCACGAACGGAAATACTTGGGTCATCTGCGACCTCTTCCAACACTTCTTCTTCGTAAGGAAAGCGAGGTCTACCTCCAGCCCGTATTTGATTGCCCGTATAGCCCGTATTCGGAAAATGGCCGCCCTCTGTGAGTGAACGGTGCACATTAACAAACACGCGGTGATCCGGATAGCGCTCTAAATTTGGATATCTTTCACGATAAAGTCTAGCGGCGGCACTTGCATTGCATCTGCATTCCCCATAAATGAGATGCATGTTCGCATATTCTTGTGAAGTGTAGCGCGTAGGCATAGTGATGACAAGGATGTCAACACAAAAGTCCAATTCCAAAAGAGAGAAGCCAAAGTTGCCGGTATGTAATCAACAAGTCCAATTCACAAAAATCCAAGTCCAAAAAGAAAAGCCAAAGTTGTCAGTACTAAATTAACACAAGCGAATACGGAAAGGTGCGCAGTAGACGAATGAGCGAAATGTACTAACTGGTGTCAGACTGGCAGCGTAGCTATTTGCTTGGTATGGCGTCTGTATCTGTTTCATTCGCACTCGTTTAAACGACGCATCTCCGTCTCACTGCGTGGCGTCACTATCTGTCTCGCTCGCTCATGGCAAACATGTCCAGTATCTGTTTCATTCGCACTCGTTTAAACGACGCATCTCCGTCTCACTGCGTGGCGTCACTATCTGTCTCGCTCGCTCATGGCAAACATGTCCACTATCCATCTCTCTCATCATTTTGCCGTAAAATAAAGAATCTACTAAAGGCTTGTGCGAATAAAAAACATTTTAACTGAGTAAAATGGGTTAGCAAAAATCGGGTTACTTGAGGTTTTTATTTTTTACTCGTTTTTTTTAGTATGAAACTAACAAGTATTGTACCATTTTACAATCCTGATTAAATGCGCCAACTCTTAATGGCACTTGCCAAGGCACTCTAGTACATTTTTTTTAAAGGAGGGTGTTTCAAAGTCGACAAAGTTTGAAAATTTTAAATTCATAGTTTAACAAATAGTCTAAATTCTAGGAAACTTGGGGTAATTGTGTCATTATTTTAGACTGTGATTCTCGAGATGTTATTTAGGGTTACGGTTCCAAAGTTTAAATGAACAAAAATAATAAAAATTAACCACAATAACTGAAAAATGGTACAGTTAGACCAAATTTCTAGGTTTTTCTTAAAATGCCCATAATTTTCAAACTGCATGGGATAGATTTTTTTCTGATTTTTCTCGTGATGGTTATGATCTATCCTGTCACCCCGTTTCGGCTTGACGTTGAGTTCTGGGACACCCTGTATATTGACCCGACCTGTTATTAATATTCATGCAAAATTTCAAGTAAATCCATGCAGTACTTTTTGAGTTTACCCCGGACATACATACAGACAAACAGATAAACAGACAAACAGACAAAAATTCTAAAAACTATATTTTTGGCTTCGACATCGATTGTAGATTACGCCCCAAGTATCTTTTTAAAAAAATATTCAATGTACAGTTTTGACTTTAATAACGATTACTATTGTTGACTAACACCTGTAACACCTTTATGGTGTTACATACGAACTGGCCATTTTGTCGACTTTCAAATGTAGAATTGTTTAGTATGTAGAGAAAGAATAAATTGTTTTTAGAATAGGAGTATCTTTTAAGATTTGACGTAAGATAGACGTCTCTGAAAATAAACGAAGATATATACGAAAAGTCTAATTTCTTAAAGAATCCCAAAAGGTCCTGCTACTAATTAGTACCTCAAGCAGCCAAGCGAGTACCAAGAAGGTTCCCTGAATAAAAAAGGGATATCGTCGGCAAAGTAACACGTCCGGCACGTAGTACGCTGGGCGGCGTTACAAATTGGCGGAGGCGCCGTGCAGTCGCGGTGTGCAGTCGCTGTGTGAAGTCGCTGTGTGAAGTCGCTGCGGGAAGTCGCTGTGTGAAGTGGCTACGGGAAGTCACCACGTTCAGGCGCTACGCGCAATCACCACGCTAGAAAAATCAGGAGAGCTAAGTATTGTGGTGAGAGGGTAAGAGTTAAGATGGAGGCCATCAAGCGCTTCAACGGAACGCAGAATTTGGCGTTCGCAGAGTTTATTAAAGATTTCAAAACGGTCGCGGCAATAAATAAATGGGACATAGAGAGCTTACCTTTACTTCTAGGACTATATCTTGATGGTCCGGCGTTAGCATTTTATAAAATGATATATACCGACACGGCCAATTTCAATGAATTATGTATAAAAATTGAAAACGAATTCCCTATTTCGATAAACTACATGGAGCGATTTTATGTATCCAAACAGGGCCGTGATGAGGAAATACTAACATATTTTTACAGACTCAGCGACAGTGCAGCCAAAGCTGAGATATCAGACGAAATTTTCATAAAACAATTCCTTAAAACGATATTGCCCTCGTTTAAGGAAAAGTTTGGATTGCAATTATATAAGTCATGGGAGGAGCTGCGTGACACGATAAGGCAGTATAACGAATTATTTGGAGGAAAACCGCATTCCACGGTTGACCTTCCATTGCAGCCACCAGTTGGGTTGTCACAGAAATATTTCTATAGGGAGGAAACAAACGTCCTTCCTGGTGCGCCTGTGTGTTCACAACAAGAACATCGGAAACCGACAGAAGTTTTTCGTACGCCTCGATATAATAAAACAGCCTTATGTACACAAAGTTCTTTCAGAAGCAGTCCGAAGTCACAACAACACACGGATGGCGTGGGCCATCGCATCAATATGTTCGAAGCAGTTACGCCCGCGCCACTTCAAGACGAACAAGAGGAAAAAATATCAGGTGTAAAAAATCCATGTATTTGCTTATGTGTTAAGGGACAAGAATGTCTCGCTTTAATAGACACGGGGGCAAATGTCTCATGTATGTCCGCGAGTTTAGCAAAAAAGTTAAATCTGCCATATGGAGCCAGTGTTCCATATAGCAGAGATAAAATTCAATCTGTTACAGGGTCCACGCTAAAAGTCGTTGGTGAGGCGAGAGTAAATCTCCTCATTAATGCAAGGGTCTTCCCCAACGACATGGTGATTGTAAATAATATTGGTTACGAGATGATCCTGGGGCAGGATTTCCTTAATAAATATGATGTAGTTATTTACTGTAAAAAGGGTTATTTGTGCATAGATAAAAAGTTTTTTGTAAATTTTAATTTAAATCGCTTTAGACAGTTTGCAAATAATAGAGATAGTTGCCATAACAACATGCGCAATATATGTAATATTATAAAACGAGCTGACATAAAGTCTTCGTATTCATTGACTGCGATGTCAAAAATGAATACGAAGAAAAATATAGAAACTAATATATTTAATTCCAGAGAAAATAAGAGTGATCGCAATAATTCATACGAATTATGTAGAGGTAAAAAGATGAAAAAGGGGTGCACGGACACGCGAAAGAGTGAAAATGTTGTTACAAAATGTGATGAAGGGTGTAGATTTGTGCCATTAGTTTGTCATTCATATAACACTAGCAAACAATCAACCACTAAAGTTTCACCATATATGATGATGTACGCTAGGGAACCGATATTCCAAAGCGACATGGGGGTAAATAGGGATAGTCAAAGCCGAGAAGTAAATTATGCCGAGAGACATAATTTACAAGGTGCGTTAGCCCGGAAGGCAATACAAAATATTAGGAGGGCACAGGTTAGGCAAAAGAGATATTTTGACAAAAGGGCTAAAGTAAAGGACTTTTCACCGGGACAATTAGTATTAGTTTATACACCAAGACGGGTAGACCATAGAAGTTTGAAATTATGTAGGTTATATAAAGGGCCGTTCAGAATAGTGGAAAGAATATCTAATGTAAATTATGTAATTACGAAGTTAAGCAATAGGAGATATAGAGATATTGTACATATAAATAGGTTGAAAGCATTTCATGTACGTATGTAAAAAAATATATAGTGTACTTATAGTCATTCATTATAATAAATAATTGTTACATGTTAGACCATTACTTTTGTTTGGGCTTATATATGAGAATACTAATACTTGTATTTGTTTCATGTAATATGACGGGGCTCAACCAATGCTGTGATGATGGACCGAAGCTAAAAAGAAAAAAGATGACCAAAAGAATATTAAATGAAGAAATGTCATATTCTAATAGCAATGTATTCCTCTCAAGTTCTTCTATTTAATAATAAACTTATGAATACAATGTATACTAGGGGCAGAGCCGCCTTAGTATGAAGTCGTAAGAGTCAGTATGGGTTAAGGGTTGAAAGTCTTTTGAAGGAGAGTTCAACTTTGTAGTACGACATAGTCGACACAAAGGATATCTGTATAGGATATACATGAACTCGGATAGTTTTGGGAGACATCATAATGATGGTATTAATATGATTCATAGTAAGGAATATTTATGATCGTGGTATGTATATATTGGGGCGAGCTCGATGTTGAGAGGAAGTAATACTTCAATCTTTTTTCTTTTGGTCCACCAAGGAAAAGAAGTTTGAATTGTTATGCCTTTCCATCTCTTATCTCTTATACAGCTAGAGCCCTTCAGGCTAAAGTGTAATAAAATAAAAAAATGTTTGCGGTAGGATAGGTTAGGTGAGGGGACTGTGGTCTGTCTTTTAGAGGGGTTTTGGGAGACCAAAGTTTGTGCCATGGTGTGGTGGTAATGAACAGAACCACACATGGGGCAAACTATCTTTTAGGAAAAGACAGTCCCACCAAAATGTACCTTCCCCTCGTAGGTAGGGCAATCAGGATAAGGATAGGTAGGCCATACGAAGGGAGACAAATGCCCATCCAGTTTCAGCTGCTCCCACCTTGGGGGGTAGCTGATGTAACACCTTTATGGTGTTACATACGAACTGGCCATTTTGTCGACTTTCAAATGTAGAATTGTTTAGTATGTAGAGAAAGAATAAATTGTTTTTAGAATAGGAGTATCTTTTAAGATTTGACGTAAGATAGACGTCTCTGAAAATAAACGAAGATATATACGAAAAGTCTAATTTCTTAAAGAATCCCAAAAGGTCCTGCTACTAATTAGTACCTCAAGCAGCCAAGCGAGTACCAAGAAGGTTCCCTGAATAAAAAAGGGATATCGTCGGCAAAGTAACACGTCCGGCACGTAGTACGCTGGGCGGCGTTACACACCCATAACATAAGCAAATGATTTGATTACTTTGGGTTTAATTGTTCAGTGATATTTATTTAACTGCGGGCACGTAGGTCCCGCCATGAATGCCAACCAAAGCGCAAAGGCTTTACGTTTTCTCAAAGTGCTTCGTCGTTTTTTTAAGCTCTCATAACTTATAAAATAATAGATAAACAAAATTTTTAGGTATGACGTCAATCGTGAACTTATCAAACTTAAAAATTTCAATTACATATGTCTTATAATTTAGATTTTATTGATATCTAAAAAACCTCGATTTTGTCAGTGTCTTACTCACTGATAATCACTAATATTTTTAGACTACTTCCTGAAGTCCTAGAAAATTGAAATGTAAGATGTAATCTAGCATTTTTATACAAGCAACATTTAAATTCTGAAATTGGATGTTTAACCCCCAACCGTTAATCTGGGAAATGGCATTTAATATTGGACATTCACAATTTTTCATGTTAGAGGTCTGAAAATTGAAATAGGAACTCTTTATTATGAAGTAGCAAAAAGCAGAACTTTGTAAGGGCTCGCTAAGTTATATTACCTAGTAATATTCTTAGGAAAGTATTTTTATGCAAAATACATCTTTTAATGTATCATGGACTTTAACATCTTTTAATGTATCATGCACTTTATTTATTATATTCGCATTAAAGGCGTCGTCAGGCTTTGTATCTGGGTAGGTGCAGAAAAATAAAACCAAAATAAAAAACAAAATTTTTCTAAGAAAAAATCTTTAAAATTTTTTTCTTGATTGATTTCTGTAATTTCTTTAAATTAATTAAAAAAAACACGATTTCTGTAATTATCAATGTTATCTACACAGAACAATTATAAAGGTTATCTACATATTTTACACCATATTTTCTGGTCTACCTATCTATCTGATGATCTATCTCGCGCCACCACTTCGCTCTGTAAGTCTAATATTGATAGAAATCAATTTTTATTTATGGTAACTTTCTTGTAAAAGAGTTTTCTAGGAAAAATGAGTTTTAAAAATAAAAGTTGATCTTATAAAGAAAATTTAATTTAATTAACCTTCAAAATTTTTAGAATTAATATTGGACTTACCGCAGACACGAATAATAGGTTAGGAGGAAATAGGTTTTTTCAGTATAAACATCTATTTTGATAAAAATGGCAGTATATTGATTTTTGAAAAGCTGTATATTTTAGAAACGATGATCGATTTTGATCTTTCAAATGGCATTCAACTCAATTTAAATATTGCTTTAGCTAAAAAATCGGTAGGTTCAAAAATTTCGAAGCAATGTCAAAAAAAATTTTTTTCAAAAATTTTCGTCATTGATAGATCCCAAACAAATTTACCGATTTTTATCCAATTAACGGTACGTGGCGCAGTTTTTAAATGAGAAAAGACAATAAGATTTTGAAGTCAATCGGTATATTAGCCTGAAAGTTATTTCAAAAATATTAAGTAACTTTGCTAAAGAAAACGTAATTTTAATATTTGAAAAGCTATAACTTTTGAAAATAAGATTCGGTTTTGATTTTTAAAAGGGCATTCGACGTAATTTTTTTAGTATTAAAATATCGTAGAATACCAAAAAATGATTGGTTGAAATATTTCGAAGTTATGTCGAAAAAACACTTTTTTCTAAATATTCGTCAACGATTACTTCCAAACGAATAAACTGATTTTGAGGCAATTTATGCATTAGACGTAATTTTTTGGGGAATAGAGCTGATTAGTTTTTGTACTCAATCAGTACATTAATCTGGAAGTTATTTAAAAAAAATCTGTTTCGCCACAATTTTTTTTTGGTTTTTTCAAAATTTCTCAAAATCTCTTGGGCCCATTTGGTTCAAATTTTCAGGAAGTATAAGTTGAGCGAAATCCAATCGAATGCCATCAACCGCGTTTTGATCGGTCCAGGCGTTCAAAACTTATGAGTTGTATGACACACATACACACACACACACACACACGCGCGCACGCACATACAGACATACTGACGTCATCGCGAAAATAGTCGAAAATGGTTCCTAAGTCCACAAAACGTGGTCATACGGTGAAAACTCCATTTTTGGAAATCGGAGCAAAATCATTAACCTCACTATCTACATACGTAGTGGGAAGTTAAAAAGTACAAGTGTTTTAATAGATTAATCTTATATTAAAATGGAGTGAATGAAAATGAATTAAATGAAATAAAACTACCACGCCGAAGCTTAAACCTAAAAGTGCGATATTTTTTCAGTAAAATGAACTACTAAAGGGCACAGATCGTCGCCTAGTGTAGTTTTGTAGCATTTTAACTCGTTAGTTTTATAATAGGTGGTGTTAGCAGTAATAAAATTCTAATACAATATGTGTCTTCTGTTTTTTTAATGTTTATGAAATAGCATTTTAATGGTCGATAACATATCTAGACATGAATTTAAACCACCACATCAAAGCTCCAACCTAAAAGTGCGATACTTTTTTAGTAAAATGTACCACAAAAGTGCATAGAAAGTCCCCTAGTGTAATAAATTATGTATTTAAGTATAAAAAATATATAATAAATCATTCACCACTATTTAAATTAGCGGATGGAAATTTTGTACAGGTTTTCCATTTAAACTTAATTTCATGCTAGATATCTGAAAATTATGTAATTATACAATTACACAGACTTCTGATTACAAATTAAAACAAACATCTTTCAAGTTTTTGAAAAGAAGGAAAGAAACAATAATCATAATAAAAAAATATTGTTATAATAAACTTACAAAATAAATGAAATCCCACAAAAAACATTTTAATATAAAATGTTGTCAAGCATATAACTCGCACCGTTAAAAAGTTATCGGATCTCATAAAGAGCCAAGTTTCTAACTCTTTACGTCCTAACTCTTCAAACCATAGCTTCATAAACTCCACACCTTATTCAAAATTTGTAGCTTGACCATTTCGCTACCGTCACATGGGCGTAAGTGAAAACTTTATTCATCGTTCATTACTTTCTTGTTATGGTCTCGTCTTGGCAACATTGTACATGGAAATGTTTTTAGTACGATACTAAATTTTCAGGGGAAAAATCTGGGTAGAAGTCCAAAGTCTGTTCATGGAATATGTAATGTTTTCAGTCCCACTGATCGCAAGAAACAGTCTAAGCTCTTTAACATGCTTATATGAGGACCACCTTCCATCTAGCTAGCCAGCAAACCAGCTCTATTGACTCGTGATAATTCAGAGCTTCTTTTGACATTCTGCTTGCTCACTCTGCCACAATAAAAGTGGAATTAAAAGTAAGGTGTAAGGTTTGTGAAGTTAAGGCTTGCAGAGATAGGGCGTGTAGAGTTAGGAATTTGGCTCTACATAAGGTCAGATAACTTTTTGTCAATACAAGCCATATGGTTTTGGTAACATTTCCTCTGAAAATACTTTATGTGGGATATATTGTACGGTATGGTGACGAGTACTTATATACTTTTTTATTTTTAGCATGAAATTAAGTTCGTATAGGAAAAACCATGAGAAACCAACCCAAACAAAAATAAAGTGATGTTTTTGAGTCACGCGAACAAAGTTGTGGGTTACAACTCACAGCTAGGTTAGGACAAATTACACAAATTTATCTAACTCTAAAGTAAGCAAATTATTTGCTTGCGTTATGGGTGTTAGTCAACGATACTAATACATAGAGATACATATCGCTCATTTGGTGGAACATTGGCGTATTTACAGATTTAATTATTATACAGGATATTTTTTTTAAATGAGTTTATGGTCTTATTATGGCAATTCATGCTCATTTTTTTTATTTAAACAATAGTAATAATATTTTAGTATTATTAAAACTTAACTTTTTTATCATAATCAAGCAATCTTTGTCATATTTACTTCGATTTAAAAATAAAATACATTTACGCCAATGTTCCACCAAATGAGCGATATATAATTATTGTTACAGACATAATAACCACCCAGACCCAGAAATATAAACATCTAAGCTTATCACACAAATGTTTGTCCCCGTCGGGAATCGAACTCAAGCCCCATCGATTCGTGGTTAGGTTCGCTAACCACTTCACCAACGGGGCGGTCAAAATTTAAACCCACTACAAATGTCAATTATGCTCATATCTCAATAACTACTGAACCGATTTTGATAAAAATTACACGGTTCCCTTAGTTAAAATACACTTGATTTAAATCAAAAAATATCTCGATATGGCTTTTAGTTCATGAGAAATCGGGGACAAACATAGAAATCAGAAGAACTCTATTCAATAAAACTTTTTACAAGTTATTTTGAGACGTCAACATTTTTTAAAATTACTACCTGATCGGAAACGCGTCCACATACTGAAAAGATCTGGCGGAAGAAACTCAGCGAACTTGCCTTTTTTCTTATCATTTTTTTTACAGTATCACAATATTACAAAATTATAAAAAATATGTATGAGATTGCAGCAATTAATCCCAGGTTTGTTTGTCTTCTAAATGACCTGAGATTTTATAATACCCTTTTTTACACAGTTTGGTTTTAACACATTTTTTAAATTTATTGGCTGGTTAAACTTAATTGAAGTTTTTAAACTTAATTGAATATCTCTTATAGTTTCGGGAAGTTTATTGTAAAAGCGTATACATTGCCCCATAAAAGAGTTCCTTATTCTGTGGAGACGAGATGCACGCACAACAAGATTGTTTTTGTTCCTTGTGTTTAGTGAGTGTACATCACCATTTTTTAAAAAAGCAAATATTTATACGAACGTACATCAAGTTCTCAAATATGTATTGGGGTATAACAGTTAGGATATTGATTTCCTTGAACTTGTCTCTCATACAATCTCCATTTCTCTCAAGAGATCTCAATCAACAATCTCAATCAAATCTCAATTTTTCTCATACAAATATACAATACATTTACAATATTTAATGCACGGGTTCGAACTTCTAAATAGATCATCATACTCAAATATTATCCAATTCCACAAATCCATACATACATGTCAAACTGATAATCTCCGTTTTTCATCGGTTGAAAAGGCAAAATTTTTAAGATTTTACGCATAAATTAGACCACAGTAAAGGAATAAAAGTTAGACAGAGGAATGCACGGCGTTTGTGAGATCCATTATCTCTAATGGATTTTCACAAACCCAAATTTACGGTGCCCGCTTAACATATTTTGAAGGATCTCGGTTACGTGATTAGTCACAGCGTCGTATTTCGGAAAAGCCGGAAAAGCCGCACGACCAAGCCAACACATAATTTAGGGTGATGTGAGTCGTATTTTTAAATTGCGTAATTTACTCTGTGTGTATTCAGTACTAGACTTTTAACGCTGGATATCGTCAGCACTTAGTAAAACTGGATGTTAACGTGTATTTATTCAATGTTAAAAGTACTTGTACTGTTTTAATTAGTTTTTATTTATGAATCCGAACCGGTTTTGCGTGATCATGCGTTATATCATCAGGGCAACAAATCAATACTATTTTATAAATGTTGACAATTTGACAAATTATATATTTTGTCAATGATTTGTTGCCTTGATGGTGCGTTAAAACATGAAACTGGTTGGTGTTCATTAATAAAAACATAGTAAACAGTACAAGTGCTTATAACATTTTATATAATTACGCGTATTCAGTAGTAGCTGTTCCGTGTGATTTCGCGTGACACACACACACATTACAGCTTAACTCTGTCCCACTAGAGAAGGTTAATTAATTTAAGTACCTAGGTCATATATTTGCCTCAGACCTCAAGGAAAATGTAGACATTGTACAAGAGTGAAAGGCTCTGTCGAACTGAGCGAATATGATAGCCCGCAGGTTTACTGGCTGCAATAGAAAGATTAAACTTACTTGTTTAGAGCATACTGTATCTGTTTTTATAACTTTAGCCAGTGGAATAAATATTCGCAACGTCTGGTGCTCTTTGGGTTCCATATAATAACGCATGGGACTGCCACGTCTTTGTAGTGGATCTGGCATATTCGTAACAAATGTACTTTGCTTCTTGGCGGATGCGAACTGCGTCATTTGTACGACGTGTATTGTTCTCAGTGCTGTTGTTGGTGCCACACCAACAACAGCACTGAGAACAATAGCGAGCAGACTGCAGTATCCATACAGGTCTTCATGCTCTCTTCGTGCTCCAAGTTATGCTTGCCGCTCAGTTAACGAGTGTTAGTTCAGAACTCTGAAGTAATTTTAAGTTTACCAACACTTAGATTAAAACCATTACCTACTAATAAATTTATATGGGATTTACTTCCTGAAATAAATGATATTTATTTATTACTATAATCATTTGCATCCGCTGCATTATAAAAGTTTTTGGGAAATCCCGCGGGATCACCTAATTTTTCCGGGATAAAATGTAGCCTATATGCTATTCCAGGTTATCATCTACATGAGTGCCAAATTTCATTTAAACCCGTTTGATAGTTCTTGTGTGATTGAGTAAAAAACATCCATCCAAACATCCAAACTTTCGCATTTATAATATTAATAGTATAGATTATTTGCTTTTATTTAGTTGAGTAAAAAAGCAGCCTCTCAAAAACAAAAACTTACGGCCGAAACCTTTTTATTATATTACTTGGTCTATACTAATATTACAAAAAAGGGAATTTTATTATTTGTTTGTAATGGATAATCTCAAAAACTACTTAACCCACTTTAAAATTTCTTTCACCAATTTAATAAATTTTTTTGTGGAGTCATTAGTTTACGAGATACAGCGTGAAAATACTTTACGTCCCTTTTTCCAAGATGGGGGCCAGGGGATAAAGTTTGTGACCCCACAAACTTGAATTTAGGTTTATACTAACGCCCCTACACATTAAAAAAAAAAAATTTCGTCGTCTGAAAAACGCACGCTAAGGCCTAAAAAATGAATAAGTTTTTTGAATTGAGCAAACTAGCTGAGTTCTATTTTTGAATAACTTTTCTTTTTATGAAAATATAACACTGGTGCGCTACACTTTTAAATTTCGGTCATCTCAAAACTTGTCGAGAGACCTACATACTAAGAAAACAAAACATAATACGATTTCAAAAAAACCGTTAATGATCGGGATCCGCACTACCACCCTACATATTCCCGCCACAATAGCGTCAATGCTTGTCACTGTCGTGTTTCGGTTGGGAGGGTAACGTAACCGGTAAACTTCTGTAGGTGGCATTACCATCCCACCATATGGATAACTACGCACCATTAACTTCTATGAAGTTTATTAACTTCTATTAGGACAGTCATCTGCTTATATAGTGTCTCATGATATATAAAATACTCACAAACCAGTTGAACTAAGTCACGGCCAGTAGTTAGCCTAGTTTGTCATTTAATAAATCTGCTGTTACGTAATTTTAAATTCTAAAGCCGATTAAAGTTTCTCGATTTAATATAAATCATAAAACACAACTGATAGAGCATATAACGAATATTGATGGTTGGAAGCTTAACAGCTTTGTAAGTCTTTGTAGAGAGTTTTGCTTCAGTTTATCTTGTGAAGATAACTATTAAATACATATAAACTTATCAAAAGTTTTAAATTGGTTACGCTGAGATACTTGTTACTGAAATGTGGTATATTAACTTTTCCATTCGTTTGCACGGTTGGTTTGAGGTTTTAAAGTGTATGATTTTATCGTTATATCCTTTTTAGGATTCCGAAGTAAACTAGGAACCCTTCCGTCCGTTCATCTGCAGTCTAGCGCAGATATACTTAGTACTAGAAAGTTGTAATTTGGCATGAATAATATTAATTACGGCAAAATAGTGTTAACATAAAATCTTGAAAAAAAAATTCTACATGTAAAGTGGAGATGTTAACTTTTTTCTCATGTGCTCCATAGTGTGGGATATCGTTGGACAGATTTTAAAAAAATATTATAGGTTTGTGAAAACAATGTTTTGATTAAGGGACTCGTTTGTAAAATATTAAACTTTAAAGTGTTAATTTTTGTCAGAGTCAAGTGCCTCCCCCCCCACCCCTCTACCAGCTAAACGGTTGGTTTTAGGGGTGGATAAAATTCACGGCTGTAGTAAATATAATGAAGGTAAAAGTAAAACTGTCACGGCTTAGACAACTTATAAAATGTCTTATAAAATGTCGGTGACCTATGGTGCGGATGTATTCATCAGTATAAAACAATAAAAGCCCTCTTCTTCGTCCGCATTATTGTGATAGGCAATATCGGAACCCTAGATTGCGTGTGACCCGATACGCACTTTACCATTTTTTTGTTAATGAATTTGATTTATCGACATTTTGTTTTTCTATTCAAATATTATGAGGAAAGATCAAGTTTGTAAGTTAATTTGCAGGAAGTGGTAATTAATATACGGTACTACTAAACCGATTTTGAAAATTATTTCACAAGTAAAAAGCTACATTATTCCTAAGTTATATGGGCTATATTTTGTCCCAATTTTGTTACAGGATTTGGAGCTACGTGGGTTACACCACGGGAAACGACTAGTAATAAATAAATACTAGATTATGCAATAAAGACCCTGCATAGCTTGACAACAGACTTTATCTGTAAATAAATTAGTGTACATGAAGTGTATGTTACATGAATGTAATATGTGATATTATTTTTATGTATTTCTAAAACATATTTTTTAAATATTAGGTGCTCAATCCTCTGCAATGAAAACTTTAACTGTGTAAAATTTCACATTTCACCGTTTGCATAATTGTCTTTTGTTATCTCATAAGATAGCAAACAAGCAGATGGGTCTCCTGACGGAAAGAGTCAATCATCGCCTATAGACACCAAAGATGTTAATGATGCGTTGTTATCTTGTGGCGAGTTCTAATGCTAGATGCGTAAGTTTATCGGCTACCTTACCCTCCAAACTGGAACACGACAGTAACAAGCACTAACGCTATTGCGGCAGGAATACGTAAGGCGGTGGTACCATATCCGGGCGAGACAATGCAGAATTCTATCACCTAGTAGCCATGATGGTAGTGACTGGCATAGCCAATCAGTCGCCTTTTACGAACTGCCTGGCAGAACGGAAGTTGGCCTATTCTTCAAAGGAGCCCGGGACTAACACGGGGAAACAGTGGTCTCAAAAGCTTTAGCTTCACGTATTTATATATAGATAAACTATTTAATTTAATATACTTTAGACAGTTATCTAACGTTCATATTAATATATATCATCATAGTTTTCTTGTGGGTTAAGTAAAATAAACTTAACGAAAAAAAATCGAGCATTTACGATTCAATACTATTTCTTATACTATTTTTTGTTTCACTTTCATCACAGTGCAGCAATTGCATATAAAATTTCGCGGAAATGTTCAATTTAAACACCTTAATTTTGTTTGAATTACAAATTTAAAACTATTGCTTTTTTTGTGATAGACAGGGACCAACAATTATTTTACGAGTTAAATTGAAGCAAAATATGACAAGCTGACACACCAAATTCCAATATGCGACTGTGATTTTGATTTTAGATGATATTCCCAAAAACATTTCAAAAATTTGTGCGAATCAAGAATCGAACATAAACTTTATTATCAGGGCGAGCGAAGCGAGCCCTACACTAGGCCACTTTGTATGCACTTTTGTGGTATCTGTTACTGAAAAAATATCGCACTTCGAGGTTTGAGCTTTGACGTGGTAGTTTTTAATTCATGTCTAGATATGTTATCTACTATTAAAGTACCATTTTATAAACATTAAGAAAAAAATAAAAAATACATGTATTAGAATTTTATGACTACTAACGCCATCTATTATGAAATTAACGAGTTAAAACGCTAACGAGTTGAAATGTTACTTTGGCGTGGTAGATTTAATTCATTTTTATTCACTCCATTTTAAATGAAATTTTACAATATTAATTTATTAATACACTTGTACTTTTTAACTTCCTACTACGTATGTGGATAAGGAAGTTACTGATTTTGCTCCAATTTTTAAAAATCGAATTTTCACCAGATGTCCGCGTTTTGAGGTCCTAGGAACCTTTTTCGACTTTTTTCGCGATGACGTCAGTGTGTCTGTATGAATGTGTGTGTGTTCGTGTGTGTGTATGTATGTCTGTATGTAAACATCTCATAACTTTTGAACGGCTGGACCGATCGAAATGCGGTTGATGGCATTCGATTGGATTCCACTCAACTTAGACTTCCTGAAAATTTGAACCAATTGGGCCCAAGGGATTTTGATAAAATTTTGAAAAAAACCAAAAAGAAAGTTTGGTGAAACAGATTTTTTTTAATATAACTTCCAGATTAATGTACTGATTGAGTACAAAGACTAATCAGCTATATTCTCAAAAAAAATTAAGTTTAATGCATAAATTGCATCAATCGTTGTAATCGTTGACGAAAATTTTGAAAAAAGTCTTTTTTTTCGACATAACTTTGAAATATTTCAACCAATCATTTTTTATTATTCTACAATATTTTAGTACTAAAAAAATCAAATTGTAATCGTTGACGAAAATTTTGAAAAAAGTCTTTTTTTTCGACATAACTTTGAAATATTTCAACCAATCATTTTTTATTATTCTACAATATTTTAGTACTAAAAAAATAACGTCGAATGCCGTTTTAAAAATTAAAATCGAATCTTATTTTCAAAAGTTACAGCTTTTCAAACATTAAAGTTACGTTGTGTTTAGCAAACTTACTTAATGTTTTTGTTTTGAAATAACTTTCAGGCTAATGTACCGATTGACCTCAAAATCTTGTCAGTTTTTCTCCGTTAAAAACTGCGTCAAGTACCGTTACCTGGATAAAAATCAGTCACTTTGGTATCTATCTATTCTATCTAATTTAATCTAAATTATCTATCTATTCTATCTAATTATCTATCTAATTTTTGAAAAAATGTTTTTTGAAATTGCTTTGAAATTTTTGAACCTACCGATTATTTTGTTAAAGCAATAGTTAAATTGAGTTGAATGCCATTTGAAATTTGATCAATTTGATCATCGTTTCCAAAATATACAATTTTTCAAAAATCAATGTACTGACATTTTTATCAAAATAAACTGCATGTATGATTGTTTCGTTGGTTCATTCGTGTTTTCTTGCTATTTTTTGTGACTTAGCAATTGAGATATTTCAATATTACTTAGAACTGAAAAAAATCTGTGCGTATAGTTTTTACTCTTTTGAGTTTAAAATACCTTAATTTAGCGGGAAGTTTCAGGGATGGCCTGCAAGGTCAACCGATTACAGTTTTTGACAATATGATTATTGTGAAACAGTACAAGTGTATTAATTGATTAATATTGTATTGAGAATAATTTTCAATCTTAGCCCGAGTGTAAAAAGCTACAAAAAGGTATGGTCCTGACCGCATCCCCGCAGAGATACAACGTGTGCATCCACGATTAGTCGGAGATACGTCTTAGTCTCACAACGTGATAGGTGACCAGCTTATCACCAACCGGGCATTTTTCCAATCCCGGGCATCGTTGTTTTTATTAGAAAATTGAAAAAAAAAACACATTTTTGATTTGTCTGACTCGGGAATCGAATCCCGAGGGTTTTCCTGAGAGAAAAATTCGAAAAATTTATTCGCTGAGTTTCTACCGCAAATTCTTCGTGCCTGCGGTAAGTCCAATATTAATCCTAAAAATTTTGAATGTTAATTAAATTAAAAAAAAATTATTTCGAAAATCTATCTTATCATAGCAAAATTTTAAAGAATTTTTCTTGTAAGTTCTAAAAAATTGTCTTAGAAACATGTTTTTTTATTTTGGTTTTATTTTCCTGTGCCTTCTAGATCAAAGCCTGACGACGCCTTTGATGGGAATATAATGTTTGGGTAAAAATACGCTGGCTTTTTTTAGGTTAGATAATTATAAATGAAGTTCATACATTAAAATATGTAATTCTCGTAAAAAATACTTTCTTAGCAATATTACTAAGTAGTATAACTTTGCGAGCCCTTATAAAGCTCTGCTTTTTGCTAGTTAAGTAGGTACCTATATGATATTACGCTTTGTCGTTATTCAAGCGTATAGCAATGTGTTGTTGTATAGCAATGTAACGTGACGTAACGTTGCTATACAACAAGCTTTGTTGGGACTGGATATTCACATTTTGTGTATGTTTCGGAAGCATGCGACTGAACGTAGCGCTCTCGATCAAGCGTAGAAGCAATGTAAATTCACGAATTGAGTCAGTAACGTGTGCCTGAGTTGAAGTTACAAGCTCTTCAACAACATGCTCTTGCATTAATTTCAAGCGTATGACCTGACTGAAATACGATCACACGACTGTGAAATGTGAAACTGTACACAAACACATGATAAATTGATTCCATATTTGCAATGTAGATGCGTTTTTCGAGCGGGGTTGTTTTGGTTTGGACGGAACTTTTACTTTTTTTACCTACCTACTATTTGCTGTTGAATCTCATTTATTATAGCGCCATCTATGTATTATATTGATAACTACAACATTAACTATTGTGAATTCTAGGACATAGCGCAGTTTTTCAGGATTTTTTTTTAGTGAAGTCCTTTATCAGCAGCCCTAGACTTACATTAGAGGCACTCTGGGCTAGTGCCTTGGGCAGCAAATTTTCAAGGGCGACAAAATTCGGAGAATGAGTAAAAAATTCCTGTGCGCTATCGTAAATGCTTTTGTTGCGGCGGTAGTTACCACTGGAGTGCGTAGCGGCAGACCTACCGATAAACGTTTAAAATTTATTTTTAGTTTTTTCAAGGAATCAATAACTGAGTATTCATGGACGATAGTAAAGCCTTGCTATCAGGTGAGCTTCCAGTTAATTTACCACCTTTTTATAAAAAAGCCACTAAATATTCTTTTATATACTATGGGGTGGCATTTTAACGGTACCCTAGGGCGGCATTAAGGGTAAATCCAGCCTTGCCTACATGTGTACAGAAATTTAGCCATAAAAGCGTAATAAAATAATAAACATCGTACTATATTTTATACGTGAAGCGTTACCTTTGTACCACCCCACGTTGCGATAATCACGCGAACGGAGGAGTATCAAATTTGGGACAGTTAAAGTTTACATTACAAAGGAGTGCAGAAACTTGATATTTTTAAATAATCTGCATTAAATTTATAAAATAAATATTACACACTCTACATTTATTTGACATACATAATAATATACACACATGTATACTATTTTCTGTAAGAATATTATACACGTCAATGTCTGTAAGGCTAAAGTCTGTTGTCAAACTTAAAGAGATTTTATTGTTAAGTCTATGGTTACGGTACGGTACGAAAGTTATATAAGTCTAGCAGCTAGACTTATATAAATGCCGTACCGTACCGTCAACTATTTATTCAAGATTATATTATGAACTAGCCGACCCGGCAAACGTTGTTCTGCCTCTTTAACTACTCTTATTTTTTTCTATATTTTCTCACCTTTTAAACCTTCCCTGGACTTCAACAATTAATTCAAAATCAAAATTAGCCAAATCGGTTCAGCCGTTCTGGAGTTTTAACGAGACTAACGAACAGCAATTAATTTTTATATATATACTAGCTGACCCGGCAAACGTTGTTCTGCCTTTTTAACTACTCTTATTTTTTTCTATATTTTCTTACCTTTTCAAACCTTCCCTGGACTTCAACAATTAATTCAAAACCAAAATTAATCAAATCGGTTCAGCTTTTCTCGAGTTTTAGCGAGACTAACGAACAGCAATTGATTTTTATATATATGATAAGATTTTCGGGGTTATCCTCAAAAAATCAAAATTAACTTTACGAACACATGTGTATATTAAAAGTAAAAAAAAAACTTTCATCACGCCAATTCCCTTATGGAGTAGACAGATTGAACCTTACGTCTATGAGTTTTCATTGCACCACGATTCACCGGGTCCCGATTGTTGAGTGGTGATCCCCGTCGCCGCATTTCACCGACCGGATAGCCATTTTTCGGCTATTTCTAACGACAACATGAATCAACAGCTATACGTGCTCGTCCGAGGTACGCGGGTATTTACTATTTACTATTGGAATTTCGAGAAAAACCCCAAAAAAATCCTCATTAACACTAGTCCGGGGGATCGAACCCGGGATGAGTAGATCAGTATCAGTCTAAGCTCTAGACCATCAGCCACATTTGACGTTCGTAAATTGTATTGAAGTAAGATTTGAAGAAGAATTGCGGGTAAACCTAGATTTAGCTTGCTAACATTACTCGACTAACCGCAATACAAAAAGTTTGGAAAATCCATAAGTGCACGCCTTATAACGCTTAAAATTAATTAAATAACACTAAATAAGATAGTCATTTTCAATATGAAACAATCCTATTACATAATGAGGCTGTTAAAAAGTAACAATAGGTTAAGCATTTTGAGTGTAATCGTGGTAAATCCATACATACAGACATCCACACGTTCACGAAACATTTTTGAAATCAGTTTTTTTTGTATATTTTACTTAAAAAATATTTTTTAAAGTATTAAATGTGTTTATAAAAGGGTTTTTCTTTATATCAGTGTAATTATATTATTGTATTAGTAAAATACGAATACAACAGATATAGTTTAAATCTAGGAAAGTGTATAACCTTGAAATGTTTCGAATAGAGCACTCCCTTAACGTTCTGCTTATGAAGCGCGCAGTTGTCAGAGGGCTGTAATAGCCGTAAGTTAAAACAAAGTGATTAAAAGATCTCGTTTGTTAAAAAATTAAATTTAAATGCAAATAACTTCCATTAAAATGAAGCTCTCACGAACTTAAATATTCTTAAAGCCGTAATCAGAGATACTCCTACCGAAGGGTCCTTGTCTTGTAGAATTGGTCTGTATTAAGGTATTTATGAATTTTCAAGAGGCTTATGAATTTTCAACGTTTAATATTTTAAATAAAAAACTTTGTCTCAATGACAATGAATTTTGCCTTAGTCTCTCACCAAATGATTATTTTTTATAAGATTTTTTTTTTATTTAATTTGTTGATTTCAATTATCGTTAGGGTTGCTGTAGTTAATATTTTCCTAGCATATAAAGGAGAAATTGTGTTATTTAATTTGTAAAATTTCTGAGAAACTTTATATGGAACTGCTATGATGAATGCTTTACCTTTAATAGAGTGAAGTGCTATTCAACTCTCTCGAAGATGCTTCGGTTGCGAAGTGAAAAGTGCGTTGAGTACATAATTTATGTATCACTGCCTTTGCTTCTGACATGAAAGAAAGTGTAGTGGAAGTAAATAGACTATTTTGCCGCTGTGTTCTCCACTAATTTTAGGCCTTGGATAAATTTGCCATATTCCTTACACTACCTATCCTTTTAGTTGCATCACAGCAGTTCCATATAAAGTTTCGCGGAAATTTTGCAAATTACATAACACACTTTAAATTATTGATTACCGCAAAGTCGTCGTCGTCTTGCATAGATTTGTACTGAATTTCAAATGGAAGATACATCGGATAAAACTGTCAAATCCTGAATTTCTCACTCGAGTTGGTATAGGCCACTTGAGTGGTCCAAATTATTCGAGTTTACTTGAGTGCGAGTAATATAAAAGCTACTCGAGTGACTCGAGTGAAACACAGCTCGAGTCCCCTCACTAGTCTGTAGTACAGTCGTAATCGACCGCTGGTTATTATAGATTACGTGATGTCATACTAAACTCAATATGGTGGTACATGTAGAGTATAAAAAAACTTAAATTTAGAAAAAAAATAAAAATAAGTAAGGCTATTAATTTTACAGGTGCCGAGCGAGAACCGAGTGATGCGTTGACCATATCTCTCTCGCTCCCTTACTTGACTCGAGCCAACTTTACACGAAAGAAAGTTACATAGCCGAGCGTAACAGACCTGTCTTCAGCAGTACTAACTGTGTTCGACGCGACTTAAAGGAATATTCACTTAAAAAACATCACAAGGCCCCGTCCTTGGTATCAAATAGAAGAACTTACTAGTTTTACCACATTGTTCTGAGCGGAAATTTTACGTAGTTAGTAGTTAGGTATTTTTTTTTAGTATATTATAGACTAAAACTGTGTTCTATAAGTCAAATAATGTAGTGTAAAAACACCCTTTCTACACTATAAATAATGTTATGAGAAATAAAAATAACTTACTGATGATCTACGGTAAGCGCTCGTCGAGGAGGCGGCACGAGAGCCACAGGCCACGCCGCTTGCACTAACGACTCTCTCACAAATTGCTCCCAAGACGGCGATGTACCTGAAAACATACATTTTAGAATGATTGCATGTCGAGCTGCGAACGATTTATTTGCATGCATATGAAAAGGAGAAATATAAAATGAAAAACATCTTTTTTTATTCTTTATTTATTGTAAAATAGGTGGCCTGACGGACGTTCTTCGTGTATGTAAGTAAAATTGTCCCGAGGAAGAGATCGAACATACATTACATACGTGTTTATATAGTTAGATAGAAAAACGATTACCAATCTTTATTTTCTTTTTCTCTGCCTTTGTCGATGGGACGACTTTTTGTTTTCTTTACATCGTAAGATAACAAACAAGCAGGCGGCTCTTCTGATAAAAAGTAACAACCATCACCTATACAACAAAGATATTAGTTGTGCATTGCTATCCGTGTGACAAGGTGTTAACGCCACTTGCATAAGTTTACCAGCTGGAAGGTAAGGTAGACTTATATGAGTGGCGTTGCCATCCCACCATACAGATAGTAACACACCATTAACAATAGATGATGTTTTTAAGCTATTGCATAGCTTCTATCGCGGGCCTTGAGCGTGGAGACCGAATCTAGAAATTCCGTAACGAAAAAAACCTAACACCCCCCACTCCAACCGGCAAAGCGGTGATACTTTTTAGTTTTTCCATCTATCGATAAATACCAGAACTTTTAATGACTTTTTGAAATATCACGCTTGTCTCTTTAGTTCAGCAACCCGCCTTTAGATGGCATTGGTTGTATTGGAAAACTACCGTAATCAGCTGTTTGTGAAAAAGTATATAGGTGTATAGGTATTTATCATCTACGTACAACAGTGAATATCTGTACTCGTATAATTTGTGTACAAAGTGTTTTAAATATGAATAAACAAAGTGAATTTATTAAATATTCCTGAAGAACCGACATGTATTGAAAGATAATAAAAATATTTTGAACAATATTAACACCTCATTTATTTAATAAAAGAAAAAAATTTGTTTTTTTATCGGTCACCACGCTCAAAGTGTAACTTGAATTAATATCAAAGAAAAAAAACAAAGAAAAAAGTACTGCATAAATAAAATAAATATTTAATTGTAATTGCATAAGTTGATAAAAAATGCTGTGCAATAGCTTTACCGCGGCAGTCTCCGAGTGCCACACGTCTTTTCTCTTTCCATCAGGAGAACCATTTGTTTGTTTGCTATTTAACTATATGAAAAATTACATATCTCTCACATGAATAGTAACGCACTATTTTAAACTTATTTGTCTGCAAAAGAGGGCTACCTATTTTATCAAGAAAACTGCATGCTAGCTTCCTATTCAATGAAAAATATAAATAATTCAAAATATATTTAAAAAATCTCCAAGTTATGCCACAAAACACTTTTTTAAGATGTTTGCCAATTTTGCGACATTTGACACAGTTATTCATGGTGAAGAGCAAAGTCTATTTGAAAATAGACGAATGAAGGTAAATTGATTCAAAAGTTATTATTAGACACCTGATGTTGGTTTGTGGTAACATTCAGTATTTTAATATTCGAAAAGGTTTAATTTTGTTACATTCGAATCAACAGTTGAACTTGATTTAATTTAGATTTTTAAATACCAGTTGACGCAGTTCTTAAGTGCCGACATGTTTTAGGAGTATAAAATCGATTGATTAAAAAACTCGAATTACTCTAAAAATCATTTTTTTTAAATCTTTCATCAACGACAACTTCGAAACGCATCAACCGGTACAAATTTTCAGAAAGTATTAATTTGGCAAAACTCAATTGAATGCCAGTAACCGTGTTTCAATTGTTCCAGCCGTTCAAACGTTATGACATGTTTACATACACACATACACTCACACGCACACTCTTACACACGTACAGACATACTGACGTCATTGTGAAATTAGAAAAGATTCCTAGAACCTCCAAACCTCAGAGCAATAACTAAAGCAGTTATTGCTCTGAGCTCCAAACAATAGTTTTGATGATAGCTCGATTTTTAAAATTGTAATGAGTAGAGCGTGAACTGTGAGCGAGTAAATAAAATATATACATATTTCCCCTAATTATTTTTTAGTAAAGATGACGTATATTGCAGGGTGTTTAGATTTCGTTCTTCTACTGTTGAAACCCCACTTGCATCTATCGTCATAAAGCTTTGTGCAATGATACGATAAATGCAAATGTGACCGGCTATTATCGGCTATTTTGATATACATTCCGGACTGCACGTACCTTAGCGCGCATATAACTTCGGGATGATAGACGCAAGTGCGGCTCCATCTTTAACGACATACACATAGGTTACAACAATGGATGCGACAGATAATATGATACGAATGATATAGAAAAGGATGGCTATCAGTCTAGAGTTGCGTTTGAAATACGCTAGCGCAACATAAATTGCAACAATTGTCTTAATTTGAACGCCTCAATTTCAGCGCGCCGCGCTGGTGGGTGCGTGATCTACGTCTATTTATACATACCTACAATATAATTGATTTCCCTTTTTGCAGATGAAGACACATCAACAGAGTTTAATTAAACAAAAGCAAGGATTTAAGCAAGGAAATTAATTAAAGAGTATTTAGTTCCAAAGCGTGAAACTGAATAATTGGCATAATAACTGCGGAGGTAATATGCAAATCAAATTATAAATTTTAGACGTCTTCATGGTTGTATTTTATAACGGTTCCATTAAATATAATAAATTGGATTATTGTCTCCGAGCGGCTTACGCTTAATCTTTGTCCTTTCCGATCCTATTTCGTGTAACAATGAGAAACGATGTAGACTTTAGTCAAAGATAAACAGTTTATATAAACCTTTGTTGATCAGTGCTCAATATTCTGCTATAGATCGTAAAATTCCACGTTTTATCCTTGAATTACGTAAAAATGTTAATAGGCAGTGCTCTCATAATCGAAAAAAACTTGACAAAGTTTTTGGCTGGATTTGAACCAATAAACTTGACTTTTAACGCAGTCGGTTTTTATAAAAAAAAAACAGTAGCAGTCGTGGGACTGCCGATAGAAGTGAAAACGGAACTATTAAGTTGAGAGTAATTAAAACTATATGCAAAACATAGCTATAGATATACTATTATCATTAGCATGTCGGTGACGCGAACCGAGGATTTTACCCTCTACCAAAACGCTCAACGCGCCTAAAGAAGTTTTCACTTCAAAAAAAACAGTAGCAGTCGTGGGACTGCCGATAGAAGTGAAAACGGAACTATTAAGTTGAGAGTAATTAAAACTATATGCAAAACATAGCTATAGATATACTATTATCATTAGCATGTCGGTGACGCGAACCGAGGATTTTACCCTCTACCAAAACGCTCAACGCGCCTAAAGAAGTTTTCACTTCAAAAAACTTTTTTTATATAAAATAAACATATTATTACTGGCGTGCATGTGGATTGAGTGAACGTCCTCTAAATTATACTTAATATTTTATCATTTTTATTTACAGATGTTCCTGTTAAGTATTTAAAATTTTACAAATCATTTCTATAAAATATTTGTAAAATTATGTAAAATGATGAAATAAAAAAAGGTTTTCTAACACCTACGGAATTAAAGATATTTAACTTTTATCACTTTACTAAAACGTGAGGATTGAGAAAGCACTCATAAAAAATATTTTTTTGACAAACCACCTTTACGCTTTTTTAGTATTTTACATAGCTTTTTACAACACCTAGATGTGTTATAACATTTCAGTCTACATCTGTTTCATAGAAAATCGGATTTTTGGAAGTGTATGGATTATATAGTGAGTATATAAAATTATGTGTCAAATTTTAAATAAATAATTAACTGGGACATCTGTAAATAAAAATGATAATTTAACACAACTTTTACTTTGGTTGGTATTTTTAACGACGTTTTCTAAAAATGAAACCTAGCTAGATCGATTTATCGCCCCTGTAACCCCATACATACTAAATTTAATGAAAATGTTTGGAGCCGTTTCCGGGATTCAGATTATATATTTATACAAGAATTGCTGGTTAAAGGTATCAGATATCTTATATGTTTTTAACTTCCCACTACGTATGTAGATAAAGAAGTTACTGATTTTACCCCGATTTTCGAAAATCGAGTTTTCACCAGATGTCCACGTTTTTAGGCCCTAGGAACCTTTTCCGACTGTTTTCACGATGACGTCAGTATGTTTGTATGTATGTGTGTGTGTGTGTGTGTGTGTGTGTGTGTGTGTGTAAGTGTGTATGTAAACATCTCATAACTTTTGAACGACGCGACGGAACGATCGCAACGTGGTTGATGGCATGCGATTGGATTCCACTCTACTTAGACTTCCTGAAAATTTAAAGTGATTCGATCTAGACATTTTGAAAAAACACCAAAAAATTTTTTGGTAAAACAGTATTTTTGAAGTGAAAACTTCTTTAGGCGCGTTGAGCGTTTTGGTAGAGGGTAAAATCCTCGGTTCGCGTCACCGACATGCTAATGATAATAGTATATCTATAGCTATGTTTTGCATATAGTTTTAATTACTCTCAACTTAATAGTTCCGTTTTCACTTCTATCGGCAGTCCCACGACTGCTACTGTTTTTTTTTTTTAATATAACTTCCAGATTTATGTACCGATTGAGTACAGAAACTAATCATCTCTATTCTTAAAAAAAAACTGTAGCAGTCGTGGGACTGCCGATAGAAGTGAAAACGGAACTATTAAGTTGAGAGTAATTAAAACTATATGCAAAACATAGCTATAGATATACTATTATCATTAGCATGTCGGTGACGCGAACCGAGGATTTTACCCTCTACCAAAACGCTCAACGCGCCTAAAGAAGTTTTCACTTCAAAAATTACGTCTAATGCATCAAATCGGTTTATCTGTTTGTGAAGTAATCGTTGACGAAAATTTTGAAAGTGTTTTTTCGACATAACTTCGAAATATTTTAATCAACCATATTTTAGTATTCTACGATATTTTAATACTAAAAATTACGTCGAATGCCGTTTCAAAAATCAAAATCAAACCTTATTTTCAAATGTTACTGCTTTTCAAATATTAAAGTTACGTTGTTTTTAGCAAACTTACTTAATATTTTTTAAATAACTTTCAAGCTAATAATATACCGATTGACTTCAAAATCTTATCAACTTTTCTCCTTTAAAAACTGCGTCAAGTACCGTTAATTTAATCAAAATCGATCAATTTGTTTGATTATTTAGCTAAAGCAATATTTTAGATCTCAAAAATTGAGTAGAATGCCATCATCGTTTTCAAAATATACAGCTTTTCAAAAATTAATATACTGATTTTTTTAATAAAATAGATATTTGAACTGAAAAATTTATGCTTATATTTTTTACTCTTTCGAGCTTAAAATACCTTAATTTAGTGAGAAGTTTCAGGGACGGGGACGGACCATACATATATATATATATATATATATATATATATATATATATATGTATGGGATTCAATAAATTGATGAGAATTTCACGTGCAACGATTTAGTGGCAAGAAAATCGCCTGCACTTAAGGCCGAAGGTCACTGCTTTAGATAAAGGCTTTGGCTACTACTAGCATCACGTTTTTAACTGAACTAGATATTGTATCTTAGCCATATTTACTGACGAAAACGAATACTTACATATACTCAATACAATCCAATTGATTAGTTAAACACTTATAAACAAGCAAACATAGTCACAGAATGCTCCTATATTCATTACTAAACCAGGAAGATCCTTCAGCAGCCAATGTTTGCGGTTTGTGTTAGAATTTGAATTAACCGCAAAATGTTTTAGCAACAACTGATTCCTGATTGTGGTCAGATACTACATACCGAGTAACTGATACGATTACATTAGAAAATGCACTTATATGCTATTACATCGCTGTTGTATAGGTAGTAACGAAACGTTAACATCTTTAAAGTCTTTATTTCTTCTTTCATAGTCTTAGAGTTTTTAGGTGGCGGTTTTTCTTTTTCATCAGAAAGACTATCGGCTAATTTGTTATCCTAGGCTAATTATTTTAAATAGCGGAGCGCTTTCTATTACATGCAATATCTGTGAATTATAGGCAAATGGGATATTTCTAGTAGGTATTTTTAATGTTTTAAATTATGTCTTTTCTTAAAATGTGAGCACCACCTACATCACCTATGATTAAATAAAATATCATACAAGCAGATGGCTATCTGATGGAAAGAGTCAACCGTCACCTATGGACACCAAAGATGTTGCATTGCAATCCGTGTGGTGGGATATAATACCACATGCATAAGTTTACTCGCAACCTTATTAGTCTCCAAAATAACATATGACAGTAACAAGCACTGTCTAGTAATAGTAAAGTAGTCGCACCAAACCCGGCTGAGCCTTTGCGGAACTCTACCATGATGGTAGTGATGGGTACAGCCAAACGCGTCTGCCTATAACGAACTGCCCGGCAGATTAGCAGATAATCTATTCTTCAAGATGAGCCTAAACCAAGTCGGGGAAAATATAAATCCTATATATTAATACGTGAAGAAAAAACTTTGAATTCCTTTTGAGACAAATGCGCGAACGTTGGATTCACATTGCGGAGGACTGCAGTACCTTAATATTTTTAAATAATATGCATTAGAAATAATTTATGTACAATCAATCAATAAATGACATTTCTAACATCATTGCATTAAATTAATATAAATACATATTACACACACTACATTTATGTGACAAACATGAAAATACACACACACATGTATATTATTAGCTATTTTCTTTACGGCTGGTCAACTGTCAAACTTTAAAGAGATTTTATTGTTTAGAGAGATTTTATTATCTGGTCGAATGGTCGAAATTCAGCCACAGGCGATCGCTAATATAAATTAATACTGATCGTCTAAACTCACAAAATCTTGAAAGCTACAAGTATGTACGTACACACATGCTTAACTATTCTTCAAAAATAATCTTCATTATAAAATGCAGATCGTTAAAATAAATCGAACTTTTAAGTTAGCGAACTTTTGTATATATAAATTACTAATACATATGTACACAATTTATGAGTTAATCCTTAAATGTCGAAATAATAGCTATGTTTATTATTTCGACATTTAAGGATTAACTAATAAATTGTGTACATATGTATTAGTAATTTATATGTACCAAAGTTCGCTAACTTAAAATACATATATACACAATTTATGAGTTAATCCTTAAATGTCGAAATAATAAACATAGCAAGCAATCATGCTTTCGAATGACCTTAGCATGCTCAAATTAATGTACTCACGAAATGACCAAAATACTGGCGTAAAGTTAATTTAACACTAATCAAGTTTCAGGCGTATATTAGCGACGGCCTATAAAGTGGTTTGGAGCTGTTGTTTACGAAATTACAGCTAATGGTAACATTAATAATATTATGTTTTATACGACATTGATCGACATAGAAAGAAGGCGGTTACATAAGCTTTGCGCCAAAGCTACAACGCTAAAGTTTAATTCAATAATTTGTTGTTGATTCAGTTTAATGCTCTCGTATTATGGGATTATTGGACCTGGATCTCTTTGAAAAATAAAATCTCTTTAAAAAATCTGCTGTTCTGCCAGGTAGTTCGTAAGAGGCGAACGATTGACGATAACGAGTCTCTACAGTTTCTACTATCATGACTACTAGGTGGTAAAGCTTTGCATTATCTCACCCAAGTCTGGTACCACCATTCCTGCCGCAATAGCATTAGTGCAGTAACAAACTTTTGTAGTACGGTTCAGAGGGTAAGGTAGCAGGTAAACGTATACATATAATAGAGCATTAAGACCCCACCACAAGGATAACGACGCACTATTGACTAACGTGAAAATCACAAAAAGTGTCAGTGACAAAGAGATACTTTTCTGCTGCTAATTCAAAAGTAGACTGGATATCATCAGCTTCCAAATTGGTCAGCGTACCGCTTGCACCGCGTTGCTATCTCGACGGTACTCTAACAGTATCAAAATTTTTAATGAATTCAATTAGATGGAAAAGATTCAAATGCAATTAGAACATAACACTGATCAATAAATAAATGTTTAATTTTGGAAAGAATTCCATGTTAATAAATTAAAATAAATTTGAAACCAAAATTTTTAGCCTATAATTTAAATAAATATAATTGTAACAAGAATTATTTTGATTTAAAATAGTTAGAACTTCAAAACAGCAATTTCAATGGTGAAACCTATTGTTATCAAATACATTATATAAAGCGAAATGTTCGTTCTAATTAGATGCCCAACATATATTTTTAAAATATATGTATGGAGATAGGTATAACGATCAAAGTAATCTCAAGTTCGTTAGTGAAAATAGCTGAATTTGTAATAAGTAGTTTTGGTTGCCTTACCATGTGTTAATTCGCAATCAGTAAAGTCGCGACTGGTACAGGGAAAAATATATTATGCTTATATTATGTTGATACGTTTACTACAACACATAATTTAGCTCAAAAAATGGATATAAATTTTGTCATAAAGTATTGAAACGTGAGACCTAAAAGGAAATTTTTGCTGAACCACTCAAAACCTTTTACGATTCCTCTCTGATCAAAGAAAGAAAGTAATCTATATTACTACTCGGGTAAAGAGTACAAGTAGAGGCATGAAATATCACGTGAAATATCTTCATGAAATTTGAAATTCCATCCTCACCATCTCGATGCCTGGAAATCCACAACTGTGCGTTTCTCTCGGCACTTTTTGCCTCGCACTACTTTGTGTGGAACCAATTACTGGTAGGGGTGTTTCCAAACGGATACGACTTGGGGGCTTTCAAAAAAAGAGCTTACTCATTCTTAAAAAGCCGGCAACACAACTGCAAGACCTCTGGTATTGCAGATGTCCATGGGCGGTGGTGATCACTTACCATCAGGTGCACCTCTTGCTCGTTTGCCCCCTCTTCTATAAAAAAATAACGACAGTACCTATATCTGCATTTTCAGTAGTAAGTTTGGATGTATTTTACATTCATACTAATCTATATTATAAATGCGAAAGTTTGGATGTTTGGATGTATGGATGAATGTTTGTTACTCAATCACGCAAAAACTACTGGGCGAATTTGGATGAAATTTGACATATAGCTAAATGATAAACTGGAATGGCACATTTCTATCCCGGAAAAATTTGTTGTTCTATATAATACTAGAATACTAGCACCGCTAGTATTCTACACCACTAGTATAAAAGCGTTTGACATTTACATAAATTTGCTAGTATAAGCGGCTACACATTTTACGCCCAACACCGTGTCTATTAGTATTTGTGTGGTCTTTGGTCCATACTGGCTTAAGGAATTAAAAAAATAATATTTTGTGTGTCGCTTTTTTCTTTATATTCTAACTAGCGGCCCGCCCCGGCTTCGCTCGGGAAGAAAATGATTAAAATCGATCCAGTAGTTTTGATTTATTCATTACTGCCCGTGGCCCGCATGCGTTAAATTTGGAGTAAAACAATTCCCCTTTCCCTATACCATGAAGATTTTCTGCTATCTTTGGAATATCTAAATTCATATAGGTACTATATTTTTAATTTTTACATTTTTACCTATTTCTTTTATTTTTACAATTAATATATTACAGAATGTCTTTATATACAACGTTCACAGCTTTCTTGCCATTAGACAATACAAACATGTTTTCTTTAGAGTTTTACTTGTATAAGCGGCTACGCATTTTACGCCCAACACCGTGTCTTAGTATTTGTGTGGTATTTGGTCCATACTGGCTTAAGGAATTATGTTTTCTCGGCCGTATCAAAGTTAAAATGCAATCAAAAGATTTAACAACTTAAAAAAGCAGCCCTTATTTTAAGCAGTTTTAAGACTATGGAGGTAATTAGAAAAATTGCATTTTCTTATTTACGTCACCTAAATTTTAACCGTCGTTCTATTAATATTTTGAGAGACATTACTAAGGTCTTATACAACCGTTGTTGCAATTTTAAAAAATAGTGTTAAACATTCGAAAAAAGAGTTGTCGCTAAAATTAAAGTAACATAAAATGACAAGTAGATTATTATATTATATTCGAATTTCATTAGTTACTTAATAACCCGAATTGAATTTTCTCACGCATACAATAATATTAATAAAATTCTATGAAGGTCGCCAGTTTACTAGTCATGGTAATTACGTAATTTCCCCAGCGAAAGAGTGTAATGGCTCGTTAGGACTTTATGCCGCCATTTTAAAAATTTCAAAGCGCTTTACTGGTTACTTCCTTCGTGAGATATAATTCAAAGACGTCTGTGATATTTTCTATTATACTATTCTCATAGCTCTACTAAGTTACAGCTAAAGCGTCTCGTTATAAACATATCAACAATTCTGATTCTTATTTCATTTAACATTCAGGATGTAAACTTTTATGCATTTACATTTTTTTTATATTTTTTTTTATTATTATCGATAGGTAAGCGCTTGAACTCGATCTCGCCTGATGGTAAGCTAAGATTAGGCCTAAGATGGAACGCGCTTCCCTAGAATAGAAGGTACCTGTTCACTCTTGAAGATCCCCAGACTGTACTCGTCGGGGAACACACACTCAGGAAGATTATATTATTATTATTATATCCCAAATATTATCCAGTCTGTTCTACCCAGAGCTGCTTAAGTTTTCAGTATGCCCGTCAATATCATCAAGCAATTAATTATATTTTGCAAATAAATTATTACTTAGGAAACGATCTTTATATTTTAAAAATCTAATAGAACTGCGAATTATTTAACTGAACTACCACTGTAATTTTTATTATTGGTATAAAAAATACCAATTTTTATTTTTATGTGCTTAGAATAATGAAGCAATATATATGTTTATAATATATTTATTTGTAACATATGCGACTTTTTTTTGACAGAAAATAATTAAATTCATGTCTGTTTATGTCATAGAATATCAAATAAGCAGATGTCTTTCCCGATAAAAAGCAACTATCCTTATGGACATAAATTATGTTAATGGAGCACTGCTACTCGTGTGGCGGGATGTTATTGTCACATGTATAATTTTACCGACTACTTTTCCAAACTAGAACAAAAAGAAGAAGAAAGAAGTGGTAGAGTTCTGTAACGTCTCATCTGGATTTGGTATCACCGCCTTACCTATTCCTGCTGTAAAAACAACCACTGATTGTTGTTGTCGTGTTCCGGTTTGGAGTGTAAACTGTAAGGCAACCGATAACCTTATGCAAATGGAATTTCAGCTCCGCCACACTTATAACAGCATTCCATTCAAAACTTTGGTGTTTGCAGGCGATGGTTATCTCTTTCCAGTAAGAGAAACATCTACTTCTTTGCTATCCTGTGATATAAAATAAATAAAACATATAAATTATTTGAAGTGAATTATTTGGTGGAGTCCCCTCCATATCTCCAAGGGTAGGAAGGTGAACGCACATTTGGATATAATAGTTATTTTTTGAGCCAAATAAAAAAATATCTATAAAAAATTAGAAAAAATGTTCTGGAAATAGACACCCTAATCACCTAGTAGTATGAAATATACGTTACGACATATTCTTATATTTACCAAATGTACAAAGAAATCACACAAATCTTACTTCTCGCAATGTCAGTAGCATAAGGAAGATACTGATTTGGCCCCAACTTTCAACTTTCGATTAATAACCTTTTCTGAATATTTTCACGATGGCGTCTGTATGTATGTGTGCGTGTGTACGTGTGCGTGTGCATATGTGTATATAAACATCTCTTAACAATTTATTGAACAGTTTGACCGATCAAAACGAGGTTGATGGCGTTTGATTGGATTTCACCAAACTGAGGTTTTCTTAAAATCTGAACCGCTTCGGTCAAGGACATTTTGAATAATTTCAAAAGGAACTTTTGTAATTTCTCAAAATCTCCTTTCTTAGCATTCTTTTTTGATTGAAAATCTTACGTGCATTGGCACAAAATGCATTAGAATCGGTTTATTCGTTCGGGAATTATTGTTGACGAAAAATAAAAATAAAATTTTTTTTCGACATAACTTCGAGATTTTTCAGCCAAATATTTTGTGACCTACAATATTTCTGTACTTAAAAACTACATTAAATGCCGTTTCAAAATTAAATTGAATAAAATTTGATAACGTTATAGCTTTTCAAAAATTATGTTGTTTACAGCAAACTTGCTTAAAAAACTGCCTCAAATGCCCTAAAGGGGATTAAAACGGGTTGACTTATTCGGGACTTGTCAGTAGCCAGATATTTCAAAAACAGTTGTTTTTGAGAGATTTTCGACACATTTTTTTTGTAGCTAATTAATTTATAGCTCAAAAAACTGCGTTTTATGCTATTTAAAAGATCAAAATCGATTATCATCTTGAAAATATACAGCTTTTCAAAAATTACAACTTTTAAATTTGTAATTTTTTTCCAAGTTTAGATTTTTGAACTTTTGAGCTCATATAGTATAGTTTTTGCCTCTTTAAGCTTAAAATACCTCAATTTAGCGGGATATTTCAGGGATGACCTGCAGGTTCAACCAGTTTTATTACTTTTATATTAGTGTGTTTGGTTTAGATTGAGGTCTCGGGATCGATTTCTGGGTTAAGAAAAAAATGAAATTGCAATATTAGGGGGGAATATCTCAATAGCACGGAGTCTGGTCGTGGCAGTTTTTTGTATTAGGGAAATTAATGAATCTATCGGTTGGAAAAATGTGGTCGAACACTCATCCATCTATCAACTATTACTCACTTTGTCATCCGATAAACTGGTTTATTGTAATGAACCACAACATTTCTATTCACACTGCCTACTTTGCAAAGGAATAATAATCTTTATGATATTTTTTCTACTAAACGTTATCTGAAACGCAAATAAAGTTTTAAGGACCAACGGAACTCTACGCGTCACAAAAACTCACAATTACTCTTGAAAGCATTTTTATAACAGTATACATTTTCTGTCATGAGCAGCGTGGTTGTATTATTATAATCTTAAAGAAAATAAATTGTAACAACAGGCTTTTAAAATTAAGCCCTGAAGCTTATTTGAATTACCTTTTTCATAAGATTTTGGTTAAAATGTATACAAAGGGAATATGCGTGCCCATACCACAGTTGTATGATGTGCTGTTTAAAAAATTCAGACCTCGTTTTTGAGAATTCCATTTATATTCATTTGATAAAACATGCCTAAATTTTTGTGTGATAAAAGATTTTATTTGAAATTTATATTCAACTAGCTGACCCGCGCAGCTTCGCCCGCGAGTATATTAATAAGTCATCCAAATAGCTTTTAATAAAAAAAATCATCCCCTACTTCAGCCCTCCAGAGACTGATTTTGAAAAAAAATTAGACTATGTTTGACGACGGGTCTTCAACTATATGCATGCCAAATTTCATGAAAATCGGTCCAGCGGTTTAGCCGTAAAAGCGTAACAGACAGACAGATAGACAGACTTTCGCATTTATAATATTAGTATGGATATGTAATATATACATACGATTTATGTTTTTCTCTATATTGTTATTGCGATATGTTTAAACGATTTTTATTTTGGTTCGTGTGCCAAATTTTAGTAAAATGATCAAATTAGAGGAATTATAATGATTGCCATCGCCAAATTTATCAACTTTAATTTCTAGTGCTCATTACTTTTGATAACGACGTCCGATGCGAGACCAAAGATAAAAATATGTTATTTATAAGGAAATACTATTACATTATATTTTATACCAAGACGACGACGGTATGCTAGGCCAAGTTCCGCTTTGACGGTACATTATTTATGTTTCTGCATGTTTTCCCGTTGCAATAAAGTCAGTATCGTTTCAGAGATCAATATAACAATGTATGTATGTAAAAATTGATAAACTTGCGTCCAGAGGTTTTTGAGATACTGGATTTTGAAAATGGCTCATTTTACTACTGGCTGACAGATTTACTTATTAATTCCTCAAAATTATATAACACTTTCCAATTTAGTAGAAACTTGAAATCTTACATGTAAATGGGTGTTAGGACACAAGTAAAGAAATTCTCTAAAAATTGTACATTTTTGCTCGGGACGCGCTGAAGCAGTGGTGGTAAAATTTGCAAAATCTCACAGCTATAGGGTTTCTAAGGTTATTATTATTTTGGAATTTAATGTACAGGCAAGATTTAACATTAACCTTAAATAAAAGAGATAAGATCCCACCATAAACACCTTTATAATCGAAGGCCAAAAACCTTTCGAAAAATTTTGACTTCTAAAAATTCTGAGGTCTAAAGTTAGATTATTAAATGTACAATTTTAATGTTAACTAGCTGACCCGGCAAACTTTGTTCTGCCTTTTTAACTACTCTTATTTTTTTTCTATATTTTCTAACCTTTTAAACCTTCCCTGGACTTTAACAATTAATTCAAAACCAAAATTAGCCAAATCGGTTTAGCCGTTCTCTAGTTTTAGCGAGACTAACGAACAGCAATTGTTTTTATGTATATAGATTATATAATATACATAAAATCCTTCTTGTTTCTAGGATATATAGCCAAGTACCTGCATAATGTCTAGTCTTAAATTAAAAATACAATTATTTGCTTAAATTCTCTCCTTCTTTGGGTTCTCTCATCCATCCTTTTATTAAATTAGTTTTTACTGATTTGTCAGTTTTCATAAAAAACTTTGCGTATTTTAACTTAGGACATTTATCAGCAAAAAGCTAATTTTGTATCATGGTACATTAAGAGGAAAAGATTATTGGACTAGAACTTAATCTTATTTTGCTGAAATTCAATTTTCAGAAAAGTTGGTGATACTTCAATATTTTTATGCTTCAATGTTATAAAATAGGCTACTATGATATGAAAGTAAACTGCCAGTGTTAGACATGTCTCCCTTTTTCTTGATTGATTTATATATTTCTCACTATTCTGGGAGCTCAATAAAATAGCGCGTATTGAATTCAGTCGTAGACATATTTAATAATAATTAATCAAATAATAATTACTCCTTAAATATGCAAAATTAACATCTATATAATATTATGCACAAGCAAAATCAAATCAAAATATTTACTGACACCAGAACTAGGTCATATATTAAATTATCTGTTAAATTAATTTACTATTGAATTATATTTATTTAATATCAATAATCAAAATAATATCGCCTCTGTGGTCTAATGGTCCGGTGTCGACCACATGACGTCACGGGTTCGGCGAATCAAAAGAAATGTTTTTTCAGTTTTCTGATATAAAGTAAAAACAGTGTTACTTGGGATTGAGCAAGTGCCCGGTGGTCGGTAGGCTTGCCACCTATCACATTGTGGGACTAAGTATCTTCGGCTAATAGGGGGCGCACTGGTTGTGCTTCTGCCAACTCTTCGGGAATACAAGCGTGAACATATAAGAACAATGAACATATAAGAGTTTGTGTATGGATATTGTGTGTTTAAAACAGGGTCAGAAAATAAATTAAATGTGTTATATACAGGTTTAACGCACAAGCACGCGCTATAAATAATATCGAGTTCTACGATTGTTTTTATTTTGCTGTTTATACTTTGAGTAGTTGGTTTAATACTTAAAGTGTTTATAAATACGTAAAATAATCAAGGATATTGAATATTGTAATTTTATTTGTAACCTAATGAACAACGTCATGTAAAACATACTGGCGTAGAATAAAATAGTTACGTTGTACATCGCCTCATATTTTCAATAACACTCAATTCACACAAACACATTATTATTTAATAAGATAGCAAAACAAAACTTTTTTTTTAGTGTAAAAGTTTAATTTATTTGACTATGATGTATCGATTTGGGAAATTAGCCCTTTTTGTTTTCCTGTTTTTCGCAATTCTTTGTGAGTATTAATATTATTTTATTTTAATAATATAATCATTAGTTTACTTATTAGTTGCATGAACATTTATGGTGCATGAGTTAAGCTCTTAAGCTCTAATTGTACGCTTACCTGCTTTCCTATAATATTTCTCCAACACCTCTCCTTGTACAGGTTTTGCTGGAAAACATATCTTAAAGAGATAAACACACCTATGTACATAGTTTAGTTTCTTTAATATTTAAGTATAGATTTGTTTTACTGTATATGAAGAGTTAAATAAATAAATACATTTTAATAAAACAAGAAAATTTCTCTCCTGATGGAAAGAGCATACAGACACCAAAGATGTTAATAGTGTGTTGCTATTCTTGTGGCACCCCGCCACTAGTGTCACATGAATAATTAAATTACCAGCTATCTTTATTTAACAAACTCATCTTGCCAACCGACCAACCGGTGAATAGTGGTGAATAAGAAAGCCCATAGAGTTCGGTTTACTCTGTCTACCCCGAAAGGGTCTGATGATAGTAATAAACTATGTGTGGATCTATATATTAGCACTTTAACAGCCTATCACGTATTGGGTACGGATGGATGGGATTGTCTCAAGACGCTGATCACGAGCTTTTTTGTTATTGTTATTGGGTTGCTAAAATGCGGCGATTGAGATCACTACTCATTTAACCAACCGACGTCGTGGTAAACTAAATAGTCTATATAGGTTTCGGTTTTCTCGACCTATTGTCCCGCGAAACGGGGTTGTTGATACTAAGTTAAATTATATCCATCCAATCCATCTATCTGCAATATCTTATCATAAAAAAGAACTAAAAATCATATTTTCTAGATTATCCAAGTTAAAACGTTCCTATTTTCGCGCGTTTGTTCAACCGCAACTAAAACGCTAATAGTCCAGTAAAAAGTTTAATGACACCATGATCTGACCAGTTTTGGCGCAATGAGTAAAAATGTGTTCATTGATACTTAAATAATGATATTATGAAAAAAATTCTGATTTAAATTTAGGGGAAAGTGATGAAAAAAATAAAAAAAGGGTTGAAAAATGCCTTTTTTAAAAATAACTTAATAACGGTAGGAAATAGAAAAAAAAGTTTCAAGTAAAAGTTGTAGAAAAAAAAATTCTACACAAAAAAGTTCCTCTTCATTTTTTTGTTATCTACTTTAGTTTAGCTACAAAAAATAAAAATTAAATTTGTAGTAAAATATGTAAAAATATATAAATATGGGAAAACATATGTAGTAGTGTTAGTACATATTTATGTGATGCGCGAACTGCATGGTACAGGGCCGTAATAATTCTGGTAAGTTTTTATAATTAATTACAAAGCAAATTTAATTTTTATTTTTTGTAAGTAAACTAAAGCAGATGACAAAAAAATGAAGAGGAACTTTTTGTGTAGAATTTTTTTCTCTACAACTTTTACTTGAAACTTTTTTTTCTATTTCCTACCGTTACTAACTTATTTTTAAAAAAGGCATTTTTCAACACTTTTTTTATTTTTTTCATCCCTTTCCCCTAAATTTAAATCAAAATTTCTTTCATAATATCATTATTTAAGTATTAATGAACACATTTTTACTCATTGCGCCAAAACTGGTCAGATCATGGTTTCATTAAACTTTTTACTGGACTATAATATTGATATTTGAGACACGTTTGAGACGCTGACGTTCGATTGAAACTAACGTCAAAAATTAGCAGAATACTGATTACGACAACGTGGACGTCCGATTGGAATACGTGAATACGCATTGACAGCACTTCGATTAAACGGCAAATGAATTGCAGCTCAACCTACAAATAAATTACGTGAATACGAAAACGAGTTTTAGCGTCCTAAATGCTTCGATTCGATTGAAATTTTGTTACGTGAATTGGGGCACAGTATAGCGTCGATTTTCTAGTGTTTGTTTTAAAATGACGTCCGTGATTAGTGATTTGCGTGTAACCCCGGTGTATAATAACTCATTAGCTACTCATACATGTATGATTCATCAATGGAAGGTGTAGGGTATGGGCGAGATAGCGAGCAAGCACCGCGCGGCGCATAGTTTCCGTAGTAATCTTGGCGCGAAATGGCAACCGCTCGGCGTAGTTATCGATTGCAAATTAAGATATTGTACATGTAAATTAAAAATGTACACGTTCGAGTTTTTTTCACTTTCAGCCTATTTTCATGTAAGATTTTCAAATAAAAATCTGTAATTTACAAATGTCTTTTATTCGTATCCTAAAAAAATAAAAGATTATTGTATAAAAAATAAAAAATATAGATTTATCACAAATAGTTTTTTTTAACAAGGCTTACAATATTGGCAAAAATCGCCGGCGTACCAGGAAAGGCGCGCTTTAAAATAGTCGGCTGTTAAAATGTTAGCATGTGAAGAAAAAATGTTGTAGCTATCCATTTTTAAGATAATTATGTGAACAGTGAAATATAATATTTCGTACAGAGAAAGTTTACATTACGAAAAAATGCAGAAATTTAATGTTTTTAAACAACATGCGTTAGAAATATATTAAATTGAAAAAATATACAGTTTTTTTATATCTTAAGATAGCAAACAAGCAGATAGTTCCCCCGATGGAAAGAGTCAACCATCGCATATAGACACCAAAGGTGTTAATGGTGCGTTGCTATCTTGTGACGAGGTCTAATGCCACATGCATAAGTTTACCGGCTACCTTACCCTCCAAACTGGAACACGACAGCGACAAGCACTGACGCTATTGCGGCAGGAATAGGTAAAGCGGTGGTACCAGACCCGGGCGAGACAATGCAGAACTCTACCACCTAGTATGTTATGTAGTACCTAGTACGTTTAGGAGATGAAAATAGTATACATATGTGTATATTATCATGTATAATATACACACATGCATATTATTTTCTTTTTGGCTATTCTGGGATATAAGTCTGTCGTCAAACTAAAAGAGATTTTATTGTTTTTTTTATATATCATAAGATAGCAAACAAGCAGATGGGTCTTCTGTTGGAGTCAACCATTGCCTATAGACACCAAAGGTGTTATTGGTGCGTTGCTATCTTTTGGCGAGGTCTAATGCCACATGCATAAGTTTACCGGCTACCTTACCCTCCAAACCGGAACACGACAGTGACAAGCACTGACGCTATTGCGGCAGGAATAGATAAGGCGGTAGTACTAGACCCGGGCGAGACAATGCAGAACTCTACTACCTTGTTTAGTCTGTGGTCAATTTTGACCACAGGGTGATTTCTAGTATAGTATAAAACTATATAATAACTAGTAAATAGCCCCATTCTTATGGTTCATAATATGGGGTATAATTTTAACATTTGAGTTTTGGACCCCCTCATATAATCAACATAATATTATCTCGGCTGCTCTCTTGATCGATTTGGGCCACTTCTAAATTTAAAATTGTTTTCATTTCATTAATTTGCCTACCAAGTTATACGAAAACCATAGTCCATAGTCTTCATCCATACTTATAAATGCGAAAGTCTGTCTGTCTGATCGTTATATTTTCACGGCTAAACCGGTGAACGGATTTTGGTGAAATTTAGCATGGCATAGTTGAAAATCCTGGGTCAAACATAAGCTAAAGCTTTATTCAAAAATCAATCCCTAAGGGGCTGAAAAAGTGGATCAAATTTTCATTTTCATCAAAGAAAGAAAAAAAGAAAAAGAAGAAATTTTCGTCAAAGTTCGTAAAAACAAACTACAATTCATACATTAATCAGATTAATTTAGTGTGACTATTTGCGTCCTCTCGAAAATGTAATAAGCCTTTGTATAAATATTATATATAATAAATTATACAAAGCCTCAATATACTATAAATAATAATAATAAATTATACAAAGCCTCATGTGATAGATTAACGACACAATATGTCAAAACTTTGCATAGCATTGTCGCCTTAAAATATGTAGGGTAATAAAACTGTTTACATTCGAGGCAGATTGGAAACGGCAACCATTGCCAATTTGTTTCCACATTTTTCATTTGCACGATAAATTTTAACTTATATATTTAACGATATAATTACATGAATATAATAAAAATTTATGTTATAATTGTTGACGAAGAGTGTGAAACGAGCATTTGTATGTATTTATTTATATATGTATGTAAATATGTAAGTTTCAATGTATGTATGTATATACTGTGTATACATGACGGCATGTTTTTAGACGCTAAAACAACCTCATCATCTTATATACTTTTAAATATCAGCAATAAATTCTAGTAACACTGTGTTGTTCTAAGCTTCTAATGAAGAATAAACTATTTGCCTTCCTATATATAGTTCGATGAAGAACGAACGAAGGCCATAACATCGAAGATACTAATATGGTGGTAGAGTTCTGTAATAGTGTTCAATATTAAATTCCGGCATGTAGGGTAAGGAAACCAATAACCTTATGGATAATATGGCATAATAGCCCTGCTGCAAAGATAGCAATGCACCATTGACGTCTTTGTCATCTAATAAGTGATGGCTGTCAATTTTAGCGGGAAATTCATCTGCTTGTTTGCCCTACTATTAAATAAAAAAGTCTGTAAACCAGTTGACCCTGCAAATCATCCCTAAAACTTCTCGCTAAAGGTACCGTACTCTTATTTTAAGTTCAACGAAGGAAAATCTTTACCTAGATATGAATTGGTTCAAATTTTATGGAAGTCTAAGTTGAGAGGAATAAAATCGAATGCTATCAACCGCGTTTCGATCAGTCAAGCTGTTCAAAAGTTGTTTACATATATACACACACACATACATACTAACGTCATCGTGAAAATAGTCGGATAAAGTTCCTAGGATCTCAAATCGGGGCAAAATCAGTAACCTTCTTATTTATCTACACACATAGCGGGAAGTTAAAAATAATCTGTTATTCTCCAACTTACCACTTATTAATCCCCAAACATTGACGCTATTATAGCAATAGGTAAGACGGCGGTACCACATAGCCGCGTGAGAAAATGAAATTACTCCTGCCAATTGCTATGTTGAGAAGTTGTTCAACCATTTTACACTTAAGTCTCTAAGAATTACGCTCATAATTTTCAACAAGAAAGCCATGTTGATATAAAAAGTGATAAAATTTTAAACAAGATCGTAAAGATTTTACCGGTCTTCCAATAGAAAACAGACGGAAATTACGATAATGTGTACTTGATTATTAATTAGTCACGTACCTATTTTACATTATTTTGCTTTAAATGACTAATTATTTAAAATTATAGTATCAATTTAATAACTAGTAAATAAATCAAAAAGTATATTCACGCCTATATTATCTCCGAAGAGGTGCAATAAGTACAACCACTATTAGCCGAAGACACTTAGAAGTTAGACCCATAATGTGATAGGTGGTAAGCCTATCGTCAACCCGGTACCCCGGATCCCGGTATCCCGGACAAAGTTGTTTTTATCAGAAAACTGAAAAAAAACACATTTTTGAATTTCCCGATCTGGGAATCGAACCCGGGACCTCACGCGGTAACACCAACACTGGACCATTAGATTATAGAGGTGACAATCAATTAATCATAAAATTGAATTTTCAATTACATACTTCGGCTTTTTGTGATCAATACCGTCGGAAAATTGTGGGTGCTCTTGTTACACTTATTGGATATGATGGTATTTACTTATTTTTGTTAACTGCTAATTCTCTTATAGCATCAAGAAAATTATTTTAAAGTATACGCTTTAAAAATCTGAAGATTTGTAATATAGAATGTGGACACATTTTTATATTCCATATTTGATTGCAGGAAAGCAAGTGGCGTGCACAAGATTGTTAAAGTCTTTTAAATGCTATTGAACATCATATATATATATATATATATATATATATATATATATATATATATATATATATATATATATATATATCTTCATAAGAAAATAATTTTACGAACTTTACATTATCGAATATAAACTGAAATATTACAGTTAAACTGTGGATTTCTTTGAATCCTACTACAAGAAAAACCCTAAGGCTATGATTGTGAATGGCTCTTACATTTCTTTTATATTTAAAATAGAATTTTACGGGAGAAGCATTCCACAAAACATGCTGAGAAGCAGCATCACTATCTATCTCACCCATTGAATAAATGTATTATAAATGTGTTGTTATATGGTAATCAATCGATAGTCAAATGCAATCCCCTTGTATCTATCCCTGAGTTAAAATTCCTTTTATTATACGTTATTTTTTTCAGTTCATATAAGATCGATAAATTGACTTTCTCGTAATTTAGGGGATAAGCCAGGGATAAGATTTTTTTTATATCATAAGATAGCAAATAAGCAAATGGGTCTCCTGATGGAAAGCGTCAACCATCGCCTATAGACACCAAAGGTATTAATGGTACGTTGCTATCTTGTGGCGAGGTCTAATACCACATGCATAAGTTTACCGGTTACCTTACCCTCCAAACCGGAACACGACAGTGACAAGCACTGACGGTATTGCGGCAGGAATAGGCAAGACGGTGGTACAAAACCCGGGCGAGACAATGCAGAACTCTACCACCTAGTACGAAACACACCGCCTACCATCCCGCAGTGTGATAGCAATATGTCTGAAATAAAATTCCATCAGTCGTCAGTGCGCGAAGCCATGTTTTCCTTGGACATCTATAAGTCATCTAGGCCGGATGGCATCTCTCCGATAGTGCTTAAAATATGTGCTCCAGAGTTGACACCGGTACTGACGCGTCTGTTCCAGCTCTCCTACTCACTTGGCGTAGTACCGAAATCGTGGAAGACGGCCTTAGTGCACCCTATACCTAAAAAAGGTGATCGCTCGAATCCGTCAAACTATCGGCCGATAGCCATTACCTCCTTGTTCTCCAAAATCATGGAGAAGATAATTAACTGCCAGCTTTTGAAGTATTTAGAGGAGCACCAGCTGATTAATGACCGCCAGTACGGTTTCCGTCGCGGTCGATCGGCTGGTGATCTTCTAGTATACCTTACACATCGCTGGGCGCAGGCAGTTGAGTCCAAGGGGGAGGCATTGGCTGTTAGTTTAGACATAGCGAAGGCCTTTGATAGGGTTTGGCACAGAGCGCTTCTTTCAAAGCTTCCTTCTTATGGGCTTCCCGGGAAATTATGCAAGTGGATCACCAGTTTTTTGGCTGATCGGAGCATCAAAGTCGTAGTTGACGGTGCGTGCTCCGACCTTAAATTTGTCAATGCTGGTGTTCCGCAAGGTTGCGTGCTATCGCCTACACTGTTTATTCTGCACATCAATGACATGTTGCGAATTAGTAATATTTATTGCTATGCAGATGACAGTACTGGTGATGCTTTGTACTCCGGTCATAGCGGTATTTCTCGGGAACACGTCAATGAGAATCGGGACAAGCTAGTGTCTGAAATCGAGACTCAGCTCGAAAAAATCTCGGAATGGGGTCGACTCAACTTAGTCCAATTCAACCCCAGAAAGACACAGCTGTGTGCGTTCACCGCTAAAAAGTCGGCCTTTGTCGTATCACCTCGCTTTGAGAACACTCTCCTGACAACCTCAGCCAATATTGGAATTCTTGGCGTTGACATATCGAACAACGTTCAGTTCTGTGATCATTTGGAAGAAAAGGCTAAATTAGCCTCAAAAAAGCTCGGTGTGCTCAGTAGAGCGAGACAGTACTTCCTGCCTTCTCATCGCTTGCAACTTTACAAAGCGCAAATTCGCCCGCACATAGAGTACTGTTCTCATCTCTGTTCGGGAGCTCCGCAGTATCAGCTTCTTCCACTTGATCGCATTCAGCGTAGAGCGGTTCGAATCGTTGACGACCAAGCAATCTCCAATCGGCTTGACTCCTTGGCTTTACGCAGAGATGTAAGTTCGCTTAGCATCTTTTACCGCATTTATCATGGAGAGTGTTCCGACGAACTGTTTGGATTGATCCCTGCTGTTGAATTTCATCATTGAACATCGCGGCAAAACTTAAAGTTCCATCCTCATCACCTCGATGTCTGGAAATCCATAACTGTGCGATTCTCTAGGCACTTCTTACCACGCAATACTCCTCTGTGGAATCAATTACCGGCGGGGGTGTTTCCGAACGGATACGACTTAGGCACCTTCAAAAAAAGAGCATACTCCTTCTTAAAAAGCCGGCAACGCAGCTGCAAGACCTTTGGTGATGTGGCTGTCCATGGGCGGCGGTAATCACTTACGATCAGGTGAGCCTCCTGCTCGTTTGCCCCTTTTTTCTATAACAAAAAAAAAAGCCACGATGGTAGTGACTCGCATAGCCAATCGGTCGCCTTTTACGACCTGCCTGGCGGAACGGCAGTTGGTCTATTCTTCAAAGGAGCCCGGATCCAACACGGGGAAAAAAGCACATATTGAATTTATCAAAAACATTTACTTTTCGTTAAAAGCACGGGCACCCCAATAGTATTTAATAAGTTCACGAGAAAATAACATGTATACGTTCAGAACATATTCCTACAAAGTATATATATATATATAATTATAGACCTGTCTACTAATTCACGTTATAAAATATTAATCGAGTTGAAGCGTTTAGGTCTCTTACATATATAAACACGATACAACGTCGCGTCGTAGCACTACACGGTGTAATATATAGGAAAGTGCTTAAGAGCACTAAAGGCTTCTACTGGATTGATGTTTTATTACGTGAATTCCCAATTCATTCCCAGCATTTCCATTCTCTTAACCACTATTCAGTCGATTCATTGCTCTTTATTGATTTAGACATTACCGCAATTTTCTTTATTTTTTGAGATTGGCTATGAAAATCACCACATTAATACAGGTACGTAACTCATAATTTTACTAGATTACTGTTGTAAGACAATACTATATTAATACTGTATAACACTTGGCTTACAAAGGATTTTTTATGTTGTTTTAAATCCCTCTTTGATAATTACATACTAAATAAGGCACTATAATAGCTTTACAAAATAAAATTGCTGAGGGCAAAACCAACGACATTTTTTCAAGTATTTTTGAGTTTTGACTACAAAATGTATCTATACATATAATAAAATCTTAGGAAAGTCAAAACTGTACATTGCATATTTTTTAAAAGAATACTTGGGGCGTGATCTACATTAGATATTGAAGCCAAAAATATAGTTTTTAGAATTTTTGTCTGTTTGTCTGTTTATCTGTTTACCCCGAACATACATACAGACGTATGTATGTCCGGGGTAAACTCAAAAATTACTGCATGGATTTACTTCAAATTTTGTATGAATATTACTAACAGGTCGGGTCAACATATAGGCTACATATTATCACGCTATCACCTACGGGGGAGGAGCAGTGCGGAGTTCACAAAGTCCGCGCGGACAAAGTCGCTGGCAACAGCTAGTATTATAATACAAGTGCTTTACTTCGTTTCTCGTTTATATCCTTCAAATATCTGAAATCCATAGCAACATAATGTTTTATATACGTATGCAAAAATAACTTAAAATGCTTGAACCTAAAATAGGATAAATACATTTAAAAATGGAGAAGTCAAGTAGACATATATGTGTTTATCTGACAATTGTGTGGCGCAAGCACGTCAACCCTGACATGGATATTTCGATGATGGGTGAAAACATTTAGGAGGAATTTCATATAAATTTCGGTGACTTAATAGAATACGTTCCTCTTGAATGCTTGGCCCGTCACTCATCTGATTCCTTTGTGTTTGATAAGCATCATTTTCACATAATAAGAGTTTATTTCCAACGTCACATCAAACAGTAATTCTGGAAATGTTTATAAACTATGTTAAAGACAATATTGCTTAGAGTTTTGTGCAAATACAAATCAAAATTTTATAATAACATTTCTTGTCTTATTTGATCATTATAAAATTTTTAATCTTTGACTTATAGGCATAGAATTATATGCGTTATAAGTCTATGCTTATAGGTATCACTATTAAAAAATGCAATGTAAATAGTTAGTAATAAATAGTTAGTATAATTATACGCGTACTTGTACTTGTGTAGTTATAAAATAGTTATGTTTTAACGTCGATAAGTCATTTCAATTTTTGATTATCTATATAGAATAAATGCTATTTGTTTTGAATATTAATTCAATAGACTTTATTATTAGCTACACCAATTTTGCAGATTCTTCACTTTTCTCCACGTTGTCCCAGGCTAGTGAATCCTGAAAATATTTAATGTTTCCTAATGTATCAATTGTATATAATGGCAAAATGGCAGGTAGACTATTCGTCAAAGCGGACCCAGATCCAAAAAGAGTCAATATTTTGTAAACAGAGCTCAGACAAAGTAACATCACTTCGTAGTGTAATGATATCTAAATTCATCATCGTCTTTGAATATAACAATGACAATTGACTAAGTGATTTAGCGCGGCTTATTTCAATCTCATGTGATTTGTCAGGAAACTAATATTTTTCTGGTAATAGGTGTGCATACTGTATGACATATTAAATGTGATGTATATTTTTTAACTTCCCGCAATGTTTGTAGATAAGGAAGTTACTGATTTTGCCCCGATTTTTGAAAATCGAGTTTTCATCAGATCTCCACGTTTTGATGGCCTAGAGACCTTATCCTTTTCCTTTAAGTTCGACGATAGATTTAAGGCGGGTAAAGAAAGTAGTATACATGTGTGTACAGTATCATGTATGTCACATGGATGTAGTGTGTGTAATGTTTATTTTTATTAATATATTTTTAAAGTATATTTTAAAATTATTAGGTTTCTGCAATTTTGCTGAACTGTACCAAATTTCATACTTTACCGTTTGCGCATTTGTTTTAAAAAGGGGTACAATGTTTTCCCTTCACGTATTAATAATCTATATATTAATACGTGAAGGAAAAATTTAGATCCTTTTTTAAACGACTTTCGTGAACGGTGGAGTATGAAATTTAGTACAGTGAAAGTTCATATTTCGAAGAACTTCCGAAACATAATATTTTTAAATAATATGCATTACAAATACAGAAAATAAACATTACTCTACTTACTTTTATCACGTTAATTACTGTATAATATATGTACATGTTACATGATGTATTATATTTTCTTTACAGCTAAAATCAATTGTCAAACTTAAAAGAGATTTATGGAAGATTTCCGAAACGGAAATTAATTTTAACACACAATTAATCTGCGTTTAATAGAAAATTTGCTTGCATAAATTATGTTAAACACAAATTAATTGCTTGTTAAAATAATTTGCGTTTCGGAAACCGGCTGTTAATTGTTTAGTCTATGGCCAAATTTCGGCCACAGGCGATTGCTAGTGTGTAGATTGTGGTGGAGATCAATATTAGATTTTTGTGAGATAAGACTTTTTTATTGGAAATTTCCTCTTCTGTAAGAACCTTTTCTTTAATTTCTTGATTTAGTTTTTCTAATATTTGCTAAAAAAATTCTTCATTTTAGTTTTGCAATTTTTTATGTGCAAAAAAGATTTCAGTACATTTTTTGAAATAATTGCGGATCGAATAAGCCAGCGAACATGTTTTTATGGCAATTATCTTTATTTTTCATCATTTTAAATGAGTGACCTTGGCTAGTAAACATAAAACTAAACAAGCTAATAAAAATAAACATGAACTAATCTGTCACAATGTCCAACCTGGCTAGGTATATGTATTTATGTTGTAGTCAGCAATGAGTCGGAAAGTCATCAACATCTCGTAAAATATTTCATTCAGATATGCAAAAATGTTGCTGTATTGTTATATATCTATTCTAAATAAAAGGAAGCTAAAACTAAACTGCGCATCATATTTCCTTCTAGACGAGTAACAAATACATTTTGAACAATATGTATTTTATTTTGGAAAATAAATGAACAATATCATGGCCAAATGCCTAATTTTGTTCATGAATTGAGCTCATATTATTATATGACGAACAAAATTATTTCTTATTTCGACTACATAAGTAACAAAGCGCTGAAAATCTTTAGAGCGATGAAATTCGTTCTTGTATTTCTAAAATGTATGTAAAAGTATAAAAGTCAGGAAACTATGGCTGAAGTAACTTGATGATGCCATATTTGAAAGAAACGAAAAAAAATGCTTTTTATTTGCAGTGTTATAAGTTATTGCAAGTAATATCTTATATATAAAAATCAATTGCTGTTCGTTAGTTTCGCTAAAACCCGAGAACGGCTTTTTTGTTTTAAATTAATTTTGGTTTTGAATTAATTGTTGAAGTCCAGGGAAGTTTTAAAAGGTAAGAAAATATGTAAAAAAATAAGAGTAGTTAAAAAGGCAGAACAACGTTTGCCGGGTCAGCTAGTATACTAATGTAAGCTAAGCTATCAAAGCAAAAATATATAAGACCATGGTTAAACAAGCGGAAGAGATGTTGTTTAGCAAGATTTTTCAAAGTGGGGTACAGTTACTTATTAGGTATCCCAATACCCCAAACGCGTACGCGTTTGTACGCGACAAAATGTGCACAATAATTTCTGCTTAGTTATATTGCATAGTATAAAAAACGATTGTCGCTAATAAACATCCAAGATGGTTACTATACACTTTACCGTGTTACTGGAACGCTAATTCATAAATGTAATTTTTTTATATTACATTTGCTATTTTGGTGATATTAGATACAAGCAGATGGGTCTCCTGATGGAGAGAGTCACCCATCGCCTATAGACTCCAAAGGTGTTAATGGTGCGTTGCTATCTTGTGGGGAGGTCTAATACCATATGCGTAAGTTTACCGGCTACCTTACCCTCCAAACCGGAACACGACAGTTTCAAGCACTGACGCTATTCCGGCAGGAATAGGTAAGGCGGTGGTACCAGATCCGGACGAGACAATGCAAAACTCTACCACCTAATAGCCAAGACGGTAGTGACTCGCATAGACTAATTTTCGCCAAGCCAGGGGGGGGGGAATTACTCGCTATGTTTTATCTTCCGCCAGGATATGGCAGACGAAGACAAGTACATACTGATGTTATAGTGAACATACATACATTCTCCCTCCAAAAGACACAGTAACAGCAAAAATTTTACTTCTACTACCATGTAAATAGGAGCATCTGTTCTATCATTAAAGTCTTCCGGTGTGTCTGTCCGTCAGTCTGTCTCTTTGTACGTCTGTCCGTCTTTAACGCTTTCACAGCTAAATTGCTAAACCGATTTTGATGAAAATCGGCAATAAGATAGATAAAGACCCGGCTTCAAACAAGGGCTAAATATTTTTCAAATATCCACCCTCAAGAGTCTGAAATAAGGTATAATTGTTTGTATGAAATATTATATTGATGGCATCTTACTATCTCGCGGGTGAAGCAGTTATTCCAGGGCATCATCTACCTGTGTGTCGTATTTGCGTGATTGAGTAACAGACATCCACCCTTCCAAACATCCAAACTTTAGCATTTATAATACAAGTATTAATCCAAACATCCATACTAATTATTATAAATGCGAAAGTCTGTCTGTCTGTCTGTTACGCTTTCACAGCTAAACCGTTGAAACGATTTTATGCAATTTGGCATGGAAATAGTTATGGATCCAGGGTTAAACAAAGACTCGTTTTTTTTTTCAAAAATCTATCCCTAAGGGGCTGAAATAGGGGATGAAATTTATATGAAAAACTGTATCGACAACATGTTAATCTACTCGCGGGCGAAGTTGCGCGGGTCAGCTAGTATAGATAATATAGACGTAGATTTTATTCTATCTAAACTAATATAATAGAGAAAAGATTTGTTTTTTGTTTGTCTATTTGTTACGACTTAACTCAAAAACTACTTGACCGATAAAAAAAAAACTCTTTAAAAAGCTACATTACTCAGGAGTGGCAGGCTTTCTTACCTGGCCTGTAAAGGGAAGTAATGATCTTAGGTCACGCCAACGAAGTCGCGAGTAGCTGCTAGTAGGATATAAAACTAGCTGATGATTTTCTTGATGGAAAGAGATGATTATCGTCTATAGACACCAAAAATGTTAATGGTGTAGCGGTTCTCGAATGTAACATAAAAGTTATAAGTTATAGTATGCAAATTTTCCAGCTACCATACTTTCCGAAACTAATCACGTTAGCAAAAAGTACCGACGTTCTTGCGACAGAAATAAGTTAGATGGTGTTACTAACTTAGCAAAAAAAAAAAATTGATGGTGTTACCAATCTCAGGCGAGACGTTGCAGAACTCTACCACCTAGTAAGTTAATTTAAAAACTATATTTATTTTTACATCCTTCACCCTTTTATATCCTTTTGATGCACCACTTGTAAAACACGTTCGATTTGTAAATAATAATAACCAAAAAATAATGTTTATTTTATATTTTTGTACAGAAAGTATACCAGACTAGTTTGAAATGATTCCCAAGCTCAAAAATGCGAGTGTAGCTATTATAGCGGAAACTCTAAAGATTGCCGATATAGACGATATAAAGTAAAAATGTGTCGAATAACATTCTCACTCCGAACGAATGCAGTAATAACACTTTATTGAAAGACTAGCTGTGCCCGCGACTTCGTTCGCGTGGAAAAATTTCTAGGATAAGAACTAGCCTATGTCCTTTCTTGGGTCTCAAACTATATTTGTACCAAATTTTATCCAAATCGGTTTAGCGGTTTAGCCGTGAAAGCGTAACAGACAGACAGACAGACAGAGTTACTTTCGCATTTATAATATTAGTATGGATAGTATGGATTTAAAATGAAAGTCATTGCGTTAACGTTACAAAAAAACAGAGTTCAACTAATGTAGATGCCGTTCGCCTTAAAACTTTATGATTTAAATAAAAACATTTTCCTTTAGATTTTGGGGGCTTTTGTCGATTGGGGTGGGGGGGGGGGGGGAAGGCAGGTCGCAACAAGCGATCGATTGGTTATAAGTGACACTACTATCGATACTGCTAAGTGGATAAATTCCGCAACGTCTCGCCCAGTACCATCGCGCTTCCTACTCCTGCCGCAATAGCATCAATGCTTGTTCAATATACAATATACAATATATTTTATTCAAAGTAGGATATAATATAATCACTTTTTGAAAGTCAGAAAGATAAAATTGAGTAAAACATTATACCAACTTAAAATTAATTTACTATTTGTAAAATATGGTCTAATGGTTTGTAAAATAAAATAAAATTTAACATCATTATATATATAGAGAAAAAAAAACAAAGCAATGTCATTCTCAACTAATTGTCACTGTCGTGTTCTAGTTTGGAGGGTATGGTAGCCGTTACACTTCTCCATGTAGCATTACCGTCCGGGCTTATGGATAGGAACACCCCATTAACATCTTTCGTGTCTTTAGGCGATGGTTTTTCTATCCGAAGAGCTATATGCTTGTTTGCTACGAATATCTTATGGTATAAAAAACATCTTATCACCTCTGTGGTCTAGTGGTCTAGCGTAGGCGTTGACCACATGAGGTCCCGGGTTCGATTCCCGGGTCGGGCACATAAAAAAAGTGTTTTTTTCAGTTTTCTGAGAAACACAAAGTTGCCCGGGATTGGAAAGCGCCCGGTTGGCGATAGGCTTGCCATCTATCACATTTGTGGGACCAAGTATCTTCGGCTAATTGTGGGTGCACTTGTTGTACCTCTTCCTACCCCTTCGGGGATATTGGCGTGAAGATACTTTTTAGAAAACATCTACTTTGTATAAATATCTGCAACTACTCGCCAGGATTGGTACCATATACAGTAAGTAAAATAAAACATTTTTTTTCTATTACAAAATACCATAAAATTTTCATTTTTATCTTCCTCTTCTTCTTCTTGATTTTGAGAATGGCAATTATCAGTGAACTCTGCCAGAGTTGAGTGAAATTAGGATTTTTTTATTTTATTAATATAAAATCATTTGGTTTTCTTATAAATAGTTCGACTGTCACTTTCAGCTCAAGATTTTTTGTTACTCAATGTACATACATTTGCTAATGTAACGACAGTGTAGACAGACGTACAAGACACCAGCTATTAGCCAACGATGTTAAGTACCATTGTGGAATGGCCAGCCTACAGACAAATCGGGCACTTGTTCAGTCTCGGGCAAGTTGTATTTTTTAGAAAAAATGATAAACTTATTTTGAACGATTTTTCCGACCCAGAGTTTGAACCCACGACCTTTTGTATATCGCAAGACAACATGAATTTAACTTATTTTCAACCGAATTCCCAAATATATTCTGTGTAAAAGAAGAAAGAAAAAAGATTCGGTAAAATATGTTTTTGGGTTGATTTTAGAAAAAAGTAACCGACATATTTAATAATCCCAGGTGTTGCTCTGGGCTCCTTTGAAGAATAGTCCAACTGCTGTTCTGTCAGGCAGGTCGTAACAGGCGACCGATTGGCTATTACGTATCACTATCATCGTAGTAGTCCCGATGTAAGTAGTGGTAGAGTTTCGTAACGTCCCACTCGAGTATTTGGTAGTGGTACCACCGCCTTACTTTTTCCTGCCGCAGTAGCATCAGTGCTTGTCATTGTCGTGTTCCGGTTTAGAAAGAAGAAGAAAGAAAGAAAGAAAATATTTATTTGCAAGAATATGGGTGTTACAAGTTGTTAAAAATAAATTAAGTTACCTACATATTCTACCAATATATGGTGTGCAAATATTTTAAAAAAATATCATTATATTATATTACATTTAAAATTATAAATTGTATCGATTTTTCAGAATTACTACCGGATCGGAACGCGGCCACACACTGAGAAGATCCGGCGGAAGAAACTCAGCGGGCTGGTCTTTTTTTCTCTAATTTATGTTCTTGTTATAAATATACAAGGATGATTCCATATTACAAAGTTATTTTTATAATTACAAGTTTCATATTTTGAGTAATTATTTTTTTTTATAATTTACATAATACATGTTCACCATTTACAAAATTTTTACTACATTGAAATTTTTTTTAAGGACAATTCAACAAACTTATATTTCTATCCATTAACATTTAATTTTATCGGCTAAAAATTCTTTAATATCATAATAAGTTTTATCTAACAGCAAATCAAACAACTTTTTGCGAAATTTATTTATAGGCAATGATTTAAGACTATCAGGAATATGATTGTATATAATAATAGACATACAATACACATTTTTTGTAAAAACATTTAATTTTTGGTTAGGCACATATAATTTCTTACTATTCCTAAAATATGAGTTACCAGTGACTTCAGCATTTGTTTTAAATAACTTTTGGTGCTTTTTTACAAATACGCATACCTCTAAAATATACAAACATGGTAAGGGAAGTACCTTAAGAGACTTGAAAAGTGGTTTACAGGAATGTAACTGATTAATATCTAAAATATGCGGAAACCGTAAAAAAATATATACTTCAAACTACCTTGTTAACAACTGTGGTGTACCACAGGGCAGTGTTTTAGGACCCTTGCTATTTTTAATTTATATCAATGATCTTCCTGATAGTATAAAACATGATTGCTTTTTATTTGCTGATGACACTACCCTACTTATTAAATGTAAAAATAAAAAAGACTTGGTAAATGAAACAACCGAAACCTTATTCACACATATTGCTCGAATACATTTCTTTTGGACTCTAAAAATTCGTACCAATTCAACAGAATTTCCCCAAATAGGAATTCCATATTGTAAATTAGAAGAGACATATCCATGATATGCTAATAGGGAGGCTTTTGCGTCTCCTACTTCCCTTAGTCTTCTCAAGACATAGACAAATCTATCAATCTTATTACATAGAGATTCAATGTGTGCTTTCCAATTACAATTTTTGTCAATAATTATTCCTAAAAAGTTTGTATAATCTACATCATCTATATTTACTTTATTTAAAAATATATTTGTGTTTTTGGTAATATTACTGTGGTAGTTCTGAAATTCAATTAATTTTGTTTTAGTTACATTAACTTTTAAATTATTATTAATTAACCAGTCTGAGACTTGGAATAAGGTTTCGGTTGTTTCATTTACCAAGTCTTTTTTATTTTTACATTTAATAAGTAGGGTAGTGTCATCAGCAAATAAAAAGCAATCATGTTTTATACTATCAGGAAGATCATTGATATAAATTAAAAATAGCAAGGGTCCTAAAACACTGCCCTGTGGTACACCACAGTTGTTAACAAGGTAGTTTGAAGTATATATTTTTTTACGGTTTCCGCATATTTTAGATATTTCAACACATTGTTTCCTATTCTCTAAATAACTCTTTATCCAATCTAAAGACTTCCCTCTAATACCATATTTTTCAAGTTTTGATAATAAAATATTGTGTGAAACAAAATCAAATGCCTTACTCATATCCAAAAATACACAAAGTGGATACATTTTCTTATTCAGACATTCAGTTATGCTCTTTACTAAATCAAAACATGCTAATGTAGTAGACCTACCTTTCCTAAATCCATATTGATTATTTTTTAGTAAGTCAAAATCAAGTAAATAATTATAGAGCTTTTCATACATAATTTTTTCAAAGATTTTTGAAATGACTGGAATTAAAGTAATAGGTCTATAATTGTTCATATCGCACATATCTCCTTTTTTAAACAACGGTTTGACAATACACTTTTTTAATCGTTCTGGATATTTACCTTCCAAAAATGACAAATTAATTATATGGCTAAGAGGTTTTGATATTACACTAGCAACATTTTTCAATAATTCTGTGCTAATATTATCATAGCCAGTAGCATAAGTATTTCTCAATGAATGAATAACTTTTTTCACATCATGCTCATCTACTGGTGTCAAATACATGGTTTTACCACAATTTGGTAAAAAATATGATTTTGAAGTATTTGTAGATTTGACTTTTACACTACTTGATTTTGTCTGGTTTATAAAAAAATTATTAAATAGATTACAGATTGTTTGAGTATTTGTGTACTTTAAATTGTTTACTTTGATTTTTCCTATTTCTCTAACATTTATTTTGTTCTGAAATGTACTTTTAATCAGATTCCATGAAGCTTTACATTTATTAGAGGAATTTTCAATATATTTCAAAGCAGACTGTTTTTGTGATTCTAATATACATTTAGACAAAATTTTCCTATAATGTAAATATTTACATTTATTTTCTTTTTTATTAGATTGAGCATGACGATAATTAAGGTACAACTGGCGTTTTACTTTGCAACATTTTAGAAGACCTTTAGTTAACCATTTATTTTTATTGGTTTATTTGAAACTTTTACACGGATCTTAGGATAACATAACTCAAAAAACAACAGTAAAATATCATGAAATTCATTAAATGCTTCTTCACAGTTTGACTTTGTAAAAACTTCATTAAAACTTAAACTTGATAAACATTCATGAAACTTTTTAATATTTTCCTGTCCATATATCCGCTTTGTTTCAAACCAAAAAGCTCTTTTTTGTTTAAATTCTAAGACTGACTCTATATTGGCTTGTATACTCTGAGCAGTTTCATGATCAGACAAAGCAAGTGTATGAGTGTTAGACTGAACATTATTTATGTTACTTGCTATTACATCCAGACATGCATGCTTCCTAGTAGGTTTTAAAATATGTTGATTTATGTTGTTATTTGAAAGAATGCTTGTTAAATTTTTATGTGTACAGTTATCCTCCATCAGGTCTATATTCCAATCTCCACATAAAATAATTTTCTTTTTTGAATTTATCATAATATTTTCTAATAATAATTCTAATTTATTTAGGAATATATCAACATTTGAGCTGGGAGTACGATAAATACAAATTACTATTAGTTTATAATTAATAATTTCAACAGCGCAACTTTCAAAGGAAAATGGTAAGCGTATTTGTAAATCTAGCATTTTAAAATCAAGTTCATTTCTCACTAAAATACAAGTTCCACCTCTACGCTGATTGTCACGAGAAAAATGAGATGCCATAGTGTAACCGTCAAGTTTAAAGTTTGTTTCAGAACCTTGCTTAAGAAAAGTTTCAGAAAGACATATAACATCAATTTTACCTAGTGTTTTGCTAAGCTCACTAATAGCTACTTGCAAATAATCTCGCTTTTTTAATGCACCTGCTATGTTTTGGTGAAGTAGCTTAAATTGGTAATTATTGACGAAAAAGCTGGTTTTTGTTGTTCATACTTTCTAGACTTTTGGTTTTCAAAGTAAAATAGTATGGTATTGTACCCTTCCTGACTGTTTTATTGAACAAAAGATTATTTGAATTATTTTCCGGTTTAATTCTTGGTTTAATACTAAAAAAATATGGTATAGTACCTTTCTTCGGCTTTTGTATAGATTTGTCACTATTTTTTATATTAATTCTATTAGATACCAACTTTTCCAAATTTTCTTTATATTCACTGTATGTAATTTTTTTTGAGCTCAATAGTTTATTCTCAGTTACATTGTTATTTAGTTGACTAACTTTTAATTTTGAAAATGACAAAAATTTATTTTTATATTCTTGATAATCTATCTCAATTTTTAATTTTGTATACAAGTAGTTAATATAATTTTTGTGTGTGTAACGATTATATCTAGTTAAATAGGTGTCCAAGTCAATAAAAGTACAATTATTATATTGATTTACAATTAAATTCATTTTATAATTAAGAAGTCCTATATTTAAATACCTGTTGGACTGAATTTTTAACAAGAACACTTGTTTACAATGCCTAAGTTTGTCTAAGATATTACTTAAATTGGTAAAAACAGAATAAGGATCACGATCATGAGTACCGATTCCAAGAATAACATAGTCTTTGTTACCTAAGTTAGAAAAGTCACTATAACTATGTAATATTTCCATTGAGGTCGCATTAGGCTTGATTGTTGACACGATGGTGTATTTATTTGATCCAAAGTCCAATAATTTGGTAGATAGGCCACGTAGTTTTGGTCCCCTAATACTATGATTTTATTTTTCTGGTTATATATGGGATCTATATTACAATTTATTGAAGAATGTTTGGTTGTCGTACATACATTTTTAAGATTTTGAGATAGTCCAATATTAGTCTTAGATTTATTCTTTGAATTTTCCTCATAGTCTAAGTTTTGTATTCTAATCTCACTGACACTATCTTTATTGTTATTTAATTTCGTATTTTTTGGTGTAGAACACTTGTAGTTTTTATTTTTAGTAGAACTCTTACACGGTGTGGTTTTTGCGACTTGTTTCAATATTACAATATTTTTGGATTGTTCTTCGTTTATTTTACGTAAAGAATTATTTTATAATATTAAGTTCTGGATTTCGTTGTGCGCACTTTCTAATTGACACCTAAGAGAATTTATTTCTTCCTGCAATTCCTTATTGATACTGTCGTTAACGGCTGATAAATCCGGCAAACTTCTGGCTAAGTAGTCTGAGGTTGTCGTTTCAAACGATTCGATTGACGCGTTCGACATTGATACATTTTTCCTTCTCAAAGTAACATTTTCAAAAGTAAAATCCATTGCAAAGTTTATGGGTACTAAAAGAAATATATTAAAAGTTATTAATACAACGAAAGTGTAATAAAGACAAAAAAAATATAACTAATACTTCCCCGGTTTTCCGTTCAAGGATTTGAAACTTTCTTCTTTGTTCAAAAGAGGTAACCGTTACTGTCGATCAATATTACAAACTTTGTTTCTTCAATTTTTGAAAACTATTATTAAAATCTATTATATCACAACGTTATTTGCCAATTTTTATTTATTTTATTGTACTTTTATTCCTTAAATACGCTTTAAATTTATAAATTCTTAGAGAGTAAGGTGGCCGTGGCCATGTGACATTGCCATCCCGCCACATGGATAGTAACGTATCATTTACATCTTATTTCTGTCTATAGGCGAGTATCTTTCTATTTCGAGAGCCATCTATCTAATGTTATAAAAGTTTCTCGGTCTTCAAATCTCTCTTTTCCAAATTTCATTAGGATCAGTTTTGCAGTTTAACTGTGACAGTATAACAGATAAATAGACTTTCACGTTTATAATATTAGTAGCTGCAGCTGCCGCGGAGCTATAAAAGTTTTTGGCAAATACCGCGGGACCACCTACTTTCTCCGGGACAAAAAGTAGCCTTTATGTTATTCCAGGTCATTATTTACCTGTATGACAAATTTCATTCAAAACCATTCAGTAGTTTTGGGTGATTGAGTAACAAACATTCATCCATCCAAACTTTCGCATTCATAATAATATTAACTAGCTCCAGCGTGCAGTCCGCTGTATTATAACAGCTTTTTAGCGGATCCCGTGCGGTCACCTGATTTTCCGGGATAAAAAGTAGCTTATGTGCTATTCCGGGTCATCATCTACCTGTGAGCCGAATTTCATTCAAATCCTTTTAGTGTTTTTTGCGTGATTGAATAACAAACTTCCATCCATCCAAACATCCAAACTTTCGCATTTATAATATTAATATAGATTGTGGATTTAACTCTTAATAATCCAACAAAGCAAACGCGAACATTTAAAGAATATTGCCAGTATTAAAAGCTCCATTTTATTAGAAATTGCTTATATTCAATTCATGTGCTATCATTTCACGTTTATACCACCTGAGAATGGCAATTTCGTTAACTCTAAATATTGAAATATTGTGTTTTGGGTAGTTTTAAACAAAATATTCGATGAATATAATATTCGCCTATCTACATACGTATCTTCACGCTTTACGTAATTAATAGAGATAAGAGAGCATCTAGTGCTACACATCACGGTCCAGGCAGATTTGCTTTTTCTATAATTGTAACCCTTTTCATAAAATCACGCCTGCTTGGTGTCTCTTGGACCTTTGGACAGCATCTGATCCATTCTATTACAGTAAGATAGTTATAGCCTGCAGTGGTACCTACAGAAAAAAAAATGCGAAACCAATATATTAAAATATAAATGTATAAATTTATAAAAAGCTAGTTCTAAAGACTCCTGATATCACCTCTTCGCTTGCGTGACCTAAAATTATTACTTCCTTTTGCTCAGTTGGTAAATAAGTGGCCTACGTCATTCTGAATAGTGAAGCTTTTAATGATAAAATAATGTTAAGATCGGTGTAGTAGTTTTTTAGTTTGTTCTTCACAAAGAAACAAGAAGAAAATGTTTTCTCTTTATTATAATAAATGTAATTATGCTAGTATAATTATAAATATCTGGTTGGCCGAGCTTAGCTCGTTTTTTCACATATTTTGGAACCGATGTTTTCTTGGACCTTGAACCTTGATAGTTTATATATATATATATATATATATATATATATATATATATATATATATATATATATATATATATATATATATATATATATATATATATATATATATATATATATATATATATATATATATATATATATATACAGGAATTGCTCGTTTAAAGGTATTAGACATATAATACTTATAATTATAGTACTATAGACTGGTGCTTGTTCTCTTGTGGAAGTACCGTACGACCGTAAATATTAGCCTAGTAAATTTAGTTATTTCTTCTCATCAGGAGAGCTATTTTAAAATATATTTTAAAAAACTACAAAATCCTACAATACTGAAAAATGTTTTGAGAAACAAACTAAAATTTTCTGCGTGATATCACAAACAAAACTATTGAAATTTGGACAGAATAGCGTTTGGCGAGTCAGTGTAGTGTTATATATTGTCAATCACAACGAGAGAAACGGGGAAATGCTTAAAACGATCTCATTTTATTAGACGTGGTTTACGTTCAATGCATGTGCTGTCGTCTTACGCTTGTGCTACTGTAAAATAAGTAGTAAAATTCTACGAATATCGACTATTTATTGCTTACTCTTACAGATATTTTCATTACAAATGTATTAAATATATATTCTATAAAGAAATTAGATTAAAATGTAGAGATCAATCTATAGCCTTTTAAATGTCCGAGATATATTGCTGGGTTGGACAAAAGTTGTATTGTTTTTTTGGTAATCCTAATTAAAAGTTACTGAGAGCTTAAATTCTGGAAATGGTTTTCAATACTCCCTTGCATTAAATGAGCACGCAAAATCCTGGTTATCAGTTCAGTAAAACGACCCGATGGAGATCAACATTCATCTTGTCAAACGGCAAACCAATAAAATCAACTTGTTTTAGGTAGATTTTTTTGGTTTAATATAAATAAATAAAGAAGAAATATCATCTAGTCAATTCCTTTTAGTTGCTGCAGCAACCGGCAATCGATGTCAACCGGAATATCGATTGATCTTCTGAGCACTCTGTCTTACTCTCAAAGGTATCGACTAGATGATATTTCTTCTTTATTCATTTATATTATATCAACAAAACACAAGTTGATTTTATTTGGCACATATTTAAAACTAGCTGACCAGCCCGCGATTACTCTAAAATGAAAAAATATTTATTTGCAAGAATATGGGTGTCACAAGTTACTAAAATAAATTAAATTACCATCATGTTCTACCATACTATGGCGTGCAAACATGTCCTTATAAAACACTAGCTGTGTCCGACACTTCTCTTAAACAAAAACCCGCATATATACTGTTTCTGTGGGATTTTAGGGATAAAATCTATGCCATCTCCTTTCTCGGGCCTCAAACTTTCTTTGAGCCAAATTTTGTTCAAGTCGGTTAAGTGGTTTAGGCGTGAAGATAAGTCAGACAGACATACAGACCGATTTACATTCGCATTTATAATATTAATATGGAGGACATTAATATAATGTTTCATACAAACTTTCATTCCATATTTTAGCCCATTAGAGGATGATTTTTGAAAAAATAATAGCATATATTAGACCCCGGGTTTTAAACGAGTTTAAAGGATTTTTCCCCGTGTTGAGCTCCTTTGAAGAATAGCCTAATTGCCGTTCTGTCAGGTAGGTGATCGATTAGTCATGCGAGTCACTACCATCAGTCTGGTACCATCATCTTACTTATTCCTGCCGCAACAGCGTCAGTGCTTGTCACTGTCGTGTTCCGGTTTGAAGGGTAAGCTAGTCGGTATATGTATGCATTGACATTAGACCTCGCCACAAGATAGCAACGCACCATTAACATTTATGATGTCTAGGCGATGGTTTTTCTTTCCATCAGGAGACACATCTACTTGTTTGTTACCTTATAAAAAAAATATTTCATGCCAAATTCCATGACCGCTTTAGTGACTTAAACGTGAAAGCGTGAAAAAAGACAATAGAAATTCTCATTTACTATATGAGAATGGATCAAATTGGATCTAAAAAAAGTATCTTCCCCTCAGTATCCCCGAAAAGGTAGTCAGAGGTACAACCAGTGCACCCATGATTGGCTGAAGGTATGATACCACAATATGATAGGTGGCAAACCTATCGCCAACTGTGCACTAATCCCGGGCAACGTTGTTTTTATCAGAAAACTGAAAACACACATTTTGAATTGCCTAACCCGGGAATCGAACCCGGACCTCATGTGACAACACCGACATCGAACCACCAGTCCACAGAGGCGTAAAGTGGGTCTAAAGGGGTATAATAATTGTATTTGCTAGTGTGGAATGAAACTAAAAAATTATCAAATAAGCTTTATGACTTTGACCCACGCCATTTTATTTAATATTTATTTAGGCCTTGGATGTTTTATTTGTTAGCTCAATAAGTAATAAATAAAGGAAAATTGTGCGACTTTATTTCATACTAACTCATCCCCAGCTTTGCCTGCGAATAGAATAACAGATCATCAAGATAATATTTTAGACAATCTTTCATTCTAAATTCCAACACCTCAGTGATTTTTGAAAATAAAGTTGTCTTTGTTTGACTCCAGATATTAAACTATCTCCATGCTATTTTATTAAAATCCGTAAATCGGCTTAGCCGTGAAAGTGTAACAGACAGGCAGATCAATCATCAAATCTTGCCTGATTTAATCAAAATTGCTGAACTGATTTTATTAAATTGGGTCAAAAAGTACTTGAAAATCTGGAGTCAAAAACAGTGTACTTTAAAAAACCTTTGAAATAGGTGATAAAAGAATGAATAAAAAACAATTATAGTCACCTCTGTGGTCAAGTAGTACGGTGTCAGTGTTGACCACATGACATCCCTGGTTTGATTCCCAGGTCAGACAATTCAAATGCGTTTTTTAGGTTTTCTGATAAAAACAACGTTGTTCGGGACTAGATAAGTGCCCATTTGGCAATAAGCTTGCCACCTATAACATTGTGGGACGCAGTATCTTTGACTAATCGTGAGTGTACTGGTTGTACATCTGCCTACCTCTTCGGGGATACGAGCGTGATGATACTTTTTTTACTTTTTTATCGACATAATAAATCCGATATTTAAATTATAAACTTGTTATGTTTCAAAGATGCTTTTAATTCGAGCAATTTTAATTTGCCGTCTATTTCCTTTACGATTTATGAATACTTAAAATGTTGTTATATTAAATTATTTTAGGTTAGTAGGTTTATGCAAAAAATTTGGTCTTTTATTTTGTTGAACACTAGCTGGGCGACAGCTGGAGCTTCTGCAACTGGAGCTTCGCTCCGATGATGTGTTTTAAGATGTCACTTATTTAGATCAATATACATAGTAAAAGAATATTTATGTACAACATTTCATCAAAACCGTTAGAGCTGTTTCGCAGCAATCAATTACATGCAATTATACAAGTATTGCTGTTTTAAAGTATAGGATAGCGAAATTAAAATGCGTGAAAATTATTATCTTATTTGAATCTAATACTATTTTTAGCGGTATCTGATCAATTTTTAAGGATATTTATAAATATTGTTGCAAATAATCGGTGTTTACCGTAAAAAAGATTAGGCAAAAGGTTGTTTAGGTTCTATATCAGTAATAGTGCTGGTAGGGGAAGCGACACAATCGCGGCTGGGCTGTAATGTACATCACAGTCCAGCCGCGCCAAATTCAATTTTTTCTACCTAACCCACAAGGAATTTAGCGTGAGATAAATATTAGAATAATAATATTACCACTATTATTATTTAAGGGTCCCGTGGGTAAGTGGTTAGCGAACTTAATAACTAATCGATGGGGCTCGGGTTCAATTCCCGACAGGGACAAACATTTGTGTGATGTGCATAGACCTTGATATTTCTGGGTTTAGGTGTATTATATATGTTACAGTATTTACATATGTATTTTTGTGTAAGCATTAGTATCGTTAACAAACCCCCATAACACAAACCAATAATTTGCTTACTTTAGAATTAGATCAATTATTCGTGTAACTTGTCCACCAATACTTTATAATATTATTATTTTTAATTTTAATATTTAGAGGCAATAATATAAGCCAAGCGTAATATTAGAGGCAAATGTAAACTCAACAACGTTTAAAGTACGCTTATTTACATAACATTATTTTCCCTAAATCACAAACAGTAAGATAAATAAATGAGTTTCTGCGAAAACAATGTGTTTTGACTGGTGGGCTGACAAATACAATACGCCTACACCTAAATAAATATGAAATATTAATACGTGACGCGTTTCAGTAATAAAACGTACTGCTTAGCATTGTTTCATTTTCTGTAAAAGCAAGGAGGTACAATGAAAGGAGAGTGATGAGATCGGCCTAAATGGACTACAAGAATATAGCGTCAGCCGAAATTATTAAATTAATATTATTCACAATAACTCATTAAAATTCAACGGATACTTTTTAATAGCAAATTAATTTTAAAAGGATTTTAGTCGAAAAGTCATGAAACTAATCAAACTTGTACGCTTTATCTTATTTCTAATTCAAGCAAAGATTTTTCTTTTCTGTCATAAAGTTAACACTTTCTTTTATTTCTGACCAACCAAATAAATTATAAAAATGTTGAATAGATAAGACGCAAAATTTTAATCAAACTATTGTATAAAATGCAACAAAAATTAAAATATTTAATATTATAATCGAAATCTACAACGTAGAAGGCCGTATAAATCTTAGCATCATCCGAAAGAAACAAAAAAAAACAAGTGTCATCTATTTACTTTGTGAGCCAGTAATAAACATTTTTGATTTTATGTAAACAAAAGTTTTAACGTTTAAGTGGTTAAAATCAAATAATCTTCATGATAAGTAATACAAAAATTAAATATATTTGTGTTGACGTTATATTGCGATGAATGAAATGGAATGGTTTAAAATGGAATGTAACAATTGCAAAATTAAGTAATATTAATCTTTGAAGGAGTTTCGTGAATTTTAGTATTTTAAAAAGTGTCTATGATACAATTTACATTTTAGAAGAATTTAATAATGTATTACAATACGGTAAGCAGACATCATCATGTGTTGCGTTTTAGGCCAAATTTGTATGGGGCCTTACCCATCTCCTTTAAATCAAAACATATTAGCTATAAAATATTACACGGGAGGGACGTTAGCGGATCAAATTTTGTGAATTATATTAAAACTAGTGTGTCTTATTTATATACAATCACATCTGTACCTATTCATTTACAAAAAGCATATTTAAAAAAGTGTTGTACCCCACGAGGACAGCACTTGCATTTATAGTGAAGAACATCCTCTATATACAAGGTGTAAAACAACCATATCCAATCCGATAGAAATATATACCTATATACTTTTTTCGGATCGGATATATAAGAAGTATATAGGAAGGTCAATGATATTATCAAAAAAATTAATTAATACTTTTTATTAAAATAAAAATATGTATTTTAAAATGCTTAATTTTAGTATTAGTATTGAGGAACTTTCCCAAAAATCAAGCAAATATTTTTATTTATGTATCAATATTTATAAAATAACTAGTTGACCTGGCAAACGTTGTTTTGCCATACAAATCACTTGTATTGATTTTTTTGATGAGGTACTTGAGATGAGGAAAGGCCCCTCCTTTATATTTGTATTTATATTTTGATAATTGAGATAAAAACTATCCTATCTTATGCATTGGACCAGACAGTAGATATCTACTGTTTGGTTTTTTTGCTTTTCCCTATCGCGAGTGGAATCCAAGGCCCATCGGTTCGTAGTTAGGTTTCTAGCCACTTGACTAATGAGACAGTTTATAAATTACAAACAAGAATACAATTCAATATTTCGATTTATATTAGTTAACTAGCTGCAGCGTGCAGCCCACTGCATTATAAGTTTTAGGTGAATCCCGCGCGATCACCTAATTTTTCCGGGATAAAAAATAGCCTATGTGTAATTCTGGGTCTTCAGCTATCTACATACCAAATTTCATCGTAATCCGTTCAGTGGTATTTGTATGAAAGAGTAACAAACATCTATACATACATACTCACAAACTTTCGCATTTATAATATTAAAAGGATATAAGATATATCAATATAATACAAAAGGAGTCTAAACGGTGTAACAGTGGAATCCAGTGTTTTCGGTACATACAACCAGGGTCCTGAGTTTGAATTCCATTTTGGGGGATTGCACAACATGGAATTCAAACACAGGACCTCATCAATTTTTCAGTTTTTCTTGAAAATGTAATTATAACCTGGGGTAGATATAGTTGTAGTGATATGGGATTAAATATCGTTGTCATTAATTAACCTAGATTTTCGAGAAATTAAAGCGCTGTCAACACCAAAAACGCGTACTCCATTTATATCGGAGTAAACGAGAGCCCACTGTCCGTGTGACTGGGTGGCCAGGTCTTGTAAAAATTAATATTGAAATTAAAAAAAGAGTAAATTATTTGTCAAATATGATAGCGGTTTAGGTATAAATATGATGACTTCATGTTTTTGATTGCAGATCTATTCGTCAAAAAATAAAGATATATACTTCAAACTTCAAACTTATTTATTTTACATAAATCAGGGTTACATACGAGGTTATTTCTTAATACAGTACCTTAAGCCTGCTTTACCAAATAAATGGCGTGCAAAATCTTATCATCTACATCCACATTATACATTTTTCTACAAAATTACAAATATTTTAAGCCTTTCAGAATAAAATTCAAATGAATTAAAAAATAGGTAGGTTGAAAAAACACATATGTACCTATATAACTTTCTAAAATATACAAAATAGGTTTTAATACTTATAAAAAATTAAATATGTAAGTCAAAATTAAATTAAAATGAATGTGTCAAAAGAGAACCAAAATAAATTAGAGTTAAATTAATAATTTCAATTTAAAAAAAAGAACATACGTCATAAATATATTATTAATAAAGTTTAATATTACAATTTCATAAGTGACTTCAGTAATTAATTTATTGATTCCAGTAACAAAGTTAAAAATTTGAAGAAATAAATAAAATAAGTTAAAAATTATATTCAAATTCTATATAAGAATAGATTTGTCGTCATACATATTATATATTATATATTATATATTATATATTATATATTATATATTATATATTATATATTATATATTATATATTATATATTATATATTATATATTATATTATTCATTATAAATTATCAATATTAAGATTTATCGTCGAAATATTCCTTTATACAGTAAAAACATTTGTCATATAAATAATTATAGACTGTTTTTTTAAATTTACTCAATGGTAAACTTTTGAAACTTTCAGGAAGTTTATTGTATATCTTTATTATCATTTGGCTACAATTTTTATTAAAAAGTGCTGTTTTACAAGGCGGCATGAATAATTTATTTGAGTATCTACGACTAAAGTTATAGACCTCTTTTGCTGTCTTAAATTCCAGATAATTTTTGTTTCACAAAGCAGACAGATTCAAAGACATACAAACACGTTAGAGTGAGTATATTTAAGTCCTTAAATAAAGGTTGACATGAATCAAGAGGAGCAGCACCGGAGATAGCACGAATACAACGTTTCGTATACTCCATTTAATGTTGATTCTAAGACCAATCTTCGGAATTATTTTCTATCGACCCAATTTCGTTCAATTATGTATTGAGTCTAGCCACGGTCTTTGGCATAATAATTATGATGAATATTAACATATATTTTTTATTATGTGCTATACAATTTTTCTTAAAAAACTGTTTAAATAACATCAGTTTCAACAAATTAGGTATTGTCAGCCTCTTAAAAATTACTCGAGATTATTGTTTTAGTTGTTTCATAAATTTTGATTTTTGAACTGTTTCTCATATTCACGCTCCCCTCCATCCCTAAAGTTAGGCGACAGCATTGGTAAATAGGAAAACTAGGTGTTATATTGTTATTAAGGTAACAATATTATATTGTTTCATAGGATAGCAATAGGCCTTTTCATCACAAAAATTTTTTGTGCGCATGCGTCAGAATCAGCCATCTTTTTCGTACTGTTTTTTGTAAACAACCATGCTAAATTGTCCGCTATCCGTGTATCAAAAATTAAAATATAAATCAAAGTTGATTAATTGTAAAAAAAGTGAAAAAAAAAGTAGTAAGTCAAAATAATCGGAAAAAAATTTTTGTACTCCATTATAATTATGTTGTCTGTACGAAAAGGAACAACAAAACGGTGTTGTTATGGAGTATGTAAAAGTGATACACGATACAAATCATTTAAAACCAATAGATTCTATTTTATAAATTTTCCAAAGCCTTGTCTTGAATATCGAAAAAAAATAATCAAATCATCAAGAAAATTACACATTAAAGCATGTGTAAAATGTGCGAAATGTGAGTTATGGGTGAAAAAATGTGGCAGAAGTGACCGAGGTTTTAGATCTATTGATAATGTTACTAAGGATACTTATATTTGCTCACTACATTTTCTTGGAGAAAGTGGTCCAACTGAACAAAACCCTGATCCTTTAAGCTATCAAGAGTTTCAACATATTGATAAATCAATTAATAAGGTTTTTTGTTTTTCAAACAAATCAAATAATAATCAATTAATTGAAAAGGTGGCTAAAATCAATTTTAGCCACCTTTTCAATTGTTCACAATTATGAGCTTCAACTGAATCATAAATAAGTGAAGCACCATCGATGGTTTTTTCCAATAATTTATTTCTTTGTGGAGATAATAGTCCTTGTCCAGCCATTGTTGATTAAAACAGTACGAATTTTTTGAATTACCGCCGTTTCAACATGGCGGCTACGCTTGCGCTCATCTGATGATGAAAAGGCCTATTGTTTCTCCCTGTGATTTCTCCTGATGAAAAGAGATAACCATCACCTATAGACACCAAAGATGTTAATGGTGCGTTGCTATCTGGTTGGCGGACTTGGAATGCTACATGTATAAATTTATCCGCCACCTTACTATTTAAACTGATACAAAGCAGCGTAAGGCGCCAACGCTAATGCGGCCGAAATAAATATCTAAGGCTTTGGTAACAGATCCGATCGAGACTCTGCGGATTCTGCTGCGTTGTGTTTTCTTGTCTTAATTTTTTAAATAACTGCTATTGTTTTCATATCCTCCTTTTAAAATCAGACAATTCTATAAGCAGTATGTTACGTAGTTATTCAAAGAAAAAGTAAACAAACAGATCGCTCAGGAAAAAAGCAGGAAAAGCCTGTAAATAGCCTCTAAGAGATATTTGACCGCCCCGTTGGTAGAGGTTAGCGAACCTAACTACAAATCGATGGCGCTCGAATTCAATTTCCAACAAGGACAAACATTTCTGTGATGAGCATAGATATTTGTATTTCTGGGTTTGGGTGTTTATTATGTATGTAACAGTATTTATCTTTGTATTTCTGTATAAGTATCATTGAATAACACACATAAAACAAGCAAATAATTTGCTTACTTTAAGGTTAGATCCGTGTTATTTTTCCAAATATATTATTTTACCATTTTTAACTTATTCACATCTAAGAATACAACCCAAAAAATTTAACAACTTTACAAATAAAATATCTCAAGTTTTAACTGTAGTGGCTCACTAAAGATAATCAGGTTTTTAAATAGATTGCATATTGGCACAATTCCAACAAGTATCTGGTTAGTACTTGTTAATATTCTGAAGGCTGTGCAACGCGCAGATGTCCAATGAGGGATTTGTTTTATTTAAATATTTCTTTGTTTTTATTTACTTTTGCAACTAGTTTTTGTTGTTATCAAAGCAAAAAAATAATTTCTTCAAATAAACTTTTACAGGCACTTATGTCGATTAAAAAAAAACTGTATGTATAAAAAAAAACTTATCCAAATAATTCTTAAATACAGGTACGTAAATTTTTTTGATAAAAATAACGTTGCTCGGAATTGGATAAGTGCCCGATTGGCGATAGGCTTGCCACCTATCACGTCGTGGGACTAATAGCCAAATGCACTAACATTGACTTAGCTTAGGACAATCCTAAATAATATGCTGTCACATTCTTTTCATTTAAGATAAGAAGTGAGAGCATACTATTTAGAGTTGTCCTAAACTAAGACAATGTTAGTGCAATTGGCCATAAGTATTTTCAGATAATCGCGAGTGCACTGGTTGTACCTCTGCCTACGTCTTTTAGGATATGGGCATGAAGTAGATACCCATTTCATTCCCTACTTCAGCGTCTTAAAGGTCTTAGAGATAGAGAGAGAGAGAGGGAGACGTAAAAAAGATAAGGCTAAAAAGTCACTCCAAATCCTGATCTCTTTATGCGAAATTTTATCAAAATCAGTTTCCGGCTTAGCCGTGAAAGTGTAACAGATAGACAGACAAACTTTTGTATTTATAATATTATACTATGAATTAATACAGTGTTTGTATTTTGTATTAACTCAATTAGACTGTAGATTTTTTAGGATCTTTTTTAGTTTCTTTGTTTAAGTTTTTCCTAGCACAAGTGTTAAACACATACCAATACAGATAGACTGGTAAAAGATATGATCATAAGTAAACAATAAAAATATAATACTACCAGTATATTGTTTCACTATACATATTAAACCTCAATGAAATTAGTATAATAATATTCGAAAAGTTTATCACCGCATGTTTTGCTAACGAGTGTAGTCGTGAGTTCGGTAAGTCACTACCGGCACGGTAATGTTATCTACGTGTATTATGACTTTGCCCTGCTCTTGAAATAAATACCTAAAGCTGGCCGCGCCATGCTGTACGTAAAATGCGATTGGACTGCCCGCCTTCAATATTTTAACTATCTGTGCTGTAACATCGGCCGTTCGTCACTGCGGCGCAACCCTCAGTCTGTTGTGTATCGAGTGCATGCCGAACTCCGAGCGCGTAGGTATAACTCGCGTTCCACCCGTTTGTATGAAGATAGAATACTGGTAGATAACATTACCGTGCTATTAGTAAACATTAAGCAATGATTTTCTAGGCGTCGCGGTCGTGCACAGGTGTCCGTACTAAACAGTTTTATTGAATAATTAGGTAAAAACTAGTAAAGTACCTATTTTATTTTTATATTCAGTATTAGAATACTGTATTAGAATACTGTAGGGTATTAGGGCATTTCAGTCCGAGGACTAAAAACCTAATAGTGCCTTTAGAATTGAACTTTTCGTTTTATTAATATAGACCGACTTGTCTCGATACTACTTGATACTCGATACGATACTTTAAAATATTTAAGTACAGTTGTGTGTATTAATAAGTAGTATTTTTACTACTTATTAATCTTTATTACAAATTTCTATATTTATTAATAAGTAGTACACAAAATTCATTCTATAATTTATACAGGGTTGCTTTTAAAGGTCCGGCCAAATTTATAAAATTAGGAACTAAATATTGTACTAATAGTGCGTTTTAATTAATAATGTAAAATTATTACAAGACTAGCTGTTGCCCGCAACTTCGTCCGCGAGAACTTCGTTTCCTCCGCACAGCTCCTTCCCCGTAGGTGCTAGCGTGATAATATGTAGCCTATATGTTGACCCGACCTGTTAGTAATATTCATGTAAAATTTGAAGTAAATCCATGCAGTACTTTTTGAGATTACCCCGGACATACATACAGACAAACAGACATACAGACAAACAGACAAAAATTCTAAAAACTATATTTTTGGCTCTTATAACGATTGTAGATCACGCCCCAAGTATTCTTTTAAAAAAATATTCAATATACAGTTTTGACTTTCCTACGATTTTATTATATGTATAGATAATATAAAAATATGCGTTTAAAAATATCTCACTAAATTCATGAATTGGATGCACCGATTATTGTGAATGAACTCTTTAATGATGGCAGTATGTCATTTTACATTTACCTTTAATTACGATAGTAACTGTTATGTAATCTGTCGCTCTAAGTACATTTTCCCGATGACTTTTATTTAATTTGGTTAAAGGCACTAAAATATTTTATTTAGAATTTTGTGTAATTGAAATTATATCCATGCCTTTTGTTTTTTGTGTCGGATAAAAATTAAATTTTGTATTTTATTTAATTATTTATTATTTTTTTCTTACATAAATCGAACATATCGCTTCTTAATAGCCATTGAAAATTTGGCCGGACCTTTAAAAGTAACCCTGTGTATATATATAAATAATAAGTTTATACGTAAAAGTATAAAACTAGTCGTTTTATAATTATTATAACATATTTTAAAATAACATTTAATATATTATTAAAATAAAATAAATTAAAGTTAACAAAGTTTGGAAATTCGACTGTACGTACTTTAAAAAATAATTTATAAAATCACCGATGAATTCTTCTTAAATGAGGTGATTCGATCCACTATCTATTTGTGGACCGAATAGCCTAAAAAATTAAATGCAATATCCGTACTGGGTACTGAACAGTGAACACCCTCACATCAAACAATGAGGTACAGAAGTAGATTATAGATTGACTACATAAAAAAGGCGCTCGAGCAACGCACACATAAATACCTCTCACAGAAACAATATCTCGGAATGGTTGGGAATAGTGCAAGCCCGAGTGCCACTCGTTTGAGACACGCTACATTGAACTTTTGTCCAAAAAAATTGCAATAGGTATAACAATAACATTACTTTAATTAAAATTTGTTTAAATTTCCTTTATTCCTGTTTCATTCTTAACAATAAATAAAACACCTAGATACGAGTGCCATTACTAGTTTTTTGTGCATAAACTAAAGCTGACAGCGCGACCACCGATCGTATGTATGAAAAGTAAAATAAATACATAAGTTTATCTTCTGTATCTATTTAGAAGTTTCTAGAAGACTACCTAACATCAAATCTCGACCCTGCAAAAGATCCGATCTACTTCTCTCTACAGATGGTGCGGAGGCAGATCTTCCAGACCAAACCAAGAAAGGCCCCGGGCGCAGATACGATAACCAACAAAGCTCTGAGACACCTGATTTACAACCTACATAAAACACAGTCGTATCAATAACCACACTCTTCAACGGTATCCTGCGCTCCGGAGAATTCCCCAGTCTGAAAGATAGGCCACATTACAATGATACCAAAGCAAGGCTCTACATCTTGGTACCGAAAAGCTACCGTCCCATCACGTTGGTATCTACAACATCCAATAGACTTCGAAAAACCCCTCCTACACAAGATAGAACCTCACATTAAACTTCGTGATGAGCAATATGGGTTTAGGTCTGAACACAGCACGACCCTGCAACTAGCAAGGGTGCTACACACGTTTGTCTCTGCACGAAACGAAAAAGAGCAGGCAGTCGCAGTTTTATTGGATATAGAGAAGGCCTTTGACAGGGTCTGGCACATGGGCCTTCTCTATAAAGTAGCTCACTCCTCCGCCCTCAGAAGTCTTATTAAAATCATTGCGTCATTCTTAAGAAACCGCACATTCAGTCATGGTAGAAGACCAAATATCCTCAATAAAATCCATCACGGCAGGAGTACCTCAAGGCAGTTGTCTTTCGCCAAACCTCTATTCGGTCTTTACAGATGACATCGTTGTGGGAGCAACTGCTCCTTGGCTTTGTTCGCCGCTGACGCAACCTATATATCCATCTCAATTTCATCTACTCTTGCAATTAGCAAACTCCAGAAAACCTTCGATTTGGTACCAGACTGGCTGGGAAAATGGCGGCTGTTGGTGAACGTCTCCAAAACAGAAGCGCTCCTGCCAAAGCGGCCGAAGGCAAAAAAGTCTCTTACCCCATTAAAACTTCAGGGACAAGAGATCACATAGACCATATCAGTAAAATACCTTGGGATCAAAATTGATAACGAGCTCACTATGAGAGGCCACGTTAAAACTGGCAAATCAAGCACAAGTGGTGCTGATTGTACTCCGATCATTACTGAACTCCAAGCTCCCTTTAAAAACGAAATTGGGACTCTACAAAACATATGCGCTATATATACTACTAGCGACCTGCCCGCGGTTTCACCCGCGTAGCTTTTGTTCCCGTGAGAATATCGGAAAGGTTTGTATACCAAAAACCTTCCCCAAGAATCAGTCTATCTATCAAAAAAAACCGCATCAAAATTTGTTGCGTAGTTTTAAAGATTTAAGCATACATAGGGACATAAGGACATAGGGACAGACAGAGAAAGCGACTTTGTTTTATACTATGTAATGATATAGCGCTGCATAGAATTACAAATTCTCCGAGATATGTGTCAAAAGAAGTAATAAATCGAGACCTAAAAATGGAAAGCCTGGAGGATTTTATTAAGAGACTCGCCACAAACATGTACAGCAGAGCCGACTTTACTTTCCTCCCCGAAATCAAGAACATAGCACCTTAGCACGCGCGCCCTTCCGATGCGCGGCCATATCCTCGAGACATCTTGAACCTATAGGTTGCCTCCCCTCCCATCTCCTCCTCCTCTGCCAAAATCGCCACTGGAGTCACGGGTCGCCTTGTTGGGCTTCCCCCATGGGTCGTACCCGGTGGTATGATCACCCCTGGTGGTGTGAAGAGGGCGGCGGAGAGAAAAGGGCGGGGGGATGTTTTGGGGGATGTACCAACCAACCATATTTTAAAAAAACCTAAACCACAGTCAAACCCTCTATCCTAACCCAATGACCTAGCCCTTTTAAGGGCTAGCGCATGATACCTTGATCAGGGGGCCAAAAGCCCCGAAATCAATTCCCCGCTCATCTGCTGGGGTACAGGATGTCCACACGATGAGATGTACGTATTTCTTTCGTGACTCTCATTTAGTATGTACAGTCTTTTACCAGTCAACCTGTAAAAATGGTGCCGAATTTTGAATGATTCGCCCAAGGACATTTCAAACATGCTAGTACAGTCTTTTTAAATTAAGGTCAGTTATCTTTTCCGCTAAGTATCTGTTTGTTTATCTTTCATATATGTATTTATACAAGGCTAGTTACTTTTAAAGGTCCAGCCAAATTTTTAGAAACTGTTCAGAATCGATAATATATTCGATTTAAGTATGTAATAAAAAATATATATTAATATATTAAATAAATAAATAATAAATTCAAAATTTCATTTTTAACCGACACGAAAAACAAAACGCATGGATATAATATTTTCAATTACGCAATATTAGAACTCAAATATTTTATGCTTTCAAAAGTATTCGGGAAAAATGTACTCAGAGCGACAGATTATATAATAGTCACTATCGTAAGCATAAGTACCCATACGTATAATTTAACCACCTAGTAGCCATGATGGTAGTGACACGTATAGCCAATCGGTCGCCTTTTACGACCTGCCTGGTAGAACAGCAATTGGTCTTTTCTTCAAAGGAGCCCGGACCAACACGGGGAAGGCAAATTTACCAAAGTTTGGTAAAAACATAGGTTTAGGTTTAAAGATATTTTATTTTCATTACAGATATAGTACTTACATGAGAAAGCGACTCCTAGCTAATATTAATTGTACAAGTCATTCGCCCAGAAACTACATTACAGGATCACCTACTAGTCCCGATAATAGTGACATATTTGACCAATCATTAGCCTTGTACAAATTACCTAGGAGAAACGCAAGTAGTCTATTCTTTGTAAGAGGCTCGGACCAATACGAAGATCTATAAAAAATTAAATATTTTTAATGTATGTCTTTCTATATATGTGTCTGCGATACTATAGCCCTATTTTTGACAATCATTTACGATCTGGACTTTATTTGACAGATTTTCAATTATAAAAACCCTGGAGACAATCTTTATCTCGAATATATTTTACCTTAGATCTAATCGACTTGAAATGTAGTATCCTTTTTCTTTCAACTTCTTTCAGTGACTTTTAAGTAAAACCGGGTAAACTCTAAGTTCTAATTGTTCTTTTAACAAATTATGAGAACCTAATTTTGTAGATTTCGTTCTATGTTAAATTAAGAGGATTTTAATTAACAAAGCTTTATAGAGATAAACAAAAAGTCCATTCAACGGCAGATCTTTCTTTAATTATTATTCTAAATGAGCATTATTTTTCATAACCTTACAAAGAGCACTTGTATTTTTTTTACTCTAACTTTATACATTAATTAGCAACTCGCCCCAGCTTCGCACGGGTAGTGAAATACCAACATGCTTACCTTTTAACTTCCTGCTACAATTATGTAGATTATGGAATTTACTGATTTGGCTCCAATTTTTGAAAATCGACTTTTCACCATATTTCCACATTTTGAAGTCCTAGGAACCTTTTCCGACTATTTTCACAATGACGTCAATATGCATGTATGTATGTGTGTGTGTGCGCGTGTTTGTGTGTGTGTGTGTGTGTGCGTGAGTGTGTGCGTGAGTGTGTGCGTGAGTGTGTGCGTGCGTGTGTGTGTGTGTGTGTGTGGATGTGAGTGCGTGCCTGTATGTGTGTATGTAGACATCTCAACATTTTTGAACGGCTTTTACCGATCGAAATGCGGTGGCATTCCATTGGCTTCCATTCAACTTAAATTTTCTCAAAATTTGAACCAATTCGGTCCGAGAGAATTTGAGAACATTTTGAAAAACCCTAAAAAATTTGGTTTGTAGATCTGCAATTCAAACATTAAGTTGACTAGGTATCTGTTTCAACAGCTCTCAAAAAAGTAGCTCGAATTCTATTTTCTTCTAAACGTATTTGGTGTTAAGGTTTTTCGGTATATCTTATTGTGTTTCTCGTCGATCTTCCGATATGTGATTTCTTCGGTGGCATTATAAATAATACCATCAGTGTAGTACCAGTTTTATTTATATTACTTATTTGTGTGATTATTGTATGCTTATTGGCAGATGACAGATGTGAAGTTAGTTAATTTGCTTTTTGAATAGATTTTATTTTGTAGTCTATACATCGCAACGCCACCTTTTGGCGATATGCGTCAATGAGAATAGCATAATCGTTTTTTCCATGAAAAAATACGTCTGTCATGACAATCGGTTGAACGATGTGGAAGTCGGTACATTGCAGCGTCATAAAGTGGTAAGTCAGTCGGGGCAAGTGCGCCATATTTTTCACTGAGATGAATTCAATGCTCGATAAATTATTTAAATGTTGACTTAAACATATAACTTTATTAAATTGACAACATTTGGTATTTCGAAACTACAATAATCATAAATTCAATCTAATAATCTATATACATATAATAAAATCGTAGGAAAGTCAATGTTTGTCCGGGGTAAACTCAAAAAGTACTGCATGGATTTACTTCAAATTTTGCATGAATATTACTAAACAGGTCGGGTCAACATATAGACTACATATTATCACGCTATCACCTACGGGGGATCTTTGCGGAGTAAACAAAGTCCGCACGAACGAAGTCGCGGGCAACAGCTTGTCTATCAATATTTTTACGATATTTTATAAGAAATTGGAAAACATGAATATAGGCTCACTTGCCCCTGGAATCGGGACAAGTGCGCCTATATAAAAAAAAACGCTAAAGTATAACGTTACAAGAAAAATAATTGTTTTACTCTATAGAAAATTGCCAACTAAACGCATTAATTTTGTTTATTTTTTAATTTTGTACCCCTATAGGCAACTACGGCTTCTATACCAAATTTGGGGCAAGTGCGCCATAGACTAGTCAAGGGTACGGAAAAGGACATTGAGAGTCTTAGGCTTAAATAGGCCAATTCATAGTCTAATATTAATAGTTTGCCAATTAGCAGTACTATTTGGTGTATTTTAAAAGCCTCTTAACAGCAATGTTACCTACAGTTTTACAGTTTTTTAACGAATGTATACTTTTAAGCGTTCGCAGCTTTATTTAACTTATTAATAATTAACGGGATCTTAACGCGATTAGTTGATAGATTATTTTCCCGATATTTCACGGGAGAACTGAAGAGTTGCAAGTGGTTGAACCATTATGAGCAAACGAATAAGAAAAGGGTAGACAGGCTTGTCTGCTCATAAAGGTTCAACTTCACTCTATTAACTGAATCATAAAAGTTGGGAACTTCTGACCTGGAGCAAATGCGCCATACTACTCACAACATAGGCGCACTTATCTCACTGGACTTTTTTGACGGTAAGATTTTTTAAATTTTACAAAAAAAACCTTAATTTTACTATTTACGAGTAAATAAAAACACAGATATAAAGAAAAATATCTAAACGTTGTATTCACCTTGTGCATGCCGCGAAACATCAAATATTTAAAGATTTAAACCGATCACATTCACGAGGTCATCTCTGATGACTAAATGACACTAAAACTAAAATGTTGGATATTTTAAGATTAGCTGTATGTGATTGTAAAGTGGCACTATATTTTAGTTTGATCCATTGATATAAGGTTTTCGACATTTTTATGGAGCCCCATCGACGCGCTTGCCCTGATTGACTATAATTTACATTAATGGGAATCGTATAATCGTTTTTTCCATAAAAAAATAACTACATATGAATACTAATTTTCATGATAATCGGTTGAACGATACGGAAGTCGGCAAATATCAGCGCCACCTGTTGGCGAGTTACGTCAATGGGATAGCATAAAAATCTTCGCCGTAAATATATATATATATACATATATATATATATATATATATATATATATATATATATATATATATATATATATATATATATATATATATATATATATATATATATATATATATATTCCTTTCTTCCTATATATATTCCTTGGTCACGACATCACGTCTTCTAAATGGCTGGACCAATTTCGGTAATTTTTTTTGTTGTGTTAGTAATTGTAAGGAGAAGAAAATTGCGCGGAAAATTAGAAAATTTAAGAATACTTAACCACCATATAAAGTTTAATGCCATTTTGGCTGCGTGGCGTATATTTTTATTCAACTACAATCTAGTAGTAGTAACGTAGCGTAGCGTGAACGTATTCAAATTTTACATGATATAAAAAATAATAAGCAAACATTTTCTTATTAGGAAGTATTTTTATCGACTCATAAAAACCGTGTATAAAATTAAATTAATAGTGCCAACTCCACTTTGTAGTCAACGAATGCTCATTTAAATATATTAGGCAGTCCGACGTATTGGGTCAAATTACTATAATTCCATGTACGTTTCTTATAAACGCTCGAACCTAGTCCTGTTTTATACAAAAAAATTGTCTCGATTGATTTTTAACTATATCGTTCAAGTAAATTGGGTCAATGCTAGGTGATATCTGATTATAACCCTCGACCTACTATAAAAATCTTTTAGTAGATGCTTTTATCTGTTGTTTACAAATATTTATCTCGAACTAAAGCCGCATAGTGTGGTACGATCACGGCGCGGCGCGGCGTCGAAGCGGTGTTGCTACGGCGTCCATAAAAATGGGTAGTATGTCACATGGTTCGTTGCGACGCCTCATAATACGTTGAAATGGAGTTTCACCAAGTACGTGTATTCGCTATGTGCGAAGTGTATGGTGGGGATATAGCAATACGACCACAGCGCATGCTGCGGCAAAAATTCGCAAATATTCGGGGAATCTCAAACTAGAAATAAAATAAATTTGAAATTTCCTACAAAAATGTTGTATTTTGAAATGATTCATAAATATCGTTGTGAGCAAAACATTAAAACGGCAAAAATAATCAAATGTTACTCATACATTTATTATATTAATATTTTTTTTATATCGTTAGTTATTTAGTCGAATAGTTTAGGCGGTGGTACCAAGACCCGGGCGAGACAATACAGAACTCTACCACCTAGTAGTCACGATGGTAGTGACTTGCATAGCCAATCGGTCGTCTTTGCCGACCTGCCGGGCAGAACGGCAGTTGGTCTATTCTTCAAAAGAGCCCGGAACCAACATGGGGAATAATTAAACAAAAATTATAAATAATCGCCTCTGTGGTCTAGTGGTCCAGCGTTGGCGTTAACCACATGAGGTCCCGGGTTCGATTCCCGGGTCGGGCACATAAAAAAAAGTGTTTTTTCAGTTTTCTTAAAAACAATGTTGCCCGGGATTGGAAAGTGCCCGGTTGGCGATAGGCTTGCCACCTATCACATTTGTGGGACCAAGTATCTTGGGCTAATCGTGGGTGCACTTGTTATACCTCTGCCTACCCCTTCGGGGATATGGGCGTGAAGATACTTTTTTTAAATGATAAATAAAGTATGATAATGTAGTAGTGAAACCGGTTAGCTATTTAATAAAAAACAAATTTATAGTTTGTGAATTGTGAAACAGTACAAGTGTTAAATTAAAAATAATCATTATGACGGAATTTCACCAAGTTTCGTCGATGGAGGCTATAAATTAATATAATTAAAATAATTTATCTACCTTAAAATAAATTACTTGTGCTTCACTGTGTATGTTTAAGGTATGAGAGTTACAATTATCGTTTTATACTGGGTCTTAATGTTATCGGGTTTTAACGAATGATGTGGATTCGTATCAAATAACTATTGCCGTTGTTTCGTAGCTCTTCAATATTGCTTACTGTATAAAAACTAATTTATATCACATCTGAACTTGATTTGAGGATCAAAACTTATATACTGTTTTAGGTTATCGGACCCAGTTTTTAATAATATATATTATTTATGTGAATTTCTTGTTACAACAAATATCTCTAAATAAACTCTTATTGTCCTTTTTTGTAATTTAATTTACTTTATTTAATAGAAAATAATAAAATATGGGAAATTCCTGTCTCTGACATAATCCCCAATAGTTGCACATTCTCTACACGATGATACGACAAAATACTTTAGGTGCGACACCTTACTATTATTTTAATGATTCTTCCATTACATGCTTAAGGATTTTGGAATGTTATATATATGAAAAAAAAAACTACTTTTAAACCAAGTTTTGGAATTCTCTAAAAACTTAATTTAAATGCATTACACAAGTATATTGGATCATTGCCAAACGAAATCTCGTTAGTTTTCTCGACACCTTTATCTATGCAAATAACCATTGAGGGTGATCCTATTTAAATAAACGGACATATCAGGCTGAAATTTGGAATACTATAGTCATTAGGGCGAAGATAACCGTTGGGATTTTAAAAACGACAATACTTAAATGAGTAAAATCATAGTCAGCGAAATCCAAGCCGTGGTTTTAATGCATACATTTTTTTATTAAATTATACTAGCTATCGCCCCGTGGTCAAAATTCGACCTTAGACTAAACAATAAAATCTCTTTTGACAACAAAACTTGGCGTAAAGAAAATAGTTTACATGTGTGTATATTATTATTTATCATGTACTAGCCCGCGGTTTCACCCGCGTAGCTTTTGTTTCCGTAGGAATATCGGAAAGGTTTATATACTAAAACCTTCCTCAAGAATCAATCTATCTATTTAAAAAACCGCAGCAAAATCTGTTGCGTAATTTTAAAGATTTAAGCGTACAAAGGGCATAGGGACATAGGGACAGACAGAGAAAGCGACTTTGTTTTATACTATGTAGTGATGTCACATGGATGTTTATTTTTTATGAATTCAATGTATTTATAATGCATATTATTTAAAAATATCATGTTTCTGCAGTTCTCCGCAATGTAAACTTCAACTTTTTTAACTTTAACTTTTAACTTTAACTAATCCAATTTCATAATCCACCGTCCGCATAGTTGTCTTAAAAAGGGGTACAAAGTGTTTCCTTCGCGTATTAATATATAGATATCTCCATGTTGATATGTGCTTATTTAAAGAATAGACAAACTCCATATTTGTCAAATAATTCATAGAAACAGTACGAAAACCCAAACGTGACACTAAACAATCATCGTGAGTAAAATATAGTAGGAATTTGCAACGTGTCGTCCGAGTTTTGTACCACTGTTCTACCATTTCCTACCGTTTTAGCATCAATAATTTTTACCGAAGTACACATACCAAAAAATGACAGGTAAGGATGGTAAAGTAGCTGGTAAATTTAAGCACGTGATATTTATATCACTTTTTATATCATAAGACAGCAAACAAGCAGTTGGGTCTTCTGATGGAAAGAGTCAACCATCGCCTATAGACACCAAAGGTGTTAATGGTGCGTTGCTATCTTGTGGCGAGGTCTAATGCCACATGCATAAGTTCATCGGCTACCTTATCCGCCAAACCGGAACACGACAGCGACAAGCACTGACGCTATTGCGGCAGGAATATGTAAGGCGGTGGTACCAGACCCGGGCGAGATAATGCAGAACTCTACCACTTTGTAGCCACGATGTTAGTGAATAGCCAATCGGTCGAATTTTACGACCTGCCTGGTAGAACGGCAGTTGGTCTATTCTTCAAAGGAGCCCGTAACCAACATTTGAACGTATTTATGTATTTACCCATTATATGTCATTACACCATGGTATCTATTGGCAAACTTTGTATATTGACTATTGTTTGTCCATTCATCAAAAGACCTATCTGTTTATTTACTGTTCCAGGTCATCATCTACCTGTGTGCCAAATTTCATCTACATCCGTTCAACAGTTTTGGTGTGATTACATAACAAAGATCCATCCATCCTTCTAAACATTTAAACTTTCGCATTTATTATATTATGTGTATGTATTATAATTGTTACAAGAATTAGGTACTAGGTCAAATAAAATGAATATAGGATTCCGGGAGTTTTTCTAAGTTTTTTTTAATAGGAAATCAGAAATTTAAATTTTATTTGACTCTAATTTTTTCTAAGCTGTATTTTAAAATTTTGTAGTTTGATTGCTGAGTTTATTCGATTAATTTTGTTAATTACGTCAATTGTGTTTTACTACGTGGCCATCAAACTGATTCTCCCCTGTGTTAGTCCCGGACTTTTTTGAAGAATAAGCCAATTGCTGTTCTGCTAGGCAGGTCGTAAAAGGCGACCGATTGGCTATGCGAGTCACTACCATCGTGGCTACTAAGTGGTAGAGTTCTGCATTGTCTCGCCCGGGTCTGGTACCAACGTCTTACCTATTCCTGGCGCAATAGCATCAGTACTAGTCGCTGTCGTGTTCTGGTTTGGAGGGTAAGGTAGCCGTTAAACTTATGCACGTGACATTAGACCTCGCCACAAGTAGCAACGCACCATTAACATCTTTGGTGTCTATAGGCGATGGTTGACTCCATCATAAGACCCATCTACTTGTTTGCCATCTTATGACATAAAAAAACTTCATAGTTAACCTAAACGAAGTAAGTGTAGTAATATTAAAAAAATATCGCACCATGCAGACGACAGTCGCGGGTCTTGATTGGCACGTTGCGCAACAGCAATCGCACGATAACTATGCACTGGTGGCCGTTACTTTTTATTGGGAAATTATTTCAAAAATTTAAGTACCTATTTTTTATATATTCGGTATCAGAATCGAGTACTATACACCCTTCGTATGCGCACATTTTTTACAAGTCAACCTGTTTATAAGCAGATATTAAAAATTGAATATCTAAATCACGAAAATACGAGGGAATTATTTGTATAAAATATAATACTTCCGTACGTATCTCTATAGCGGATTTTTAACTCCCAGGGGTTTGATTCTTCTCAACGAAACCGGAAGATGACTTCCGGTTAAACAACAATGCATTAAGCTACACTGTCTTTTGTTAAGAAACAAGTACAAATAAGAAAGGAAGAGAATCCCTTCTTTATGAACTCATAATAATATTATTATAGAATATATATTCTCTCTAAACTATTCAAATGGGTTTATAATTTTTTTTCCTCGTGTTGGTTCCTGGTTCCTTTGAATAATAGACCAACTGCCGTTCTGCCAAGCAGGTCGTAAAAGGCGACCGATTGGCTATACGAGTCACTACCATCGTGGCTACTAGATGGTAGAGTTCTGCATTGTCTCGCCCGGGTCTGGTACCACCGCCTTGCCTATTCCTGCCGCAATAGCGTCAGTGCTTGCTGTCGCTGTCTTGTTCCGGTTTGGAGGGTAAGGTAGTCGGTAAATTTATGCATGTGGCATAACACCTCGCCACAAGATAGCAACACACCATTAACACCTTTGATGTCTATAGGCGATGGTTGACTCTTTCCATCAGGAGACCAATCTGCTTGTTTGCTATCTTATGATATAAAAAAAATTAAAACAAGTGAAGTCATATTCTATCAAGCGTCATAATCTTATCCATTTTCTAAAACGATTACATATGAAGTAACTAAGATTTTCTTACTGAAAACAAACTTTTAAATATATACTCAAAACAAGCTGTGTCTGCGACTTCGTCCGCATAGAAAAAAATCTAAATTAAAAGTAGCCTTGATTACTCCTTATTACATCAATTAACCGCCCGTTAAAGTCCCGTCAAAATAGGTCCAACCGATTTCGACCGGTTCAGAGATTAGCCGGACTGATAGACAAATAGCCAAAACTTGGTATATGTACCGTGTTATATCGATATGCATTTAGTAAAAGCGCTTATTTTAATATTACAAACAGACACTCAAATTTTATTTATTTGCATACATTTTATAATAACTTTTTGTTTAGAAATTTTCTTCTAACATATCTTAAGGAAAGCTTATGTAGCAAACATTTATTTAATACGACATCGTTTTTATCTCGGAAACGTTGAGTATTGAATTGATAACGATGTACTTTTAAATTGTACGCGAGTATATAACAAACTGACAATGTGTTCCTAAATTAAACGATTTGTTTATAAATATCGATAAGATTTTCGTAAAACGAATTGTTCAGGGTTAGAAACCTCTCCATCGTATCATAGAAAAGTCAGGCAATTTTAACGAGCTAGTCACTAAGAAGATCTGGCTGGTAGAGTGGTTAGCGAACCTAACAACGAATCGATGGGGCTCGGGTTCGATTCCCGAGAGGTACAAACATTTGAGCACAGATGTTTGTATTTTTGGGTTTGGGTGTTAATTACGTATGTAACGTTATTTATATATGTATTTCTATGTATTAGTACCTTTGACTAACATTCATAACACAAGCAAGTACCTACTTTGCTTATTTGGGGTTAAGTCGATACGTGTAGTTTGTCCGGCAACGGTTTTATAATTCGATTCATAAGAAAGCAAAAAAATGGTTACTCAGAAACTGGCGTGCTTATACAGGCTAACTGTGAAAAGGCTGCAAGTACATAATGAAGGACACGATAGTTTATGGTTATATATATATATATATATATATATATATATATATATATATATATATATATATATATATATATATATATATATATATATATATATATATTCTATAAATAGCTGACCCGGCAAACGTTTTGCTAAATATATTTATAACAGTATTCTCTACTATATAATGTTATTATACATATAAATTTCCTCTTGAATCACTTTATCTATTGAAAAAACCGTGTCCTAATCCGTTGCATAGTTTTAAAGATCTAAGCATACATAGGGACAGACAGCGGAAAGCGACTTTGCTTTATACTATGTAGTGAAGTATAATATTGCGGAAAAAAATTACAATGCCCCTCAACAACTTTTAGAAAATACAGACGGCTTATAAAAATGTCATGTTTATAAATGTACGTGTTCTACACTTTTCATCGTCGGCCCTTGGTGAAACACCATTTTAATGTAATATTTCATGTTATCACTTATACACTTTGTTCGGGCGCTATACCCTTGACACAAAACCCTTGACGGTTGACGTCTGTCGTGGTGACAACGTCACCGCCGCGCTCTCGGAGTCGGCAGTCCTCTCGCAAACTTGCACGGCCGCGGCGCGGCGGCGGCAACATTCGTGGCATCGATCGGCGGCGGCCTTACCGAATTACGACGGTGTGACAAGCGCCAGCGCAGCACAACCTCAAGGCGAGTGACCTTTCTTCTTTGCATTTGCCGTGATATAACTGTACAAATTATAACCCGAAAACCAGGACCAGCTATCCCAGCCTAGGTTTAGGCCACAATATACTTGTACTGTTTCATAATAAAGCTATTATCATTTATTTCCAACCGGTTTCGCTTGCATAAGCATCATCAGGGCAATTTATAGTTACAAATTAAACACAAAATTAAATGTCAACAAAATAACAAATCTGAAGGCAAACAGCGAAATCAATGTATTGTTATGTCGATGAAGGCAAATGCACATCCTACCCTCAAATATTCGTTGCATTAACTGACGTAGGGTTGTCAACCACAAGTAGGGAATAATACATCAATGTTCAAAAATTACTTCATGTCACTAAATTTATCTACGATTAACTAGATTGTCACATAGTATTTAAAAATAATTTCAACAAATTGTCACATAGTGGTTAAAAATACAAAATTATAATAATCTAGTAAATCTGCTACAAATATTAAAAATTTTAAACTTTAGTCAATCCCTATACATATAAAGTTATTATCCAATTATTACTGTCAATAACAAATTCAATATACTAATATAAAAGAATAAAACCAATAAAAATATAAAAATCAAATGTTTGTGTAAGCGAAACCTAAAAAAAATAAATGATTTTTTAGTTTTCGCTTTGTTGTGGTTTGACTTTATGATGAAACAGTACAAGCGTTTAAGTGGTAAAATATTACATTGAAATGTACGTGTGTTTGTAAAAGTAATCGGCAACAATATAAGTCGTAAATAAGCAATATAAACTGCTATAAAATTGACAATAACAGGGAAACACGTTTATTGTGCACACTTCTAACTAATAGCGAATAAATATTTATTAGCAATACAACTGAACACTTTCTCTTCATGTTTTACTTCATTGGTAGTCTTACACAAACATTTTTTAGGAATTTTTAATTATTAGACCAATCATATAATTTGATTATCATCTGTAATGTCTAAAACTGATTAGATTTTTAAATCATAGGTATATTAACCTAAAAGTTATTTTAAAAATATGAAATAAGGTTTTTGTAAACATAATTTTGATATTTGAATAGCTGTAACTTTTGGAAGCAGAATTTGATTTTGAATATTAAAACGGCATAAGATAAAAATTTTTAAGTTCTAAAATATTGTAAAAATTCAAAATTGTATTGTTAGTTTTAGTTGAATCTCGAAGTTATGTCAAACAACACTTTTTTCAAAAATTTTCGTCTACTATTACTCCCGAACGGATAAACCAATTATGATGCAATTTGCGGCATCAAACGCAGTTTTATAAGGAATAGAGCTGGCTTTTTCGGCTTTTCAATCGAAGTTATTACAAAAATAACATTGTTTGGGGTCCGTAATTTAATTTCGAGAGTCATGTGTTCGATTAATGGAAAGTCGACTGAACAATTGTTCAATCGACTATTATGTTATTTCATATATAATCAAGAAAATCAAACACGTTTAAGATATCATACATTCTTCCTGTGGACGTACGTCCTTCCTTCAGAAAATGAAATTTGGTGATAAGGAATATGATAAAGCACAAATGAAGGGAATTTTTTTTATTATAAAAAAAAACACAGTAAATGTGTTGTTGTGTTATTGTGTTATTTTTAAGTGTGTTACCTATTTTTATAATAAACATCTTCCCTTCATTTGTGCTTTATTAACTTCTTTTTCACAAATTTTCATGTTTCTGAATCTACGGAAAGAACGTACGATATCTTAAACGTGTTTGATTTTCTTGATTATATATGAAATAATATGTGACGAAAAATCTTTTTTATAATTCTATTTCAATTATGAAACTATATTTCGAAAGAAGACTGTTCTTTTTCGATTGATAAATATTCGATGAAACGTTCAATCGAAATAGCGTTTAGCGATAAAAGGTTGTTTCGAAATAAATTCCATTCGCGTTCAGTCGACTTTCCATTAATCGAACACATGACTCTCGAAATTAAATTACGGACCCTATTGTTTGTCCGAATATTTTTTGGAGATTTTTCAAAACTTTCTAGGACCCAATCGAGACTATGTTTCGAACGGTCAAGCCGTTCAAAAGTTATGAAATGTTTATATATACCCATACCTAAACACAGGCCCACGCGCGCATACACAAATACATATACACATACTCACAAAATAGTCGGATAAGGTTCTTAGGACCTAAAAACGTGGATATCTGGTCAAAACTCAATTTTCAAAATTATTCGAAAACAAAATTGGATCAACATCAGTACCTTCTTCTACACACGTATCGGAAAGTAAAAATATTTTTCATCTAGTCCAAGACAATCACGCACTATGCGTATGCTTTTTTTGTTTTTTTTTTCAATGTAACAACCTGAGTATTGCAATACACACTATGGATTAACGTCCGCAACGCATCACATTTTTGTAAATACCCTCGAATATGTTTAGGACAAAGTCGATAACGAAAAACGTTTCATTCCATTAAGAAAACTATATATATGTCGTGGCCCGATCGCAGAATTGACCATCATGAAATGTTGAGAATTTCATGAAATGGTGGCATTTCATGAAATTGTTTACTGTCCATTGGCCACATCACGACGCGGGACTACTTCTTGAAATGGTCAAAGTAGGATCTAACTTAATTGATCATATCGTAAAATAGTTACATTATCTACCAATAGAGGCGCTAGAAGCGCTTTATTTAAGTGTCAACATGGCGGCTCCCCTTACCATGTGTATTTAGTAATGACCTGAAAACTATGTTTAAAGGACTTTTAATATTTCCTAGCGTTCCTAGTTTTTCTAAATGCCTGTCGTACTCAAAAACAGTAAAAAAGTTACTAATATATTCTGGATTTTTATGAAATAGCTTATGAACATCAAATTTTCACGATATGGCCAATCGTGGATAGTAAAATCGTAAAACGTTAACGATTAAACGGTCTAGTCGATTTTAGTTGTCCACATCATGAAATGCCACCATTTCATGAAATTCTCGAGCATTTCATAATGTGGTCAATTCTGCTATCGGGCCACGACATATACATTTACCTTTTATAAGAACATAAAAGTCGGCTTGCACCAAACTATTTGAATGAAATAAATATTTTTAATAAATTTTGCTATAGTAAAATTCATTTAAAATGTTTTAAAGTAGTTTGATATAAGATGAGCTATAGTGCGCGCGGAACTAGTTGGCCGCGCCTTAGGTAGTGACACATACCTAAGGCGCGGCCAACTAGTTCCGCGCGCACTATAAAAGAACACTCTCTACAACTATTAATAATATACATCGAATTTTGTTTTATGAATACGTACGTAATATACACAACGATAATTGTAGTAACAAAGTAAATAAATGTAATATCTGTACAACTACTCGCAGCCTATTAAAATACCTCTTCGGAATCTGAAAGACATTTTCTACGGTTACCTATCGTGTACTCCGCGAGTTGTTCATTCAACAACTTCCTGTCAAGGAAATTGCGACAGGGTAAAACGGCCTTGGTTTCTTTATTTATACATAAAAAAATATACTACGCAATAACCGTTAAACGTTTTCAGACTGTATATCTTCATAATTTTAGGATACTCACGCAAATTGCTTTCAGAGTTAAACGTTTTCAGACTGTATATCTTCATAATTTTAGGATACTCACGCAAATTGCTTTGAAATTTGTAAAAAAACTTTTATGATTTGCTTGTATAATTTCGATTTAAATATTTATACTGCTATAAAAATTTAAAGCGTGTGTTTTTAAATTTTTGCCGACGCTTTGATTTTTGATTTAAATTTCGTGATAAATACCTCAATACCTATTCGTTTTATGATTTATTAACACCAATTTTACCATTTTAAAATTATGTTCTGTCTGTGTTCTGGCCCTTTACTTTCTAAGCCGTGATAGTTTTTTTTAACTTCATAACATTTACTACCGCCATGATTTTTGTCTTATACCCAAAACCGACGTTTAGCTGACAGAGGAAAGGACACTTGACTCCAGCTCCACTTTGAAGCTTAATATTTCACAAACGATTCTCTTATTGAAAAAATATTTTAATTTGTTTAGAAAAGGGGCTGAATTAGAGGATGAAATTTTGTATGAAAAACTATATCACAGAATTATTTATTTACTCGCGGACGAAGCTGCGTGGGTCAGCTAGTGGCAAATAAATAAATAATCAAATGCTGCCTTCCTCTAAACACACAATTATATTGGGAAAACTTTCAATTTCTCTAGAAAGAAAATATTATAAAGGCTACAATGGATAAGGTAATACAAAGGTGAAAACGGTGCGTTGATTAATATCGCTTCAGTAATAATAGGCGCAACCTATACAAAATCAACTGTGATTCTTTTCCAAATTTTCATTTTAATAGCCTCAGTTTTATGCTCAAATATTAAAGGCTATTGTTAAATTGTTATAATTTTACTCCGAATGAAACCATTAGTGACCATTGTGCTTGATAAAGTAGTAAAGTTAACAGTAAAATTGTAGGTTAACACTTTTTTATATCGCAGGATAGGTAATAAGCTTATAGGTCTCATGATGGAAAGAGGCAAACATTGCCTCAAAACACTACAATGTTAATGGGGCGTTGGTGTTCATTTAAAGTCGTGAGGAGGCCATATGCATAAGTTTATCGGCCATCTTGCTCTCCAAATTGGAACAATTATTTGAATATAAGAACAATTGAAATTCCAATTGGGAAGATGAGAGAAGTCATAAGCCATTTCACCATTTACGAACTAAACTATGTTATCAGACATAGTTCATTTTTAGGGTTAGGAAACTAGGAACACTTACAGTTTCACTTTGTCCGTCCATCCGTCCGCACGACAGCTCAACGACCCCTATTACTAGAAAGCTGTAATTTGGCACGAATATACATACTAGTCACGTCACCAAAGAGGTAACATAAAATCTTGAAAAATATTTTTTTCAGTGTAGTTCCTCTACGTGTAAACTAGGGATGTTAATTTTTTTTTGTACCCCGTTGTATGGGATATCGTTGGATAGGTTTTTTAAAAAAATATAATATGTTTGTGAAAACAAGTTTCCGATTAATGGACTCGTTTATAAAATATGAAGCTTTTAGTGCTATTTTTAGTTAAGTGAAGAAAGGGGGGCAGAAGGCTTTCTGCAGGTTAAACGGTTGATTTTGGGGGTGGGAAAAAAATTATGGCAGTAAAAAATATAATAATAGTAATAGTCGACCAACTTATAAAATGTACTTAGTGAAGTTCTTATAGGCCATGTACCAGTGGTGTGGATATACATTTGTTATTGACGTTAAATAGCTTAAATTACAAAAGCCTTCTTCTTAATCCGCATTATTGTGATGAGCAACTTCGAAACCCTTCATTGCCCGTTATTAAACGCGACTAAAGCGCACCGCTCGCGCTGTGAAGATCATTTCGATGTTAAAGTATAAGTATTTGTTAATAATAAGTTTTCTTCCTCTCTACTTATTCTTGCCACATTTGACATAGTTAACCTAGCTACTTGTCTACTTTGATTGTTCAACTTAACCCACATGCACGCTACGCGGTTTGCCGGCCGCGGCATAGCGGTCAACCGGCGGCGTTGGTCGTTGTTGGTTTTATGTGCTGACTGCTGACTGACTAGTCTAATTTGAGCTAATAATAATTTTTTTAATAAGCAGTGCAGTGCAAGTGACTGTATTTGCGGGCCACAAAATATACATATGGAAATATTTTCTTCGTTTTATAAATATGACAATATTTTGTCAAAAGTGTCAAATTCGCAGCCCGCGTTTATCTTAAGTTTTTGTGGTAAACACACGTGGCTCACACTGACTTTTATTTCACCACTGCTCTGCCAGTCGAGAATTGGAGAGAAATGGAACTTTTTTTATTACATAAAAAGGCAAGCAAGAAAATGGTTACCCTGATAGAAAGACATAACATTGACTATAAAGTCAAAGTTGTTAATGGTGCGTTGCTATCCGGGTTATTCCAATCTGTTACCTTTAATAATTCTCTCTAGGGTAAATTTTGGTAAACACATGTCCTAAAATTTGCCCTATGCTAGGTTAAAATATGGAATTTATTTTGGATTCTTATTGCGATTTTTCACCCTAGGTACAATCAGCGTGTCTATTTATAATATCTTTGATTTTTATAACATAAATTTATTGTTGTCTTTATATTTTGAAACCGGTTAAACGGTGCAGAGTAGTACCAACTGTGAGAGCAAATAAAGCAAACAAAAGAACAGAATTTTTCACTACATATATTATTCTATTACATTTACAATTTCAACCCAAAATTGACCAAAAGTTTGTACAGTTAATCCTATTAACAATTTACGTAGTGGTGATGGTTGGTGCCTTGGACATAAGCGATCGTCATTAATGACATTAATAAATTCATCAGGTGCACGATAATTATTGTTTTTATGTGTGCTCTATATCAAGTGTATTAGAAAATCTTTAGTCAAGTGTACATTATCGAGATGATAAACAGGAAGTGAGTATAGATAAAAAATCCTATTATTCACCCAGTTTAAGGTAAATCATCAGACATACGTTCCCCAGAACGTTCATTCACCCTAGGGTGAATTCTCTAGGGTAACAGATCGGAATAACCGTGCTATTCATGTGGTGGAATGGTAATGCAACGTGCATAAGTAACGGGCGTATGACTTGCTCTAATCGTATGACTTGCTATAATTGTTTGTCCCAACTGAAACAAAACTATATTATAGTGCACAGGTTGGCCAAAGGAAAACTGCTCGATGATGATCTCATCCAGGCGATGGCCAAGCACCTGGAAGACAAACGTGCGAAGCTTGAAGCTTCGGGAATGGCAAATATCCCCACATCTGCGGAGGAATCGGAGGTAATACACCAGGCCGAAGTAGCCCCAATACTCCTCCCACCGTGCACAATACCATTGCGCAGAAAGAGGGCCCAGGATGACGAATCCGAAGAGGAGAGCAATAACAGACAGTGTGTGCCAGCTGTCCCAACCCCTTCACCTCCATCCTTTGCCTCAATTGCAGCGACGCCTTCCAAAATCCCGCCCTCACCTCACAATCTACAGGACCACCACCTCCTCCAAAGGGGAGAGAAAATCTGCCCAATTGGACCACCCATTTTAAGGTCTTGAAGGAAAAACTGGGCCACGTGCTAAATGCCCGTCCGTTCGGGCGTGGAGTTCGCTTCACGCCCAAAGATGAGACAGAGTATAGGGATGTGCAGAGGTACCTGACGGACCTCAAAAAAACAGTGCTCCTTTCATGGTTTTGTTACTCCTTGCCGGCTGAAAGGAGCGTGAAAGTGGCAATTAGAGGCTTACCTGCGGATACGGACCCAAATGAAATTACTCAAGAACTAGCTGAGAGAGGTCACGAGGCGGAATATTTACGCCCAAAAAATGCACGAGTCGGCAGACCCGGCTGCATTTTTATGGCCATTATCAAAAGACAGCCAAATACGCTACCGGGAATATTTGAGATTGACGAACTTCTGTATATGCCCGGAGTTAAGATCGAGGCATGGCGAGGAAAATCAGGCCCTGCGCAGTGTCACAGGTGCCAACAATTCAGCCACTCCTCACACCATTGCCATCGTCCCCAACGCTGCGTTAGCTGTGGTGGGGAGCATAGAGCCAAGGATTGCCCAAGGCCTAGAGAGGAGCCGCCCACCTGCGCCAACTGTAATGGCGCCCACACAGCAAACAACATTAGCTGCCCGGTGTTCAGACGAGAAGCCAAGAACAAACTGGCCAGGACGGTGGCCATAACAGCCACAAAGCCCATGGTACAAGAAGAGAGAACCAAGAGTACAGACGTAGAACAACCGATGGAGGTGACGGGTACGATTACAGTCAGCCAGGATGCCCAAATTTCCACCTTGAGACCACCTGCAAATGACTCAAAGCCAAGAAGTGCGGTCAAAGGCAAGAGCAAAAAGAAGAGAGCCCGGAAATCTACTAAAACAGATGACGAAGCATCTACCAAAGTTGGGTCGGCGCCCGCAGAACCTACTGCTACCATATCTACAGCCAAACCAATGCCAAAAACAGTATCCCAAGGGTCCCCGGACGAAGGGAACTCGTGGTGCTTGAAAAAGCACTGCAGGTTTTCCAAGATGTACTGGGGGCTCTTCGAGAAGGCACAGATCCGGTGTCAGCCATCAGGGGAAAGACAGATTTGTTAGCTCTGTATGTGATAGTAAGCCCCTGAGGACTTTGTATTGGAATGCCTGCGGGTTGCATCTAAGATCGCACCACTGAAACAACTAATAAGGGAGCTAAATGCTGACATAGTGCTCATCAGTGAAACTCATCTTGGCCAGGGAGATAAACTAAAAGTAGCAAATTACTCCTGCTACCGACAGGATGAGTTGGAGGCTTACAGAGGACTTGCAGTTTTGGAGCATCGAAGAGTCGTTCATCAACCACTGCCTCGCCTCCACACCAACAAGTTGCAAACTTTAGGCATGGAAATTCTAATCGCTGGCAACCCAATGCGCTTCTATAGTTTATATCGATTACCAGCTGAGAGAATCTCAGCTTCTGACATCACTGAAATTTTTAACTCAGACTTACCAACAATAGCAGCCGGCAATTGGAATAGTAAGCACATATTGTGGAATTCAGCTATTACAAACACCGCAGGCAGACGGCTCTTTGATGTAGCCGAACAACACCATCTGATAATCCAGGGACCAGATTCTCCGACTCACCTCCCCTTTAGTGTTCCGGATGTTCTGGATATCGTTGTACAAAAAGGTGTCCAACAGCAAATACACCTCGAAGTGATACCGGAAGATATGGGATCGGACCATCTCCCAGTTCTGATGACCATACAGGAAATCCCGACAAGACTAGCACCACCACCACCCCGACAGCTGGTCGACTGGAGAAAATTCTCAGGATTCTTGGAAGAGAGTACTCCCAGCCATCCGGTTACGACACCAGAAGAAGTAAACCTGCTAGCAGAAAAGCTTACCTCACACATTCAAGGGGCATTGCAAAATGCCTCTAAGGCAATACTATCAGCCCAAAAACGAAAAGATTTACCACCTTACATCTGGAATAAAATAAAGAGAAAGAGAAGCATACGCCGCCAATGGCAGTTAACTCGCTGTCCCACTTTGAAGGCCCCAGATTTGTAAGAAACACCGTACTCCAACGAGATTTCAAGATAGAGAGCGTGGAGGAGTTTATCAGAAACCTATCAAGAAGGATGTTCGAACGCGCTGACTCATGATCCCACACTCACATCAAGGATATTGCTCCGTGGCACTCGCGCCCTCCGGACGCGAGACCCTTCCCTAGAGATCTACTAGCACAATAAAACCTCTTCTCTTTCTCACCACCGCCGCAATCGCTGATCGGTCTCCGCTGGACTTCCCCAACGGGTCTTTACCGGTGGGGCCGATCGCTCGCGGTGGTGTGAAGAACTTGGGTGTGTGAGAAACCCCATATCCCAATCGAAAGAAGATCCACATTTCCCCCAAAACAGATCTACCAACGGAAATTTCCCTGTCCAATGACCTGGCCGTATTTACGGTCAGCGCCTGCTTCCATGGCAAGGGGGCAAATCCGTCTGTAGGTGAAAACTAGCCAAATCAAATTTTGACCTAGATATATATTCTAAGTGAAATAAATGGTGTTAAAAATTGTCTGTTAAAATTTAAGTATTATTTTTAAGTAGCAAACACTGTGGTAGTACCAAGAAATAATAAAGAATTAAGATCAGTTTGGGAGCCTAGTTTTGTAAACAAACTTCTAAAATGTTTGTTACAAGAACCTACAATATTGTAAAATAAATTCATATATGAATTATCTGTTAAAATTTAAGAACTTATTTTACTTTTTAAGTAGCAAAAACTGTGGTAGTACCAAGAAATAATAAAGAATTGAGATTAATTTTGGAGGCAAGTTTTATAAAGAAACTTCTAAAATTTTTGTTACAAGAACCTACAATATTCTAAAATAAATTCATATATGAATTGTTTGTTAAAATTTAAGAACGTATTTCACTTTTTAAGTAGCAAAAACTGTGGTATCACCAAGAAATAATAAAGTATTGAGATCAATTTTGGAGCTAAGTTTTGCGAAGAAACTTCTAACATTTTTGTTACAAGAACCTACAATATTCTAACATAAATTCATATATGAATTCATGAACTCATATATGAATTTTATTTTAGAATATTGTAGGTTTTTGTAACAAAAAATTTAAAAGTTTCTTTACAAAACTTGGCTCCCAAATTGATCTCAGTTCTTTTATCTGCGAAATGAACACAAACGCATGCTCTTATATTGAACTTGGTTCTCATTTCAAATTTGTGTTTTGATGAGATATTTATTAACAAGAATTGCTTAGTATTAGATAATATACGCATACTTCAATACGTAAATCTGAGACTCCTCCGTATTTACATATTGATGTGCACAAGGTAAATATTGTTTCAGTTAATTTATTTTTGCAATATTCAATTTTATAAGAATAAATCTTTTTGTCTCTATAAGTGTAATAATATACGACTAGTTTTTATTCTTCAAACCATAAATCATGTCTTATCTTTTTTCGCTAGTGTTTCCTCACTCCACATCTTAAGCTTTTATACAGTCTCGTCTACTTCAAGAGCGCATATTAAGTCTTAATACATATTATATATTACGTTAATATAAGACTTATTAACGTAATATATATTCTATGTATCTTAAATGTGTTTCCATAATAGAATAGTTTCTTATAAAGGCCACCTGTTAAAAAAAAATAAACACTTTCTAACAATCTTAATGTAGAAATTAATGTATATAATATTATAATATAACCAGTTTGGCGCGAATTGTAAGCTGCATTGAAACCATAAGTAAAAAAATGAGCCGTCGCAGGACGTCTGATACACTTGGTTACTTGGCTACTTTTTTACGAAGGTGCCGTGAAATTTTGATAACATGAAAAGTGTGCCGGTGACACCAAAAGTTTAAAAACGTCTGCAATACATCACATTATAATCAATATTGTAATTATTGATTTGACATATTATTTAAAAGTGTTTTGACATTAACTTAAATCAAAATAAGTCAATGTCTAAAAAAACATTTTATTCAAATAAACCTTTACAGGCACTTTTGCCGAGTCATCATCCTTTATAATTACCACCGGATTGGAATGCGACCACACAGTAAGATGTTCTGTTACGGCCTTTACTATAAAGACATTGTTTCAATGTCTCAACATTGTTTCGTCAAAGTAATTGGCTTAAGGTTACGTGGTTGAGGTTGATCCCTTTTCCATAATTTTCATTGAAAACGGATATTTAAGCTTTAATATAATAAAAAGCGCTGAAAACATCTATATACATATAATAAAATTGTAGGAAAGTCAATGTATGTCCGGGGTAAACTCAAAAAGTACTGCATGGATTTATTTCAAATTTTGCATGAATATTACTAACAGGTCGGCTCAACATATAGGCTACATATTATCACCTACGGGGGAGGAGCTGTGCGGAGTAAACGGAGTCCGCGAGGACGAAGACGCGGGCAACAGCTAGTTTCAAATAATTTGAGAAATTATGTTCCAAGTAGTTCAAATTATTGGGTATTCTTTGTTATTGGTATCGATTGGAACATCGGAGTTCTGTCATCTAAATACTTATTGTCATTTGAGAATCCCACCAATTTGGATTTGTATTTTGGTTTGGATCAGATACAGCATGTAACTACTTTTTAGATAGCAACTTGCAAACAAGTAGATAGCTTACCTGATGGAAATAGAAAACATCGCCTATAAACACATGTAAAGATGTTAATGGTGCGTCGCTATCAAAGAGACGCTGCAATGCTGCACGCATATGTAAATATACCTACTATATTACCCTCAAAAATGGAACATGACAGTAACATTACACCACCTGTACAGTAACATTCATGCAAAATTTGAAGTGAATCCATGCAGTACTTTTTGAGTTTACCCCGGACATACATACAGACAAACAGACAAAAATTCTAAAAACTATATTTTTGGCTTCGATACCGATTGTAGATCTCGCCCTAAGTATTCTTTTAAAAAAATATTCAATGTACAGTTTTGACTTTCCTACGATTTTTTTATATGTACTAGCTGTTGCCCACGACTTCGTCCGCGCGGACTGCGTTTACTCCGCACTGCTCCTCCCCCTTACGAGATAGCGTGATAATATGTAGCCTATATGTTGACCCGACATGTTATTAATATTCATGCAAAATTTGAAATAAATCCATGCAGTACTTTTTGAGATTACCCCGGACATACATACAGACAAACAGACAAAAATTCTAAAAACTATATTTTTGGCTTCTATATCGATTGTAGATTACGCCCCAAGTATTCTTTTAAAAAAATATTCAATGTACAGTTTTGAATTTCTTACGATTTTATTATATGTATAGATATAGATAAATAGCGGTGGACAAATTACACCAATTTTTCGAACCCTAGAGTAAAGCAAATTATTTGCTTGTGATATGGGTGTTATTCATCGAAATCAATGTATTACTATGTTGATGGTGTTATTCAAGGATACTATATTATTTATTTATATAGAAATAAGCAGATAAATACCTGAAATATACATAATAAAAACCAGACCTAGAAATAAAAATATCTAGGACCAGATTCACGTAACAAAACGTCAATCGAATCGAAGCGTTTAGGACTCTTACACATTTTCTTACATATTATCATACACATTGTGGCACGACGCGGCGTTGTATCGTGTTTATCTACGTAAGAGGCCTAAGCACTTCGACTCCATTGATGATTTGTTACGTAAGTTGAGGAGCTATGCTCGTTACACAATGCCTGCCCATTTCGAAAATCGAACTTAAGCACTACTGATTGCTTAGTCCGATGCGCTAACCACTCCATTAACCAGATAAACAACCAAGATTTAGTGATAGGACTTCCTTGGTCCCTACTGTTCTACTATAAAATTCAACGAGTTTCTACTTTCCTATGGTTTCAATAGGTTAGAGAAGCGATAAAAAATCTCTTAAGATTTAGGCAATAGATCTTGTCATATCGCTGTTATCTTAGGAACTTATTTTTCAAATAAGTATGTAAAATAGGCTTGCAAATATTTAATATTTATCCTCTACATTATTATCATTCACCACGAACCTCAGCACTAACTTTATGAATATTAAAACCATCACAACCTCAAATATAGCTTTATTTAAAAATAACGCGGTAATTTAGACGCTGCCTGCGTAAAAACAAGCGCAGTCTCATGTTAAAGCGAGAACAAAATAAATTAATAAGATATTATATTTAAGAGGCTGACAAGACCTAATTTGTTGAAATTAATGTTATTTAAGTAGTTTTTTAAGAAAAACTATTTGTTATAGCACATCAGAAAAAATATATTATGTTATATTCAGCATAATATGCCAAAGGCCAAGGCCAGACTCGATACATAATTGAACAAAATTAGGTCGATAGAAAATAATTGCCTTTTTTATTAGTCTAAAATCACCATTAAACGGTTCTATATCTTTATTTTTTTGACGCATGGGTCTGCAATTAAAAACATGAAGTCATATTCATACCTAAACCGCTAGCGAATCATATTTGACAAATAATCTTTTTTTATTTCAGTATTTATTCACTACTATCTGTTGCCTGCGACTTCGTCCGCGCGGACTTCGTTTACTCCGCACTGCTCCTCCCCCATAGGTGATAGCGTGATAATATGTAGCCTATATGTTGACCCGACCTGTTAGTAATATTCATGCAAAATTTGAAGTAAATCCATGTAGTGTTTTTTGAATTTACCCCGGACATACATACAGACAAACAGACAAAAATTCTAAAAACTATATTTTTGGCTTCGATATCGATTATAGATCACGCCCCAAGTATTTTTTAAAAAAAATATTCGATGTACAGTTTTGACTTTCGTACGATTTTATTATAATATGTATAGAAGTATCACCTGGCCGCCCAGTTTCACTGATAGTAGTAGGCTCTCGTTTACTCCGATAGAAATAGAGTGCGCGTTTTTGGTGTTGACAGCTCCTTAAAGCACTGCCAAGTATAACTATTTTATCAGTGGCGTAACGTGGACTAATATATACGTGGGCAAAGTCGCATCGGCGAGGCCCCTTTCCGTTCTTTCCCAAAAGCAACCCAAAAACACGCGCCAAGTTTGATATAAGCGAAAAGCTATCGTGTCTTTATAACGCGTTAACTTAGGATCTAAGAGTGGTTTTGTTTGTATTTCAGATACAGAAAAGTGAGGTCAATAACTTTCAGGCTTTTATTTAATTTAAAAATAAACAAAGATTTTAAATCAGGTAGTGCGAGGCCCCTTTAGGTGCGAGACCTTGGGCGAAGGCCCACTTCGCCCACGCCTAGCTACGCCACTGTATTTTATCCCCAATTCTTATTTCTTTAGAAGTTTATAATTTAAATATTTGCACATCAAACTATGATAAAAAATACCCAGTATACGAGTAATTTGTAATAGCATATAAAACACATATTCTTTCAAATAAAGACTTTATTTTCCCAATCAAAATATTTTTTATATTTTGTGTTTCTAATTTATTTCTCTTCAACACAGTTTCAATTTTAAAAGTAATATAGTGTTTTATGCTTTCTTACCCGGTTTTAATATCTATTGTTCTGTGCGCTTTTTAAATATATTTGCCTAAATAAACTATTGATTATTTTTGTATGCTATGTACGTACCTTTTATTTATTTTATTTAATAAAAATAATAATACATCACAATTATTATTTGACATAATCAACAATATAGTAGGCCATTCCGGTAGCGCTTATATCGTGCTCAATCCTTTAACTACGGAATTAACGGCATGGCTCAAAATACAAGTGCAACATCGGCAAGTTAGTTGCTACACGGGAGAGTCCCCCGTTGGTCCGGGCCCCCTTTGAAAAATAGATCTTTGCCGTTCTGCCAGGCATTTCGTAAGAGACGAGCGATTGTCTATACGAATCACGACCATCGTGGCTACTAGGTGATCGAGTTTAGCATTGTCTCACATATGATACCTTGGTATATGATACCTCCGCCTTACCGGAATATCGTCAATAATTGTCATAGTCATGTCCCATTTTAGAAAGTAAGCATGTAACATTGTCAAACCGCCACACGGATAGCAATGTACTATTAACATCTTTGGTGTCTAGGCGATGGTTTCTCTTTCTATTTTTCTGGAAACATAACTCGCCCGTGACTAGATATGTGTTAATCCCGCGCATTACACCACTACCTACCTCTTTAGGGATTTTTTGATGTTGTATTGATACACACACACATATAATTTATATATATATATATATATATATATATATATATATATATATATATATATATATATATATATATATATATTATTAAGTTATTATTATTATGATTAACTAAATTACTGGTTTTAACTAACTAACATCTGGATACAATTAAATAAAAGATGAATAGGGCTTCTTTACGTAGCACTAGCTGTTACTCGTGACTCGTTTTGCTTAATCGGGTAAAAAGTCGCCTTTGCCACTTTTACATAGTGTAGCTTCCCAATATTAAAAGAATATTTAAAATCTGTACAGTAGTTTTCAAGTTAATTCTTTACAAAAATACAAATGTTTTCTCTTTATAATATTACTAGCTGTGCTTGCGACTTCACCCGCGTAGACTCAAATCTGAGTTTAATTTTTTTCTCGAAAAACTCAATTTTTTTTCACATATATTTTTCTAAAATAAAAGTAGCCTAAGTTAATCCTTATAAAATCAGATATCTATCAATATTATCAAAAAATCTTTGGATCCCTTTTAAAAAAAAATTATATTTGACTTATTTGAGGAAAAGCAGAAAGCTGTTACAGACTCGTCAGTGTCACCGCCTTACGTAGTGTTACCTTACGACTTATGTTTGTCACTTGTCGTGTTCCGATTTAGAGGGTAAGGTAAGCGGTAGACTGAGGTGTGTAGCACTGCGATCCTGCCACACGGAGAGCAACGCATCATTTACATCTTTGGTGTTTATAGGCGATGAATTCTCTTTCCATCAGAAGAGTCATCTGCTTGTTTACTATCTTATGATATAAAATAACCAGCCGTGCGAGTTGGACTCACGCACGAAGGGTTTCGTACCATTATCTATAAAAGAAAATCACGTTTATTGTAAAAATTACGTTTGTTATATGGGAGCCCCCTTTAACGTTTACTTTATTTTTATTTAATTATTTATTTTGAAAGGTAATATACAATTAAATATTCTGTGAAAATTATAAGCGTCTACCTATTACCGTTATTAATATTGAGCAAAAACAAACGAAAGAAAAAACGAGAAAAATTGTATTTCGCATCATGAAAATTATTTGGTTTTAACCATTTAAAAGTTAATATACGAACAATTGTTTACAGTAAAATTTTTGTTGCTCGTTCATAAATAAGTCGCCCTATAAACCCACGGTAATATTGCGCAATACTTTTTTGTGCAATAATATTGAATACCCACTTTGATTGCAAACGCTAAATAAATTCACTCAATAAAATTGACAAACCAGTTTGATCAGTATTTTCGTGCGAGCAACATGTCTGACGACGAAGTTTTAGCCCCAACCAAGCTGGTGATTTTGTTAAATAAATCTCTAAAGTAAAAACCCCGTTCTTTTTTTTATAGCATTATTGCTTGCCATTTTGCTTAAATTTACGACACGACATACATTAAACACCGTGACTGACCGAACACGACCGCTCCAAACTCTAAAGTGAAAAATATTGTGCAATATTGCAAAATGAAAATTAAAACCGCTCAAACTTTCTTTCAGTCAATGTGCAATGTTATTGACCGTTTAGGGTTAATATCGAATTAACCCTAAACGGTCAATAACATTGCACAATGCGTAATATTGTGCAATATTATTGTAGGTCTATGGGGCGCCCAAGAATAGATGACACTTGTTTTTTTTTGTGTTTTGAGGATGATACTAAGAGTAACTTGTTTTTATAGCCTTTTATGTTGTAAGTGTAATAGTTATATACATATTTTCATTTTTGTTGCATTTTATACAATAATTTGTTTAAAATGTTGCGTCGTCTCTATCAACATTTTGAACACTGAATGCGTTAGAACACGAAACCGGTTGGTGTTATTAAACAAAAATTAAGTAAAACAGTACAAGTGCTCTTAATACGATATAAATCTAAGCTGTCAACATTTTTCTTTTTTGCTTGGTTGGACATAAATAAAAGAAAGTGTTAACTTTATGGAAGAAAAGAAAAATCTTTGCTTGAATTAGAAATAAGAAAAAACGTACAAGTTTGATTAGTTTCATACATTGACATGTATAATATTACCACTGGACAGGTTATCCCATACAAATGACAGCTAATTTTATATGTCAATTTGAAACGCTATCGGCGGGGGTACCGAGAACTAATTTTGACCTATGTTGCATATGGTTGCCGCGGTAATTTAAATTAATAAAAACAGTAGCTTATTTTTAATTTGTGGACATTATAGTGAATTTTTAAGTTCATATTTTTTATACTATGGAGATTAAAAAATGAGGAAATGTGTAGTTTGTAAACATCGATACCGAAAGGGGAGCAAAACGTCGTTTCACAGGTACGTGCATTTAGTCGCTGTTTTTAATAAAAATTGAGTGAAATTGTATTTTAAGCATCTGATTTTAATATATATTAGCGAGAACGATATAGATTTTTGACAGAATTTATAATATTTATTTAATATTGTTTTGCTTAGAATTGGCTAGTGATATCAAGAGGTCATATCGATAATTTCAATATCGATATTCTATTTTAGGTCTTTAATAGTCCACGCGGTTTTATTCATACATGCTTGCATATTTAAGTCACTTTATGTCACTTTATTTCCTACGCATATTAATTCAGTTTATTTTTGTAGATTTCCAGTAGATTCAACGCTTAGAAACATATGGCTTTACAATATGAAAGCAGTAAATTGGACTCCAAAAGAGTCAGATGCTCTATGTTCAAAACATTTTGATAACAAATGTTTTATCAAACATTACAATAGAACAACACTGAAGTTGGGTAGTGTGCCAACAATATTTGAAGGATTATGTGAAGGTGAGTAGTACATTTTGTTTGGTTTTCATCTAATCTAATATGCCGAGCAATGTATACTTGTATATAATTACGCTGATAATTTAGCAACTGGACCAGTGCAGTTTTGAACAATATAACATGCTAATAAATATACATCATATCCGGTTTCGGATTGGATTTTAACTTCCCGCTACGTATGTAGATAAGAAAGATACTGATTTTGCCCCGATTTTTGAAAATCGAGTTTTCACCAGATCTCCACGTTTTCAGGTCCTAGGAACCTTTTCCGACTATTTTCACGATGACAACAGTATGTCTGTATGTATGTGTGTTTTTCCCCGTGTTGGTTCCGGGCTCCTTTGAAGAATAGACCAACTACCGTTCTGCCAGGCAGGTCGTAAAAGGCGACCGATTGGCTATGCGAGTCACTACCATCGTGGCTACTAGGTGGTAGCCACGATCGTGGTTCTGCATTATCTCGCCCGGGTCAGGTACCACCACCTTACCTATTCCTGCCGCAATAGCGTCAGTGCTTGTCGCTGTCGTGTTCCGGTTTGGAGGGTAAGGTAGCCGGTAAACTTATGCATGTGGCATTAGACCTCGCCACAAGATAGTAACGCACCATTACCATCTTTGGTGTCTATAGGCGATGTTTGACTCTTTCCATCAGGAGACCCATCTGCTTGTTTGCTATCTTATGATATAAAAAAAGTATGTGTGTGTGTGTGTGTGTGTAAACATCTCATAACATCTCATTTTAAAGGGCTTGACCGATCGAAACGCGGTTGGTGGCATTCGATTGGATTCTACTCAACTTAGACTTCCTGAAAATTTGACCAAATCGGCCTAAGAGATTTTGTGAAATTTTGAAAAAACCTCAAAAAAATTTTGGTGAAACAGTATTTTTATAATATAACTTCCAGATTAATGTACCGATTGAGTACAAAAACTAATCAGCTCTATTCCTTAAAAAAACTACGTCGAATGCATACATTTTTCAACCAATCATTTTTTGGTATTCTACGACATTTTTGTATTAAAAAAGCTACGTCGAATGCCGTTCCTAAAATGAAAATCGAATTTAATTTTCAAAAGTAACAGCCTTTCAAATATCAAAATTTCGTTAATTTCGTTAAAAAAATTCGTTCGCAAATATCAAAACTTACTTAAAAATTTTTAAATAACTTTCAGACTAATACACCGATTCCCTTAAAAATCTTATCAGCTTTTTTCCTTTAATAACTGCGTCAATACAGTTAATTGGATCAAAACCAGATAATTGCCAACCAATTATCCGGATTTATCAACGACAAACATTTTTGAAAAAATGTTTTTTAATTTTTCTTCGAAATTTTTCAACCCTTCGATTATGTTGCTAAAGCAATATTTCAGATCTCAAAAATTGAGTTGAATGCCATTTGAAAGATCAACTTCGATCATCGTTTCTAAAATATACCGCTTTTCAAAAATAAATATATTGTCATTTTAATAAAATATATGTTTGAACTGAAAAATTATATGCTTATAGTTTTTACTCTTTTGAGCTCAAAATACCTTAATTTAGCGGGAAGTTTCAAAGATGGCCTGTAAGGTCAACCGCTTACACATTTTTTCCTCCAAACCCTCTAAACCAGTACACGACAATGACAAACATTGACGCTATTACGGCAGGTAGGCAATAGGAAAGGCGGTGATACCAAATTCCCAGATGAGACGTTGCGAAACTCTACCACCTAGTAATCACTATGGTAGTGACACGTATAACCAATCGTTCGCGTTTCACGACCTGCCTGGCAGAACGACAGTTGGTCTATTCTTCCAAGGAGCTCGGACCAACACGGCCAATTGTTCTGCATATGGGGTTCTAAGCCCCACTCATTATTTGGCAGCCATTTTGGTTTTATGTTAGGTTCATATAATCCAAAACCGGAAAACTTGTATTAATTTTAGTGCTAAGAAGTATCAATAAACCTAATATACAATTATTTCAGACCCAAAGTTTTACAAAGCAGTTAAAATAGCTGACACAAACGATAAGGTGTCCGAAGAAAAAGGAATGGAAATGGAAGAAGCGCAACTATTAATGCAAAATAATTCGAGCACAAGTTCTTCTGTATTAAAGCACCAGTCGCAAAAGCAATGTGGGGTCAAAAGATTGCTAAGCGAAAATATCTGGGGGGAAAATAAATTTCATTTAAGTAAGTAAATTTAAATTGTATGTGTGCGCTAAAAACGTAATTGTAAACTTAAATTGCATGCGGCAAGAATACTCGTGTCGACTTAAGTGCAAAAAGAGAACCGTCACAGGAATAATTAAAGTAGTTCTTGAGCTTTTTTACCATTTTGTTATACTAACAAAAAAGTTGTTTGACACATTGTAGGAACTTACTACTAGTACGCCCTGTTATTTGACTGTAACACCACGGTAGTTACTTTTTTATTCTGACTAATAATTTGAATTTTTGCCATCTACTTATATACCTCACTTTTCAGACCCAAGTGCAACAGACAAGTCAGCTACGGATCTACAGGATAAAGCAAAGATAAACAAAGAACAACAAATCAACCGGTTTACAGATTTTTTGATAAATTGGAATTCGTAAACAGCTTGATGAACAAAACAAATTGATGAAACCATTGGCTTACTTTAGGCCAAGATTGTCAAAGAAAAATAGGAAAATGAGTCATTTACTTTCAATACACAAAAACATAACAAAACTCCCGAAGAGATTTTACAGTTTTATAAAATTATATTTCTGGAATATTTGTCGTTTTCTTTAATTTACTCATAGTCTACCTCCATGCCAAATTTCATCAAAATATGTTAAGTCGATATTGCGTAAAAACGAAACAAAAAAGTTCGAATTTACAGTGGAAACCCGATTCGCGCGAATACAGAGGATTCGCGCGAATACAGAGGATTCGCGATTATCCGGACAGACCACAAACAAATAATGTTTTGTTAGCACACCCACCATAACTAGGACCCATAAAACACTTTTATGAGCTCATCTCGTGCGAAACCGCTTCAAATCTTGAAAGTAACCTGCGAATATATTTTTAGCACCAGCAAAAATATATTTGGTGAGTCTTAAAGCCACTAGCATAAGTTTAAGTTACCTTAACCTCCAAACAAGAATAAGATAGTGACAATCATTGATGCATTTGCGTCAAGAATAGGTAAAACCAAGAAACTTATCATCAACAGGTTTTCTCATCCAAGGATAAGGCGACGTCTTTAACGGGCTCTATCACCTAGTAGTCACTATGATTTTTTATGTATCATAAGATAGCAAAGAAGCAGATATCTTTCCTGATGGAAAAATACAACTATCACCTATATACACCAAAGATGTTAATGGTGCATCTCTATCCTTGCGGCGGGGTCTTAATGCCACATGCGTAAGTTTACCGGTTATCTTATCCTCCAAATCGGAACATGACAGTGACAGGCACTATTGTGATGGAAATAGGTAAGGTAGTGATACCAGACCCGGGCGAGACAATGCAGAACTCTAACACTGTATTCACTTCTGTAATAACACTATGGATCTATTGTTTGCCTTTTTCGAACTATCTTGTAACTAACTCTTACTACTTTTCAAAGGGGGCTTAAACTAGACAGTAAAAAGGTAAAGTAAAAATTGTGTCCTTTTTTATTTTATAATTATATAAATAAATTATTCATTCATTACTCGTGAAAGCTTCTAATATATATATCTCACCGTTCTCGCAATTGCCTTAACAACGGGTTCAAAGTTTTTCCTACACATATTAATATATAGATATTAAATATATATGTAAAAATAAAAGTCGCATTTGCTCATACACAGTGCACATACTACAAGGATATTGGGCGAGGCCAGACTCTTCCTAGATTAGACAATACATATTAATATTATGTACAATTACTTTTCTTTATACATAATATATTCAGTTATCCGGACTTTCAAGTATATGGATGCCTTATCAATTAGTCCGGTGAATCGAGTTTGTACTGTATAATATTACTAGCGACCCGTCCCTGCTTCGCAGGAGTCAATTTCTCAACTATACCAAATACTAGAATATTTTGTACATATAAATCTTCCTCTGCAATCACTATATTTCATAGTATTCCTATTAATTTTGTACATTTGCGCAAGTTAATAATAATACAATAATTAAAAAGGTATTTACATGAACCACAGCCACAGGTGGGCTGTAAATATTGAACGATCGATAAACTTATTCAAGCTGTCGACAAGAAGGCATCACTAATTTTAGTTCCGCGGACGCTCACATCTGTCTACAGCGCCAAAATGGCGATATTCAAATAGGCACAAAAATTCTGTAACAGCAGCCAGTCCAGTGGTAATATTATACATGTCAATGGTTTCATACCTTTCCAACTAAAATCCTTTTAAAATTTACTTGCTATGAAAAAGTATCTGTTGAATTCTTATATAGGCTTATTGTACATTAAATTAATTTGATAATTTCGGCTGACGCTGCATTCTTGTAGCACTTTGAGGCCGATCTCATCAATCTCTTTGCTTACAATGATGAGATGCTAATTTACTCCCGGACGAACCTGCGTGGGTCAGCTAGTTTTAAATACAAATGAGAAAAGAAAGTCACTAACCGAATTTGTAGGATAAAAAACACTTGGGCTCAATCTTATTATGTAACCTGAATCAACTTCAAATCAGATTAAAAATTCCTTTGTACTTATTCATTAAACATATAAGTTCCTTTGATTTAAAAAAAAAAACTTTTCTGAAATCCATTTTGTTGTCTCCACAAAGTCCTTACGTCTTAGCTAGCGTTATTCTGGAATGGCAAATAGTAAACTAAGGTTGTAACTGTCTGCTACGTAAGCTTTTCAAGACAAAGCTCTCGTAAATCTTGATTAAAAGGATTGTTGACTAACCTAAGATAATCTTTGTACTGTTATTACGAATCAATATTTTACGAGTATAATTATTTATTATTTTAGGTAGATTTAGTATTATCAAGATTTAGAACAACACTTGCGGACTGCAAATTAAGTGGAATAGTAGGAGGAAAAAGTGGCGCGGTAAATATGTAAAAAGGCATTCATTCTTCTTGCTTGCTTCATGCTTCATTGGTTCGGATATACATAAAGAGCGATAGATAAAAGAATAACAAAACATATACCCTTGTTGGTCCCGGGCTCCATCGAAGAATAGACCAACTACCGTTCTGCCAGGCAGGTCTTAAAAGGCGACCGATTGGCTATAGGAGTCACTACCATCGTGGCTACTAGGTGGTAGAGTTCTGCTTTGTCTCGCCCGGGTGTGGTACCACCGCCTTACCTATTCCTGGCGCAATAGCGTCAATGCTTGTCACTGTCGTGTTCCGCTTTGGGAGGTAAAGTAACCGGTAAACATATGTATGTGGCATTAGACCTCGTCATAAGATAGCAATGCACCAATAACACCCTTGGCGTCTATAGGCGATGGTTGACTCTTTCCGTCGGGAGACCCATCCGCTTGCTATTTTATAAAATAAAAAAAAAACATAATTTGAATATGAAAGAAGTAAGATACGATGAAAGATCAAGATACGCCCCGTTGGTCGAGTGGTTAGAGACCCTGACTACGCAATCAACGAGGCTCGGGTTCGATCCCCGACGGGCATTTGTGTGATGAGCATAAATGTTTGTATTTCCGGGTTTGGGTGTTTATTATATATATTCTAGTATTTATATATGTATTTCTATGTATTAGTATCGTTGACTAACACCCATAACACAAGCAAATAATTTGCTTACTTTGGGGTTAGATCAGTAAGTGTAATTTGTCCCGTGAATTATTATTATTATTATTAAAAGATCAAGACTTACATATTATCATGATCAGATTGCTCGGGTGCTGAACGAAAGTGGAGTCAAGAGTGTCTGTAACCGGCATGTTTGCATGCCACGTGGAGTAGTGAATATTTCGCAAAAGCAATCTGCATGATTTGTCATACATGGCGGTCGGTTATCTCTATCTCGAAAGGGATCTGACTTCAACAAATACGTTATAATTAGTATTTTTACTTTCTTTGAATTCAATTGTAAGCCCATGTTTTGAAATACATAAATCCATACTTAATATTAAGTGACTTTGTCTGTCTTTCTCTTCTTAACGACTAAACCACTGAACCGATTTGGATGAAATTTGGTAAAAAGATAGTTTGAGACATGAGAAAGTACACAATATGGTAGTTTTTATCCTGGAAATCCTACAAAAACGGGAAATATGCGGGTAAAACTCCGGGACTGTCTATATTTTAAACCACAGTAATGAGGAGTAACTTAGGCTACTTTTATTTTAGAAAATTTTCTACGCGGACGAAGTCACGGGCACAGCTAGTCAGAAATAACTTTTGAAAATTTATTTTGACATTGATATTGCAAACATATATGTAATCGTAGAATGTCGGTTACAAAGTTAATACCTAGTATAAAGTTGAGTATTTTTACAGGTGGACAAAGTATACTGCTTAATAAAAGACCGAAAACCATATCGAAAACGTAAATAACATAATGTAAATGCTAATATTCAAAATAATAGATTGTGAAAAATTTAAGATTATAATTCATACAAAAGGATGTGGACATAATGTAGCCATACCTCCATAAAATAGTCCATGCGGACTACAAAAAAAGGAATCTAAAAAATATTCCATATCAGGCTAGTACATTCAGCAACTAACTCATTTAAACAATAACTAAAAATAATAATTCCGTTTCAGTGTTGGTGGAGTGTATCGAACTTTCTATAAACTTTCCGGTTGACCGTAAGTCACCGGTTCGTCAGTTAGCGAGATGGCAATAACTACTAACTTTATTTATTTACTTATATTTGTACAATAAATCTCAAATAATGAATTAGTCATGTATAAAATAATAGTACATGTAAATAATTAATCTTACTAATAATCTACTAATAATAATCTAAATAATTCCTTTTACTATCGATCGCCTGTGGTCGATATTCGACCACATACTAAACAATAAAATCTCTTTTAAGTTTGACAACTGAACAGAAAATAATATACATGTATGTATATTATCATGTATGTCATACGAATGTAGTGTGTGTAATCTTTATTTTTATTAATGACTAGCTGACCTGGTAAACGTTGTTCTGCTTTTTAACTACTTTTATTTTTTTCTATATTTTCTCACCTTTTAAACCTAGGGAAGGTAGGACTTCAACAATTAAGACCAAAATTAGCCAATCAATCAGCCGTTCTCGAGTTTTAGCGAGACTAACGAATAGCAATTGATATATATATATATATATATATATATATATATATATATACAGGGTATAACAAAAATAAGCACTAACTTTCAAGGGTATACGTGTACATGAACTAAACAAACACCTGGTAAAATATTATACCAAAAGGCACACATTTTTTGTTTCATATAAATTTAGTAAAATAAGAAATTAAAGTTTATTTTCACACCCCTACCTTGAAGATGGAAGTGATGTGACGTCAGCAACACGTTGAATGAATAGCGTGACGCACACATAGACATGAAGAATACCGCGTACTTGTACTTACACACATTTAATAAGCAATTTTTTACATATCACTTTCGTCACTGATTAATTATTATACATTAATCCAAATTCACTATTTACAGGCAATAATAAAACAACACTGTCTTCAAATTAATTTATAAGTAAGGTTCAAAATGACCACCACCCTTCTCAATGCAAAGAGCAGTTCTGCGTAACATTGATAACCTTACATTATGCAACATATGTGGGGTTATAGACCTAAATGCTGCATTAATTTTACCTTCCATCTCTTCACGTGTATGACATTCCACAGAGTAAACTTTATTTTTCACATAACCCCATAAAAAGTAGTCTAGGCACGTGAGATCTGGAGAACGAGGTGGCCAAGGCACCGGGCCACTTCGACCTATCCACTCTGCAAATCGATCGTTTAAATAATCACGCACAGGGCGTGCAAAGTGAGCGGGTGCTCCATCGTGCTGAAAAATTATATTACGGTATACATTCAGTGGAAGATTTTCCAGATGTTCTTCTAAATCCTCTCTCAGGTGTTGTAGGTACCTTTGAGCGTTAAGACCCTGAGGTAAAATAGTCGGCCCCAAAACATAGTCCCCAACGATGCCTGCCCAGACATTAATTCTCCACTGGTGCTGAAAGCTACTTTCACTCGAGGCATGCGGGTTATTATGTGCCCACACATGTTCGTTGTGCAAATTGAGCACACCATTTCTTGTGAAAGAAGCCTCATCTGTCCATAAAATATTAAAAGCAAATTCGGGATTTGCTTCAGCACGGTTCTGGTACCACCTACAAAAGTCCATTCTGGGCATATGGTCTGCAAGTCCTATCTCCCGAGTCCTTGAAAAATGGTAGGGATGTCGTCCATCATCCTGCAGAGTACGCCACACCACCATATGGTTTACATTTAACATAGCACTGCATCGGCGTGTGCTGGTCCGAGGATTCTCGTCAAAATGATTTAGAATTCGAGTCTCAATAGCAGTACCTACTCTTGAATTAGGACGTCCAACGTTTCGTTCGCGGTGGAAGGAACCAGTACGCTGAAGTCGTAAACACATGTTACGGAATACTGAGTACGGAGGTAAATGACGTTGTTCTGCTGGTGGCCTTCCATCAATAAACCGTTGTCGGTAAATCTCCCTCGCTTCATTAATGCTACCATTCCTAGCAGCACCAACACATAGCATCATTTCGTAAAATTCACTATTAGTGTAAAGGTGACGGTCATTATTATTTCTACGTGGCATTTTTAAAATCGCGATTTCCAATCAATGGGTATTAAGTAAGATTCATAAAAAATCGGCAATAATAGCAATAGTTACGCTCTCCAAAGACAAACGGCAACTGAATAAAAAAATAAAAATTCCTTTACAATTATCTAGGTACTTTTCCGAACTAATTAGGGTTCAGTGAAACAAATTTAAAAATAATCTTCTTCATCTTAGAGTTTATTCCGGTTATTCTCCACGCTTGCGCTAGGAACGAGTTTGAGTTTGCCGTAGCGACTGTCGTCTAACCTCCGAACCTCTCTGGAGGAAGCCGGTGCCAGGACCTCTTTCATTGTACAGCAGTCAGGTTGTCTTGGGTCCCGAAGGTGGTGGTGGGACCCCTTGCACCATAAATAAAAAAAAATCATTTCCCGTGTTAGTTTGAGTGCCTTAAGAAGAATTACCCTCCATTCTACCAGGCGAACTGAGAATCGAACCCAGTACCTTACGAAGAAACGCCTAAACCGGCATCACTCTTATCATAAAAGTGACAAAAATGTTGACTAAAACTATACGGAACTACATATTAGTATGATTTTACATAAAAACAAAATGGCAGAAAAAAGGGAGTGTCTTGTCTCTTTCCGAAAGTGGTCTTTTCGCCAATCAAAGCGTTTCGTTGCACTTTGTATAAGCCGCAAAACACGTGTAAGTTCTAAAGGCCTGTACAAACGACCGGCGGCGGCTTTAAAGTTAACTTAATACTTTTTCATTTCCAGTATGATAAACAATATTTTGATGAAAAAGATTAATTTTTCTGAATGAATGAACAGGTTGATATGTAATCCCGGCAATCGCTAAAATTAGCAATAGTTTTCGTTGGTTTCGCTTGCGTGGTTTATTTTTGACATTCACAAAAAACTCTAACCACGCGTGCGAAGCCGCGAGCAACGGCTAGTATTTTATAAAATCTTTGATCTAAAATGTAATCAAAAAAACGTAGTCAAAAATTATCTTTTTCCTGAAATAACTACTCTTAGAAAGGTCTTGCCAATTTCTCCCGTGAAATAGCTTTGCTGTGTTTCGGAGATGGGCAAGACAGGCACTGTAATTACTGGCACCGAGACTTAACATCTTATGTCTCAGGATCTTAACATCTTATGTCTCTAACACATGAATGGAATACCTGGGCTAGTTCCAGCCCAGGTATCCCATTTTTGTTCATTAGCGACGTCGACCACTTACCATCAGGTGGCACGTCTGCTAGTTTGCCTATCTCAATAACATAAAAAAAGGTAAGAAGAGGCGCACCTAAAACAAACTTTAGGTTGGTACTAAGTTCCATCAGCCATGTAGTGATAGTGACAAACGAGCCTATCAACTCACCGGGAACATTCCGATTCTTGACATTTTTTTAGCAGTGCTAGCCATGTCAAATTTCATATGTAACGAAAATTAATTTGCGCAATTAAAATTCCCGCGGAAAATATTCAGTAGTGTGTGTGAGCAAGGCCTTAAGTCGGGCGCTTGGTGTTGAGACGCCTAGCGCGATGTCGGTAATACTTCAAATCAAAGGACTTCTAGGCTAATCAATGCGTAGGTTTATTTGTCAAAAATGCTTATAAAAGGTTGTGTTGTGTCTTAATTCTTAATGATAATGCATATTTATTTTGCGAAGTGTCGTGTTATCAACGAGAAAGTTTTACTAAGTTTTTAGAATTGTGTGTAAAAAAAGTGATAATAGCTATGATTTACCTGCTCAAAAACTAATTACCTATTTAGACACCTTGTTATGTGAAGTTAGAAGCAAACAGGGTAGGTACTAGAGGTAAGTATTATGCCATTAAAACAGTTTGTAAGTTGAAACCATGCCAGATAATACATTGTAAAATGCCTATGAATCACGGAATAGATTTAGGTACCTACACTGAAAACACATGTGAATAGTTGACTTTGAAGGTGGATATCATAGATAAATATGTGTATTACTATATGTAGTGGATATTGTGTGATGAAGTAATTTATGTAATGTGTTTTCATAACAAAAAGATACCTTAATTAGTTATATTGGATTATTTGCCACGATTGTTTTAGAATGTATGTACCAAACTAATAGTTTCACTCAGAGTTAGAAATAATAATCCAGGTCACAATAAATTTTAGGTACACAGCTGATATAATTTTGTTGCCAGGCGGGAGATTTTCCTGCATGAAATGCCTAATAGCCGCAGGTTTGCCTTACGTAAACTAGGTATGAGACTACTAGGTAGGTATTTACGATTAATAAAATTTTATGAGATTTTTTTTATTGAATATGAGTACAGTAATTAATAATTATTTTAATATGATCGTAATATGCTATCGAGTGACACCAATAGTCGGACAGTGTTTTTTTTAACATAATGTAATAATTATGGCTATCAAAACCCAGTTAAGTTACCTATGAATCAAATTGTCCAGCCTGGTAATCAAACTAAGGACCCTCATGGGTTTATTCCAACATCAGTCCTGGTAGAAAAAAATATAAAAAAACTCTTTAAATAATATCTACATTATTTACTCTGTCAAGTAATTAGTACTTTGTTGTGCGTCTAGCAGTTCATTGACATCTATCATATGATTGTGACCTTTCATAGCTGCGTAAACCGTGCGCGTACGTTACTGCGTGCTATACTTCAGGGCTGCCACAGATCATTTTGAAAAAAAACTTTGACATTCATTTTCTCAGAAATTTCATAGTTTTTATTTATTAAAAATGTATAATTAAAGAGCTAACCACACATCCTGAACGCTCCTTCAGTATTAGTGCTTATTTTTGTTATACCCTGTATATATATATGACGGCGTCCGCGTCATCAAATGCAAGAATATTGTAAACAACGGGTGTACGCCTGAGCCACCGAGCGCATTGTTCGATATCCCTACTACTCAAATTGTTTTGCTACCTGTATAAAAGGCTCTGAGCGCCCCCCGTTCGGGCAGTCTAGGCTCTGGCGTGGCTCGGTACACTTGTTGTATCTTGCTAGTAGCTTATCCTTGACTCTCGGATAATTAATTTGTGCAAACAAGTTAATTATTATTGTCAACTATAAATTAGTCGCAGTACAATTTATAATTGACTATCTATTGCTTAAATTATGACTTATTTGTAATAAGGAATAATTAAGTTACTTGGAATTGTTAAACCAGAACTAGTCATTAGTGATGGAAAGCTTTAATAGTGATTTTATGATATTTATTTGATACAAGTTGAACAAAATATAAAGAGTTGTTATATTACCACATCCGCATTTTTATCATATCTGACCCACTTCCTACATATATATATATATATATATATATATATATATATATATATATATATATATACATGCATATAGTGTGGAAAAACTATTCATCAACAATATAATAACTTTTCGAAAAATAGTGATAAAACTTTTACTAACAAAGAATTATATTCTTTGAAGTGTCTAGATAACTTAAAAATTTTTTCAAATTTTCACTGCAGTGGTGGCGCGCGCATGTCGAAATCGTGATGCGAAAGCCGATTTTCAACATTAAATTAAAATTGTAAATATTGGAGCTACAATTTTGAAATTTATACTTTTTGATATTTTGGCAAAAGGCTATTTTTTTCCAGTTTCTTGTTAATAACAATTGCATTTTTATTCCCAAAAAAAAATTTAAATACGTCTTTTTCTGCATGTCATTCGGAATCGTTTAAGCCATCAACCATATTTTTAAGAAACTTGTACTATTTTTGGCTGGAACTTAACTTCTCGACTAGGCTATGAAGATTTTTGTATCATAGGAGAGAAAACAAAGTGATAAATCTCCTGTTGGTCAAACTGGTCACCGTATACACGGGATATGAAAAGTTATATTTGGATAAGATTATATTTTGTATTTATGACCATAACTAGAACAAAATCATTAAGTATATTGGCCATTACCCTTGGAAGGATATTGAAGATTGGATTGTAATTCCATTGAAAGAAGCATATTTATTGCAAAATTGCGATGTGTATCTATGTGATTGAGTTAGTATTATTGTAAGGATATTCTTACATAACTGAAGCTGATAGCTCTCCTGATGGAGATACCGAGATAGACAACAATCGGCTATAGCTACATCAATTTCGTTAATGGTGCTTTGTTATTGGTGTGGGGTTTAGTGCCACACGCATACGTTTATCGACCTGCTCACCAAATGGCCCCGATTACACTATGATTAGTGCGAGTGCGAATATTTAATGTAGGTGCTTAGTATTAAGCAAAAACCATGTGTAGGCAGTGATTAGTTATTAGCGTAGTAAAAGTGAATGACGCTAGTTTTTTAATTCAGGCGTTACTTTGCGAAAATCCATTATTAAAATGGTGAAATAAATTAAATTTGCTATTTTCCGAGAACTGTACTATGCGTCTTCTGCGCTGGAACCGAAAAAAAATACGTCGGTTTTATAAATGGATAAAACTCACCGATGGTTCGGACGAAAAAGAAGACACCAGCGCCACATCCACCACACTTTCACCTCCACGTACCTCGCCGGCACCAAGCACAAAATCACACAATTTATGTACTCAACGCTCGTTTCACTTCGAAATCAAAGCATCTTCGAGAAACGAACACTACCTCACTCAATATGAATGTAAGTAATACTTATACTTACACTCGCGTTTGCGTAGTTCGCTGATAATAGCAAATTTAAATAATTTCACCTTTTTAAATAGACGCTGATTACTAATTACTCGCACTAATGGGTGTCTATACGTGTTTTTTTACTTAAAATTCCGTACCTGCATTAAACACTCGCACTCGCACTAATCAAAGTGTAATCAGGGCCAATAGTATACTATAGCGACAAGCACGGACACAATTACAGCAGTACCAGGTAAAGTGATAGTACTAAACCCGGGAAACCCGGGAATATATAACTAACCAAATTTGTTTATAATCATGACAGTTGAAGCATCTTTAGGTTACTTTTGCCTTTTTTATTCCTACAAGATGCCTGGTAAAGTAGTTAATCTTTTATTCAGAAATGGCCCTTCCCGTCATATACAGCTTGTTATTAAGAGGCTCCACCGTTTTTTGTCAAATTTATTTTATTTGTAAAAATTAATAAATTTATTATTTTGATTGATTGTAGTACAATTTGCCTCAATATAGTTTTCTGGAACAAAAGGCTGCATTTTGCAATCAAATTAATCCATACTGAATTCCAAACTCGGGAATTGGCAGGCAACGGTTACCTTATATTTGAGTACCGTTGCACCAAGCCCGCACTTTACCCATGTTTTCCGTGACTTAATTAGTCTTTATACACCGAAAAGCGTGATTAACGTGCGGGTTTATGTCACACGAGCTATAAAATAATATACGATACGCAACGAAACGTTTAGCAAATTAGGACGTGCTGGACCGCAGCGCATTGATGGATTTTGTGCACAGTATACTGCTGGATGTGGTGAGTGTGGGTTATGAATAGCTCTTTGTAGCGTTAAACTAAACTATATACTAAAATATATTAATCGGTCTTTATTCATAATTACGTACCTATAAAATGAATACTGAAACATGAAGAACGCTCCTCCGTCCTCGTGCGCTCTATTCCGCTCAGGATTGCACGGCATCAACAGGACGCAGCAGGGCGAGGTGAGCCGCATCGCAAAAATCCGTCCCCAAAAACTTTAGATATGATAAAAATGAAATAGTATTGATAAAATAAAATGAGAATACAAAATCATAGCTACTTGATTTTTTTCTATAACATTTAATATTTTCTTACGCAAAGTTTTATTATACTTCTTATACGTTCATAGAAAAATTATGCCTCATTCCCTTATAAAAATAAATGAGCTTATTTTAAAAGGCAAAGAGCCTATAAATTTTCTTATTAAATTGAAGTACCCGGCTGTTAAAAGCTTTCGTAAAGTATAATTTTTGACCAAATATCATTCCCTCAAACCTTGGCCGGATAACGAGCAAAGTTCAAGTTGTTTGTTCTTACTTTCTTGTTCCTGGCACATAGCCAAATTTGTTTGTCAAAATTTGTTTTATCAGTAATAATTAATATATAAAAATATGCGCCTCATCTGAAGTACGATTATATAAAGGAAACAAACTTAATCCAAATCTAATTATTTTTTATTGTCCTTACTTAAGAAGTTTATTTCAACTGACTTTACAAAAAGTTTGGTCCGTAACCTTCTTTGAACAATACACCATCTGCCAGGCAATGTGAGAAAGGCTAACGATGGCTACATGTTTCAGTACCATCGTGACTAAAAGGTGGTAGAATTCTGGAACGTATCACACGGGTATATGGTACCACCGCCTTACCTATTCCTGCCGCAATAAAGTCAATGCTTGTCACTGTCGTATTCCGGTTTAGAGAGTAGGGAACCGGTAAACTTGTGCATGTGGCATTACCATCACGACATATGAATAGCAACGCACCATCAACATATTTCGTATCAATGGGTGATTGTTGTATCTTTCCATGAGGGGAGTCATGTACCTGTTTGCTGTCTTCTGATAAAAAAAGATATATTTTTTTTTACCATAAGATAGCAAACAAGCGGATGGGTCTCCTGATGGAAAGAGTCAACCATCACCTATACACACCAAAGGTGTTAATGGTGTGTTGTTATCTTGTAGCGAGGTCTAATGCCACATGCTTAAGATTACCGGCTACCTTACTCTCATAACCAGAACATGACAGTGACAAGCACTGACGCTATTGTGGCAGGAATAGGTAAGGCGGTGGTACCAGACCCGGGCGAGACAATGCAGAACTCTGCCACTCATATAGCCTCATATAGCCAATCGGTCGCCTTTTACCACCTGCCTGGCAGAACGAGAGTTGGCCTATTCTACATAGAAGCCCGGGACCAACACGGAAATAATCGTCTTAATTTTTTAGACTTTTAGCTTCTGTAAGATCTGCAATAATTACTCAACAAATTGCAAAACAAACTAATGTGATCATTGTTATTTTTTTAAACAGTAGGTACACAATAAGTGTGGTCCTGAAAAAGTTTGGTTGATTTTTAAAAAACAAATCTAATTTAAAAAATATTTTTTTAATAATTTTCTAAACCAATTTATCGAACGACAACCAAAGCTAGCTTTTATTTAATGTTTCAAAATGTTGCGCGAAGCACCTGCTGTTCAATATAACCAAGAAATACCGGGATTGTCAGTTTTCTAGTATCAACCAAGTTACTTTTATTTTCTCTGATAATAATTGTACTACTGATATGTGATAATACAAAAATACTGTGATACATGTTAATTAATAATAAGCGTATATAGCTACGATAACTTATCGGATGCTGTTTGTCTAAGTTTAGCTAATGCCTAACACTAAGGCAGATGATTTATTTATCCTTCAAAAGGGGCACATACTAACGTAGGAATAATAATAAGAACCGTATCCATACTAATATTATAAATGCGAAAGTCTGTCTGTCTGTCTGTCTGTTACGATTTCACGGCTAAACCGCTGGACCGATTTTCATGAAATTTGGCATGAAAGTAGTTGAAGAGCCGGGGTCAAACATAGGCTAATTTTTTTTTTCAAAAATCAATCCTTAAAGATGAAATTTGTAGGGGATGAAATTTGTATGAAAAGCTATCTAGACGACATGTTAATCTACTCGCGGGCGAAACTGCGCGGGTCAGCTAATATCTCATATAACACGTTATCGCCATTTGTTAATTTACTTTACCTCTAGAAAACAATTAGGTATTTATATACAAAAAAGGTATCTTCACACCCGTATCTCCGAAAGAGGAAAGCAGAGGTACAACCAGTGCACCCACGATTAGCCGAAAATTAATCACACAGTGTGATGGATTGCAAGCCTATTGCTAGTTTATCTAATCTCGAACAACGTTGTTTTTATCAAAAAACTGGTCGGGGTCGGGCAATTCAAAAAAAAAAACATTTTTGAATAGCCCGACCCAGGAATCGAACCCGGGACCTCATGTGGTCAACACCAGCACAAGACCACTAGACCACAGAGGCGATCATTTTTGTATGTAGTACAGAAAATACATATTATTTTTAATATTGATTAAAACCACTTATTTATTTTCATTTATTAATCATATTCGGGTCTAATTTTATAATAAATGGACTCATCATATTTTGTAATATGTGTTTTGAAATTGGTCAGGTAATCCTAGGCACCGGGTAACTGGAATTACACCATACTAATTGACCAACCATAAAAATCCGTCTGAAATTATCAACGAACCAATTACTAAATTAGATTGCTGATATTTCTAATTGATATTTTAATGTAAAGTTCTAATATAAATTCAACAGCTTGATTGCGATGAAACAACCGAAGTCCGAATCCGTATCTCCAAAATCCTGCATTCATTCTTCAACGACTTTATATAGAACTTCGCTAATACACTGTCCTTCTCTTCTTTGATGTCAAAGACACGACCTAAGTAATCTGTGGACACGACTAGAGTAGTACTAAAATTGACAAGCTATTTAAGGGGACAATTCATTGTAAATATTATTTTTTCAATAGTGTAGAAAATTACTTTCATATGTCAAATTTCCTAAGCCGTAACTTTTATAAAAAATAATATCATACATTTCAATTGCCATGTCTATTTCAAACGGATATAAAAGTCAAGGTGTATGAGATATGCTTTTATATGCAACTGGAAGATGACATCCGACATTTTCTATTATAAATTTTCCATGCTATTCAACTGGTAACATTCTAAAATTAACGTTGAAGTGAAACTTCTTTAGAATAGTTGCGATTTCCAACTTAATAAAACGGAAATGCGGCGCAATAGAGAAATCAACACATAGATATCGGGATACCGTAAAACAAATATAATTCCGGTGGGATTAAGCTGATTACAGAATGATATAAGCAAAAGTTTAGATGTTTGGATGGATGGATGTTTGGATGGATGTATGGATGTTTGTTACTCAATCACGTAAAACCTACTCAACCGATTTAAATAAAATTTGGCGCTCAGGTAGATGATGATCTGAAATAGCACATAGGCTACTTTTTATCCCAGAAAAACTAAGTAATCACGCGGGATTCGCCAAAAAGTTTTATAATGCAGTGGGCAGCACGCTGCAGCTGGTATTTGATATTTAAAATATTATCACCTATTTCTAGTTCTAAAATTAGCTAGATACAACCAGAAATTACTGCAACTTAGGCGGATTTTACTGTCACGCTGACCGCACGCTAACGGTCGGCCCTGATGATGTATATAGCCTACGGCCATCAGCGCTGGGTGGTCAGCACGACAAAATTAAGATTTTGGAACTCTGAATCTATGCTTCGGTATAGTTTTGTTGCTATGAGCTTAAAATACCTGAATTTAGCGGGAAGTTTCAGAGATGGCCTGCAGGGTCAACTTGTTTACAGATTTTTTTATGTTATAACATGGCAAACAAGCAAATGGCTCTTCTGATGGAAAGAGAAAACATCGCCTATAGACACCAAAGATGTTAATCGTGCGTTGCTATCCGTGAGGTGGCATGGCGATATGCAAAAATCTAACGGCTACCTTTCCCTCCAAACTGAAACACGATAATGACAAGCGTTGACGCTATTGCGGCAGGAATATGTAAGGTGGTACTAAATTTTGTTGTTCGGTTGGAGTTGAATGTGTCTGGTCAGTACCTAATAAAAATGCTCGTAAATAAAATTAACAATAAACATACTAAGAAATTCACCATTAACTACTAAAATATTTCTTTCGTTACTTTCCTAATTAGATTTTTCTTTATTATTGCTATGACAACCTTTCTGTGTTGTGGACATTCGTATGGTAAAAATGAAAACAAGATGCGCTACCTAATTAAGAGAGAAAATTATTGTGTTTTGCTCCTTAATTATTATTTGTTGGACGCAGCTTTATTTCTCTCAAAATTACTTATACAATACAATATGCTACTCGCTGTTAAGAAGCTACTTATTTCTAAAAGAAAAAAATTATTTCTCAAATTTGAGTTTTTTTTCTCTTAAAGTCAAGTATACGAATCTCTTTAAAACATAACTAAACAAAATTTGTGGTGAGCCTATTCAACTCAGATGATGCAGTTTTAGATGGTATTAAAGGCTTTTTCGAGGTTTTCTTCAATATGCGAAGTCAAGTAGTGGTTTGCTTGCATTCCTGTAACTCGGATCTGTAAGTAAAGCTGTTGCTTCCAGTAATAGCTAAAAAACATGTTTTTGTTATCAGATCCAAAGCGTCTATTAACTATCAGCTGACTCTACCGGCTCTGCCAGGGAACTACCATAAGGTATTTAAAAAAGTATTATCCCGCCCGGGTTTCTTGCGAGGTAGGCTGAGTAAATTGAACGTCTAAAGACTTTCCAGTTCATCACGATTCACCAATTTGTCGGTTGATGAGATAAGTGGTGATCTTCTTACCGACATGATAACGGTTATCGTCTTAATCGGAAAGAAACAGTCATAAGCGCTAAGTCTAATGTGATATGCTGCGGCCCTACTTGCGTCTATCGCTTCTAAAGCTTCGCGCAATGACGCGATAAATGCTATCGTCGCAAGCACGACGTGTGCCTTATCGCGCAATTGGCGGTACATCAAAATATTTTAACGCGCTAATATCTCCGGGACGATAAACGCAGTTGCAACTGAAAGGATATAATAACAGCTAATTTAAAGGCAATAAAACTGCAACAACCGACTTCATTTCTCGTGAATCTCTGGAACTCTGGATCATGGACTCTAAATCAGGACTCTTCACCAAATTTATGTGGGGCAAATAAAATCCTCATTTGTTAATAAATAACCAAGTTTTGAGGTTACAAACCTAGCGGTAACCTGTACTAGGTTTGTAACCTCAAAACTACTAGGTACGGTACGGTACCGGTGTGTGGTCGCGTTTCCGATCGGTAGTAGTTTTTAAAAAAATATGTTGACGTGTCAAAATAACTTGTAAAGTTTTATTGAATAAAGTACTTCTGATTTCTGATAACATAATATACTGCCCAGTTAAGAACCTCCTTTGGGACCCAAGCATGAGAAGAATTTTCCAATAAATAAAATCCAATAAAATCCTCATTGGTTAATAAATAACCGAGTTTTGAGGTTACGAACCTAAAAGATATACTGCCGCGTTAAGAACCTCCTTTGGGACCCAAGCAAAAGAATTTTCCAAAATGGACCAGACGTATTTGAGTAATCATAAAAAATACAATACAATACATACATAAAAATATCCAACGGATTAGAACCGTCCTGCCTTTTCGACGTCGGCTTAAAGTATAAGGCGGTGGTATCAAATCGGCAGGGGAGGGGGGGGGGGGGGCGTTGCCTAACTCTACAACCTAGTAATTACAACAAACGTTTATCCTGTTGTTTGCTTTTCACGAATTCCCTAGTAGAAAGGCTGCTATTCTATTCTTATAAGGGAAGCCGAGCCGTCGCAGAGAAACTTTTAATTTTATAGTGTCTTGCTGTATCATATGTCATTTAACGATAGCTGCAGCTGTGTTCTATTCTGCTTTTTGTTCTGCTGCCGCTGTGCTGATGGCATAGAATTATCAGCATGTTATTAAATTTAAACTTTTCAAGCCACCTTTACAATTTTTAATACAATAAAAATTTACTAAGTACATACTTAGTAAATTTTTATTGTATTAAAAATTGTAAAGGTGGCTTGAAATATAAGGCGGTGGTATCAAATCGGCAGGGGAGGGGGGGGGGGGGGAGCGTTGCCTAACTCTACAACCTAGTAATTACAACAAACGTTTATCCTGTTGTTTGCTTTTCACGAATTCCCTAGTAGAAAGGCTGCTATTCTATTCTTATAAGGGAAGCCGAGCCGTCGCAGAGAAACTTTTAATTTTATAGTGTCTTGCTGTATCATATGTCATTTAACGATAGCTGCAGCTGTGTTCTATTCTGCTTTTTGTTCTGCTGCCGCTGTGCTGATAGCATAGAATTATCAACATGTTATTAAATTTAAACTATAATTTACTAAGTATGTACTACTTAGTAAATTATTATATTGTCAACTTTTATTAAACAGTATTGATTGAAATACATTATACAGATTGAAAAACAAAGTAAAACAGTCAAGTGCTTATAATATTATATAAATAAACTTCAAATGACCTTTAATTTAATCGATGCAACCTTAGAGCATGACAGACATACCTACAGGAAAAAAAAATAAAATGGTCAGTAAGACTACTAGGTGATAGAGTTCTGCATCGGCTCGGCCAGGTCTGGTACCACCGCTTTAGCTATTCCTGCCGCAATAGCGTCAGTGCTAGTCACTGTCGTGTTCCGGTTTGGAGGGTAAGGTAGCCGGTAAACTTATGCATGTGGCATTAGACCTTGCCACAAGATAGCAACGCACCATTAACAACTTTGGTGTCATTAGGCGATGGTTGACTCTTTACATCAGGAGACCCATCTGCTTGTTTGCTATCTCATATAAAAAAAAGACGTAGCGAAGGAATATTAATTTTATTACGAACTTTCAAAAACGAGATTACAAATGGACACTACAGATGGGTTTTAAACAAGAACCGTGTTCAATAAATCAAAATATAACAATAAATTTCGATGAAAATGATTAAATTTTTATTGTATTAAAAATTGTAAGGTTTGGCAATTATGAATAAAAAATGACATCTGATAACTGTCACGACCACGGTAACAGATGTCGATTCTTTTATCAAAGTTTTTTATCACTTTTTATACAAATGGTGGTCCATTACGTTAATCACTTCACTTGAGTTTGAGCAATCGATTCTACTTACTTCGTATAATGTCTGTTTTTAAAATACCCCACAAAAATAAATCACACGATCGAGCCATATTTTAACAGCTGAATTTCGTGAAAATATGCGATAGAGAAATTTGGTTTGCAATAAATTAATTGTTTCGGTGGATGTGTAACTTGTGGCGCCATCTTTTTTAAACCATATGCTAGTGTCATTTATACCATCAATAATAATAGGCCAAAATTGAGTCGCTAACATCTCGCAATAGCGTATTCTGTTGACCATAACCACATTTCCAGTCGAATTTTCAAATGTGGTTCACAGCTGCGATGTCTCACTTGAACAATCCCTTAGAACCTACGATGGTGTTGACACATGATGTGCCAACACCATCGTAAGTTTATTACCCAAATGCTTAATAGCAATCTTACAAGGACGACTGTGTTGACCGAAAAAACTCCGTGTTTGTGCCGTGCTCCCCCGTGTTGGCCCCGGACTCCTTTGAAGAATATACCAACTGACCTTCCGGCAGGCGGGTCGTAAAAGGCGACTGATTGGCTATGTGAGTCACTACCATCGTGGCTACTAGGTGGTAGAGTTCTGCATTGTCTCACCCGGATCCGGTACACCACCGCCTTACCTATTCCTGCCGCAATGGCGTCAGTTCTTATCACTGTCGTGTTCCAGTTTGGAGGGTAAGGTAGGTGGTAAACTAATGCAGGTGGCATGGACCTCACCAAAAGATAGCACCGCACCATTAACACACACATTTGGTGTCTATAGGTGATAGTTGAATCTTCTTATCTTAATTATTATTGTAATTTAAGGGTTACATTGTTGTATTGTTACACACACACACATATAATTTATATATATTCGATTCGAGATTTTTCGAATATAGAAAAGATGATTGTTTCATTAAAAAAAATTCAACTTGATATTAATTTTAATTTTTTATTTTTATTTTAATTAATCAAAAAAGTTTTTTCGTAGGACCACGGTCTATAATATCTTGTCTATCTAATATTAAAATTGGAGAGGGAACGACAAACATTGAGTTTCTAGGGCTTTAGATATGAATAAGTAAATGCCGATCTCATCCATAATTTATTAGATATTACTGAGGAAGAAGCTAGAAGGTTAAATGGAGAAATATAAAAAGATATGCCTCGTGGGAAACTAGCTACTGCCTGATTAAGATAACTAAATTCCCTGCGGTAGAAGTCGCGATCACTAAGAATATATTTCTACATATTTATATATACACATATTTCTACATATTTATCGTTTGCTTTTCATCTCATTGAAACCGGTGGAGTAAGTTCCTTCATCGGTGACATATAATAAATTCCAGACAAAATCAAAATTTTGATATTATTTGAAGTTCGCCAAACACAACACTTATAACATACACATATTTTGATAAAAAGACATATTTTATATCTTTACTACTATGTGAATATGTACATTCATTTTTCATAAAATTTCGTATCAAATGAATAAATAAATATCACTGTATAAATTACACGAATTGATCTAACCCCAAAGTAAGTAATTTATTAACATGTAGTATTGGAGTCGATTAACGATACTAATATAGAGATACACACATAAATACTCAAATAGATTTAATAAACACACAAACAGAGAAATACAAACAACTATGCTCATCACATAACCGTTTGTCCTTGTCGGGAATCCAGCCCGAGCCTCATTGATGCGTAGTCAGCTTCGCTAACCACTCGACTAACGGGGCGGTATAGATAACTATTTTATGATTCATAATAATTACACTGTCGCTTTAACTCGAGAACGGCTTGACCAATCTTAAAGAAAATCGGTATGCAGTGAGATGTATTGACAAATATTTTTTCAATTTTGATTTCATTGGTTTCTCAAATCCTCCATACTTATTCTGCTTACACCCTATTTATTCGAGATATGCATAGTACGAGTATCAAGCAATTTGTATAGCACAAACAATATTTTTCACTACCATCATGTTAAATAGATTATAAAAATCTGTTATTGCTTGCCCAGGAACGATGCCACCATCTTTTTATTATTGCCACCATAACATTTCCTGCCACTATCATTTTTGGTCTTGGGGGATAAGAAAGCGGATCACTCTACACATGTGGTTTTTCATCTCAGTAGTATGGACAACAATGTACCATGAATTTTTTGGTTGTATGGTCACAGTCTCTTAAAATCATTCAAGCTGTCTGCTTATTAACTGTTCTATGCTATAAAAATACTGCACTTTTGTATATTCCGATCATTGATATAAAACACCCAAGAAGCACAATCAGTGTATCAACATCGTCCGGGTCCTCTAAAAATGAGTGCACAATTTTAAATTGTGCGCTCATTTCAAATAGACGCGTTGATCGCAACGATGTCAATTTTATTATTTTTTGTACATTGTTTTGTAAAAACAACTATATATCTTGCGTTTAAAGTTGATATGCAAAACATATGTTTTTACCATATCAGCTATAACTTAGCTATAACTACTTATGTAAAATTAGGGACAATTTTGAGTGTCAGTTTTGTTCGAGACTTCTTGGGTTTTTTATATCAATGATTCTGATTTAGAAGCTTTATTTGTAGGATTTTCAATAGCTGTTCTGCGTTATAAAAATACTACACTTATATGCATTCTTGTATATTTAGAAGCTAAAATTTTAGGATTTTAATGGCTGTTTTGTGCCATAAAATACTATACTTATATACATTTCTATTTAATTAGAAGCTAAAATCGTATGATAGTAATTACTGTTTTATGTTTATTTATTTAGAAGCTGTTTTTGTAAAATTTCTATGTTACGGCTAAACAATACAATAGACTCGAAAGCCGTAGTAAGGTAAGGTCACTTTTACTATTTAATTCTATTTACTGCAACTATTACTAAACTAACCTGAATCTGAGCCCTTTGTAATCTCCTTGTAAAATCTTATGCTAACTATAATAACATTCGTATTCCAATCCTCCTGTCAAAAACTGTGGAGATCGGTAAAAATTATGCAATCGCATTAAGCTCTGAACGCAATAATTTCATAAGGTTAAAATTAATATTATTATAATTCAGATAGGATCCAAGTAGAGAAGCTTTAGCTCTTACGCTCAGTGCCGAAATTCAATTACTTCGCTACTTAACGTTAGTCTATTGAGAAATATATGTGTAGAAATCGTCATGTAATATTTTGTATATTGTCATTTATTTTTGGTGCACAATAAAGAGTTATTGTATAGTATTGTAATGTTTGAGCCTATATGTAGGGCTTATTGTATTTCTAAACCAGGGCAGGAGGTGCTACTTTTTATCATGTAAAATATCTTTACTAGTTATGAGTGAATATAGAGTCAAAAGTTAAAATAAAAAATTGGTAAAGTGCGTGTCTGGCCACGCGCAGTGTAGGGTTCCGAAGTTGCCCATCACATTAATGCGGACTAAAAATAAGGTTTTATATTTTCACTAGCTGACCCGCACAGCTTCGCTCGCGAATAGATTAACACGTCGTCAAGATAGCTTTTAATACAAATTTTATTCCCTATTTCAACCCATTAAGGGTTGATTTAAAAAAAAGATAGCCTATGTTTGACCCCGGCTTTTCAACTACTTCCATGCTAAATTTCATGAAAATCGGTCCAGCGGTTTAGCCGTGAAAGTGTAACAGACAGACAGACTTTCGCATTTATAATATTAGTATGGATATGGATACTATGAACATTTAAGCTATTCAACGTCAATGACAAATATATGTCCGCGCTATAGCTTCACCGCCTATAAAAACTTCTCTACGTACATTTTATAAGTTTGTCGACTATTACTCAAAAACTTGTAAAGCCTTCTAACCGTTATAGTTTTCCTTTTAACTTCATTATATTTACTATTATCATGATTTTTTCCCATCCCTAAAACTAATCGTTTAGCCTACGTAGGGGGGGAGGACACCTGACTCTAACAAAAATTAGCAGTTAAAAGCTTAATATTTTACAAACGAGTCCCTTAATCGAAAACTTGTTTTCACAAACCTATTAATTATATAGTTATGTAATATAATAATTTTAAAAACCTATCCAACGATACCTCGCACAATGGGGTACGTGAAAAAAAAATTAAACTCCTCACTTTACATGTAGGGGAGCTACCATGAAAACAAATATTTTTCAAGATTTTATGTTACCACTTTATTGATTGATGACTAATATAATATATTCGTGCCAAATAATAGCTTTCTAGTACTAAGGATTTCTGAACTAACGTGCTGACGGACAGACGGACGGACAGACGGACATAGCGAAACTATAAGGGTTCCGAGTTTACTTCGGAACCGTAAAAAGGTAACTCACCATCGCTTATTTTTTGTGCATTGCAACTGCAAAACGCCGGGTAGACGGTAGTAATAATTTACCATTTGGTGAGCCTCTGCTCGTTTTTTTCCTATTGCATAAAAAAATTTAGTGATTGCGAATTTACAGTAACAAACATACAAACAAACATTTATGTGTAGAGAGTATAAGAAAATGTTTTGTGGTTTTTTCAGTAACTTGAAATTTGAAAATGATCGTCTAAAACTAGTTTTTTCTTTTTTATATTAAAAAATAGCAAACAAGCAAATAGGTCTCCTGATGAAAAGAATCAATCATCGCCTATAGACACCAAAGGTGTTAATGGTGCGTTGCTATCTTGCGATGAGGACTAATGCCACATGCATAATGTTTACCGGCTTGTGGCGGCTGTTTTCCTTTGAAATTGAAATTTACTTATTAGTTGGTGTTGGCATATGTAATGTATGAAAACACCATTTAAAATTGATTTTTTAACGGGAAAACTTACCAATTAATATCCAGAAAAAAACACATATGTAACTGTATTCTCCGTATTTTCCCCGTGTTGGATCCAGGCTCCTTTGAAGAATAGACCAACCGCCGTTCTGCCAGGCAGGTCGTAAAAGGCGACCGATTGGCTACGCGAGTCACTACCATCGTGGCTACTAGGTGGTAGAGTTCTGCATTGTCTCGCCCGGGTCTGGTACCACCGTCTTACCTATTCCTGCCGCAATAGCGTCAGTGCTTGTCGCTGTCGTGTTCCGGTTTAGAGGGTAAGGTAGCCGCACCATTAACATCTTTGGTGTCTTTAGGCGATGGTTGACTCTTTTCATCACGAGACCCATCTGCTTGTTTGCTATCTTATGATATGAAATAAAAAAGAAATAAATAAATTCCAAATAACACCTTTAATTATCTGACAGGGTTTTTTTTACACAATGTATATATAGGTACATTCATACATATATACTAGAATATATTTCATAAACACCCAAACCCAGAAATACAAACATTTATGCTCATCACACATATGTGTCGTATCGTCGTGTATTGTCGCCGTCGGGGATCGAACCCGAGCCCCGTTGATTGTGTAGTTAGGATCGCTAACCACTCGACCAACGGGGCAGTCAATCCTACTAGGACTTTGACTAAACGAACATACTAACAGATGATGGAGAAGCTGTAACCAGTAACAAAGCAATGGTACGCCCTCAGACCACATGATTACTAACAGACACGCCATTCGGAAGGAAGCGTGTGGCCGCGCATATGAGCAAACGCTCCTATCACTGTCAAAAATTTCATACATTTGTAAATATATTATATCGTGAATAAGTAATAATAAACTATGTTGTACTGTTTTATCCATACCGAATTAGATGATTTAGGTAGGTTTAAAAATTACCCTTGAAGTGATTTTATTTCATCGGTAAGTAGTATAACTCTGTATATTACCTAAATTCTCTCTTCTGCAATGTGTAAATGCAAGCTACACTGACAAACTAAGAAATTATCTTGAAAGGCGTGTCCATTTAATTTGTGGCTTGCAATGTAAAAAAAAAAACTTGAGAGGTGTCAAGGGACACCCGGATGGAGCAAAGTTCCTTTCGATTAATTAGTGAAGGAATTGTAATAAAATTTTAAATTGTAATGAAATGTAAATCTGGCTTGCTTTCTATAAGAGAGAGAGAGAGAGAGAGACAGAGAAACATGCGCACGCCGCTTACAATACCTTACTATAGCAAAAAGTGTCGTGACAACTTTTTGTAAGATGTTTTTCCGTCTAGCCCCCTTTCACAACGCGCGATAAGGAACTTCGTTCCAATAAAACAAAATTAAACTGTCTTAATGTAATGTCCACTAAAGGTACGTGCACTTTAACATTATATTCTTTCACTTGATAATAGAGTTTCGTCTGCACACAGACAACCTTCTTCGAGAAATAAATTTTATTATGCTAAGACTTTTCTTTCAAATGCCTAATTACTGCAAAGTTTCTGTATGTATGTAAATGTATGGTAAATGAATAACACATATTTGTATAGTCTAAGACAATACACAATACTAACAACAAACGTTGTGATATCGACTGTGTCTCTAGACCGAATGGAGCTATCTAATGTTTAATGACTAAATCTCCCGATCCCAGAGGAACTAGTGACATGTACGCTCGTAAAACACCACAGAAGTAAAGACAGTAAATAATGTGCAGACTTTGTACAATACTACGGTGAAAAGAAGCAATATTTCATTTTGTTTGTTCAGTAATTCTACCCTAATCGACAAAGTTTACTCATACGTAAAATAAAATTACTTAGAATTCATGTTATGTGTTAATTAGTGTTTTAATGTACCTATTTGAAATATAACACATAAGGATACGTTAAATTTATTAACAACATTTTAAATTCATGTAACTTACATTACATCTCTACCCTGTGTTAATCCGGGCTCCTTTTGAAAAATAGAACATCTGCCGTTCTGCCAGGAAGTTCATCAGAGGCAAAAAATTGGCCATCCGAGTCACTACCGGCCACTAGGTGCTAGAGTTCTGTTTTATCTCTCCCGGGTCTGGTACCACCGCCTTACCTATTCCTGCCGCAATTAGTTTCAGCGCTTGTCACCGCCGTGTTCCGGTATGGAGGGTAAGGTAGCCGGTAAACTTATGCATGTGGTATTAAGACCTCGCCACAAGGAAAGAAACGCACAATTATCATCTTTTTTTTAATTTATTAAAAAACTAGCTGTTGCCACCGACTTCGTCCGCGCGGACTTCGTTTACTCCGCACAGCACCTGGCCGCTAGGTGATAGCGTGATAATATGTAGCCTATATGTTGACCTGACCTGTTAGTAATATTCATGCAAAATTTGAAGTAAATCCATGCAATATATTTTGAGTTTACACCGGACATACATACAGACAAACAGACTAACAGATAAACAGCAAAACAGACAAAATTCTAAAAACTATATTTTTGGCTTTGATATCGATTGTAGATCACGCCCCAAGTATTCTTTTAAAAAAATATTCAATGTACAGTTTTGACTTTCCTACGATTTTATTATATGTATAGATTAGATACTCTAAAGCAAATACATAATGTCTTATCTGCCAAACTTGTATACAGTTTGTCCGCAGTCTTTGGTGTCTATATTTTTTTTTGTCTTTGGCAATCGTTTTCTCTTTCTGTCAGGAGAGCCATCTATTTGTCTACTATTTTATGATATAAAAAATATCTTGAATCGTTCCCGAAATCAAACCTGGGCAACGTTGTTTTTTTTCTTCAGAAAACTGAATAAAACTCATGTGGTTAATGCTGACACCGCACCACACATAGAGGTGACATAAGATGAAATTTTGATTGATATATGTTTAATAGGTCAAGTAGTTAGCGATCCTGTTTTTACATGAGGAAACCCGTCATGGGTACCAATCTAATCATGGGGGTAATAGATTACGGGGGGAAACCCCACAATAGCCGCCTTCGGCGCATAATATGTAGGGAAGCTACGAACGAGTATGCGCATTTCTTCTAAGATGTTGGTGGAACTTCTTTTGCTTTTGCTCTCTACAAGGAAAATCATTGAGCAAGATTGCACGTAGTTAATTGTACAACGTAGATACGTACTTTACGTTCCACGTTAGAGTTCGTTGGCCCCCGCCCCTAAACAATCCGGGGACGCGCACGCTTTTCCTGCTCGCGTTCACCTTCCACGCGTTCCTTCAATGCTGTGACATTACACTATCGTACGACGCAAAGACCGACCTCCAAGCAGCTTCGTTATTTACTCTATCGCATATTAGAGCTGCTAGTGTTAGGAGTGACCCGTGAAATCGACGTGCTCAGATTCGATTACCGACAGGGATAAACATTTTGTATGTTAAGCATAGATATTTATATTTCTAAGTTTGGATTTTTTTTAATAATAATATCTTTATTAATTTCCCCCTTTTTTTCACAACTGTACATTCAATTAAACATTAGTAAGCGTAGGATTGTTTGGGGAGACATCTCGTAGTCTTCGCGCACTTCCCGTATGGGAAGTGGGGAAATGGTTTCGGGGCTGGTTTGCCCCCTTACCATGAATTCTTTTCGCCGACCGTAAATACGGCCGGGTCGTTGGGGTGTGAACTTGCACGGGGTGATTCTAGTATAAAGGTAAGGTAAATTTGGTAGTTTTCTATGTGAGTTGTTAGAGGTTTCTATGTGAAAAAGTTATTCTGAATTTATTCTCTCATCCTCCCCGCCCGTTTTGTCTTCACACCGCCCCGTGCGATCACCCTGCCGGGGGCGACCCATGGGGGAGACCCGATAAAGTGACCCGCGAACAAGGACGGTGACTTTAGAGGGCGGGTGGAAGAGAGAAGAAGAAATCTATTAGGTGGGTAATATGAGGTCCCTGGGATAGGATTTTGCGTCAGGCGGACGCGCGTGCCAGGGTGCGATTGATTTAATATGAGGATGGGATGAGGAATCTGCTCGCTCATACATACGTCCGGCTGTTCTCTTTATGAAGTCCTCCAGACTCTCCATCTTCAGGTCTCGGTGGATGACTGAATTCTTTACTGTTTTTGGAGCGTTCACGACCCTACGCAGCGCAATGTTTTGTTGCTGCTGTAGGTTCTTCTTGAGGCTTGGTGATGCAAGGTAATACCAGCTTGCCGCTGCGTAGGTTAATCTTGATCTAATGTAGGTCTTATAGATACTTAGTTTAGTCTTGATGGGGAGTCTGGAGTTCATAATAGGTCGCACTGCCGCCATGGCCATTCTAGTTCCATTTATGATTTTCCTGACGTGTGCTCTCATTGTCAATCTCGTGTCTAGGGTTACTCCAAGGTATTTCACATTTCCCGTCCATTTTATTTTTTCTCCGTCCAGGTGGAGCTCCGGGAGGTTGCCTCTCTTTCTAGGTCTCAGCGCTTGTGTCTTGTCTGCGTTAGCAGACAGGCGCCATTTGGATAACCAACAAGGAAGTAGGTTAAGGCAGCTTTGGATTTTGTTGGCTGCATGTTTGGCGGATATGGATACCGCCGTGAAAGCCGCGTCGTCCGCGTACAAGGCGAGCGAACAGCCGTCTCCCACCGGTATATCATTAGTGTACACTGAGTACAGCGTCGGCGAGAGACAGCTGCCTTGTGGTACTCCAGCTTCAATCTTCCGTTCTGTGGATAGAACGTCTTCTACCGCAACTTGGAACGTTCTTTTTTCGAGAAAAGATCCGATCACTCTTACGAAGCGTTTTGGTATTTCTTCTTTGGCTAGTTTGTACAGCAGACCGTTATGCCATACACGATCAAAGGCCTTCTCCATGTCAAGTAGTACTGCAACCGATTGTTCTTTCTTGTTGTGTGCGGCTACAAGGGTGTGCAGTACTCTTGACAGTTGAAGGACTGTGCTGTGACCAGCCCTGAACCCGAATTGCTCTGGTCGAGGGCTGAAGTGTTTCTCGAGGTGTTGGATGAAGAGTTTTTCAAATATCTTGGATATTGTTGGAAGTAATGTAATGGGTCGGTAACTATTGGGTAAAAGTGAATTTTTACCCTGTTTAGGGATCATGATTACCCGACCCAGTTTCCAGATGTCAGGGAATTTTCCGGTTCTCATTATTCCGTTAAATAGCCGGGTAACGGCTGCTATTGTTCGAAAGGGGAGGTGGCGCAGAGCTTTATTGGTTATAGCGTCTGCGCCTGGGGCTTTCTTAACTTTGGCTTTCTGGATTAATCGTCGAACTGAGTTCGGCGAGAAGAAAACGGGGGCATCTTCTGTGTTCGGCGTTGTAGAAAAGTAGTCCTCGAGAAACTCTTCTACTTCAGTGTAGTGTGCTACGTCGGATATCGGGTTAGGGCTGAATTGTGCTTCAAGGTGGTCTGCGAAGATTTCGGCACGGTCTGCTGCTCTGTACCTTGGCGTGCCGTCTGCGTGTCGGAGTGGTCGGATTGGGTTGGGTTTGCTCGTTAATTGTCTGCATAGACGGTGGAGTGATGCCCAATCGTTTTCGGCTTCCTCTATCCTGGCCTCCCAGCTATCTGCAGAAGCGCGTTCCAGATCCTTTTTCACTTCGGCAGATAGTTTATTTAGCTGGGCTTTTAATGTAGGACATCTTGTGACTTGCCATTGTCGGCGGATGCTCCTCTTCTTCTGGATCTTTTCCCGAATGTAGGTGGGTAAGTTGGTAGCTCGAGAGGTAGTTAGTTGAGTCCTGGATGCTTTCTTTAATGCCTCTTGAATGTTGGACGTTATGTTGGTTGCCAATTGATTTACCTCTTCCGACGTGGTTACAGGCTGACTGATATTTGCTTCTTCTAGCATAGAAGAGAAAGTGGCCCAGTTTATCAGTTGTCGGGGGGGTATAGGGGCTAACCTTACCGGGGTGTCGTCGGTTGTAATCAGAATAGGGAGGTGATCTGATCCCATATCCTCCGGGATCACCTCTAATTGGATATTAAATAAGATGTTATTATGCACTACCAAGTCTATAACATCTGCTGTTTGGGTATCTGCAAATGGGTAGTGGGTGGGTGCTTCTGGTGCTTGCACAGTTAGCTCTAGGTGTTCTGCGATCCCGAGGAGCCGTCTTCCTTCGGTATTGGTGATGGTGGAGTGCCACGCCAGGTGTTTGCAGTTCCAGTCACCGGCTGCTATTGTCGATAGAGAGGAGTTGAAAATCTCCTTGACTTCTTCTAGAGAAATTTTACTAGATGGAGGTTTGTAGACTGCAAAGAGTCTTAGAGGATTTCCGGTGACTAGAATTTCAACACCCAGCGCTTGCATTGCTTGAATGTCTACCCGTGGAAGCGGTTGGTGGATGACCCTTCGGTGCACAAATATGGCTAGCCCCCGATAGGCCATTTGCCCGCTGGTGTCATCTTGTCTATAGACGGTATAGTTGGACACTTTCAGTTTCTCTCCTGGACGTAAATGGGTTTCATTAACCAACATAACGTCCACATTCTGCTCTTTTATAAAATGTTTAAATAATGCGGACTTCGCCATGATTCCGCAGGCATTCCAATAGGCCACCCTTAGAGTCCTACGATCCATATAGTTGGAGTAGTTCCGTCATTCCTCGCAGGACGGCCGATACAGGGTCCGAGCCCTCACGTAGTGCCCCCAGCACATCTTGAAAAATTTGTATTGCTTTCTCAAGCAATACAAACTTCCCTTCGTCCGGGGACACGGAGGGCGCCGCTCTATTGACTGATTTGTCTCTTTTGGGAAGATGGGTGTTCATGGTAACTCTTGGTTTGGATCCCATTTTGGGCTCGTCTATTTCAGTATCAGTCTCAGTCCGGTTCGATTTGGATTTTAATCCGGACTTCTTCTTCTTCTTACGAATGGTCTTCTTCTTAATTGCATTTTTGGGTTTGTAGTCATTTGCCGGGGGCGCTAAAGTCGTTACGTTAGCTTGGCTTTCCTCGTTTGTTGGTTTTTCCCGTGGAATTTCTTGTGTGGCATTTTGTGGCGTCTTAGATCTTGTGCGCGTCATTGTTGTCAAAGCCACCGTACCTGCTCTTTTGTTTCGCGCTTCCCTTCTGTACACCGGACAACTTGTGTTATTCGCGGTGTGGGGCCCTTCGCAGTTCGCGCAGGTCGGTGGGTCCTCCTTAGGGCGAGGGCAATCCATGGCCTTATGCTCTCCTCCGCAACGAACACATTTTTGCGGACGATGACAATTGTGCGATGAATGTCGGAACAATTGGCATCTATGGCATTGTGCGGGGCCCTTTTTGCCCCGCCATGCTTCTATTTTAATTCCGGGCATATATAACATTTCATTAATGTCATATATGTTTGGCAAGGTGTCGGCTTTGCGTTTGATAATTGCCATGAAAATACAGCCAGGTCTGCCAGACCGGGCCATGATGGGGCGCACGTACTCCGCTTCGTGTCCCAGTGCTGCCAGTTCTTGGCTGATTTCATTTACGTCGGTGTCTGCCGGCAGGCCTCTAATCGCCACCTTCACACTTCTCTCCGTTGGTAATGAATAACAGAACCATGAAATGGTTTCTGTTTTTTCCAACTCGGTAAGGTAGCGTTGGACCGCTCTGTATTCTACCTCGTCTTGGGGTGTAAAACGCACACCTCTCCCATAAGGGCGGGCATTTGGTGTGTGTCCGAGTTTATCTTTTAGATTTTTAAAATGTTGTGTCCAATTTGGTAGATTTTCAACTACCAACGGAGGAAATCTACTTTTGGTTGAAGTCGCGGTACCATCTGGTAGCGTGTTAGTTGGTAGCGGCGGTGGTGGTAGTGTATTGCTAGTAGTAGCAACTACCGTTGCGAACGAGAGAGGCGGAGATGGATCAGCCGGCACACATTGGCGTTTGGCCTCTTCTTCTCCTGTGTCATCAGCGTCTCTCTTCCTTCTGGCGGGAGTGGTACAAGGTGGTAGTAATATAGGGGCCACTTCAGCTCTCTGAATGGCCGCTAGGTCTTCCGGTGAGATAGGGGAGTTACGGCCTTCCCTCTCTAATTCTTTACTCTTTTTTTCCAAGTGTTGGGCCATTGCTGCCAATAAATCATCATCTAGTAACTTGGCATTCTTTAGTCGAGCAACAATAACATAATTTTGCTCTAACTGTGTCTTAGGCGATGTCTTTTGGGGTAATTTTGGTGTTTGCGCTGTCGAAGCGCACGACACTACGTCGGTTCCTTGTACGACGGTGTCGCGATCGCGGCGCGCGGACGAGTCACGGCGCGCGGGCCGGTCGCGGCGGGGGACAGATGAATCACTGTTTACCGAGGAGTCTCGTCTCGACTCGCTACTCGCGGACGAGTCGCGTAGCGAGGAGTCGCGCGAGACCGGCGGGTTTAATTTTGGGTCGCGGGCACGTCTTTCAATAGGACGGCGAGATAAACGCGGATCCCTAGGAATCATTGGCGTAGTAGTTAGCATAGGTGTTGTTTGTACAGATGTACAGGGTTGTCCAGGTAGGGCCGCCTTTCGTGTAGACGGTCCAGCTTGTGCCGCCTTTGGTGAACGTCGTCCCGAGGTACTCGGTTTCACTGGCGGTGATGTAGGTGGCGTTTTCCTGTATGTTGCAGGCGGGGGCGGCAATGCGCGGGGGGCGGGAATTCGCGATTTGCGCGACGGCACTGTTTCCCACCCCGACATTTCAGCAATGTCAGTGTCGGAATGCGTTCGCGCTCTAGGTGTTTGTGGCGGCAATGAGCTCTTAGAAGAGCTAGTCAACCCTTGGCCTCCTGGTTCCTTGAAAGGACCCCGGCTGCCAGGGTTTCCTTCCGACATTTTAACGGAGCGTATTACCGTGACCCAAACGGCGACTGTTCGATGACTGAACAGTCGCCGGGTACTCCAGGGCAGGGATTATCCCCTCAACAGGGTGGTTTCTCCGCCACTTTGCTACGAAAGTAGTGAGAAATCCAAAGATATTCGCGGGTCCGAACGGATAAGTGTACGCGCAGTTTAAACAATATTAATACATCGATCGCATTTATATCATCAACTGGTAACACTTAGAAAAATACTCCGAACCGTCCGTTTGGGGAGACAGGAGTCCAAACTGAGTTGTACCCGTATTATGAATCTCGTGGCCTCCGCCTCTCAAATAGGTACAACGTTTTTGAACACATTTATATTGCAAATTGGAAGATGCAAAAGAATTATGATATTAGATAAATTTTTAAATGTATGCAAGCAAGTGTGGTGTGTATATCTATCTATTTATGTTATGTGAGTGTGTGTGTGTGTATTTATTAACTATATTTCAGTATTTATATTATACGTATTTCTGTATATTATTATCATTGACTAACGCCCGTATAACACACAATAAATTTGCTTGTTTAGAGGTTAGATCGATTCATGTAACAGTCCAGTCGAAATAACCATGAGACTTATTTTAAGACAAAAGCGTATAGCCAATTTTTGTGTAGACTTTCAATTTAACCTTGACAGAACCCGTGTTTTATAGTCTGGAAAGTTAAAAAAATCTGGTTACTAACCACCGCAACGTAGTATATAAAAATAGTCCAGGCAAACCTTCCAATTTTTACAACGGTCTTGTGACTGGACGAGATTGTATATATTCCTCGTTGTCAGCAAAAATAACTCACCTTTTTGAGACATCGTTTTATACAAACTACTAATTAATGCTGCAGTGACCATGATTAATTCACATACCAAGCAAATAGTATATATAAGAATCGAGATGCGAAACAGTACATACCTACCAAGCTACCCTATTGCGATACAAAATATAAATAAATAACAGCCTAGGAAACTTTTGATTACGGATGCTTTAATTGGTGCTTAACTAACGAGATACTCTTGTTTGAGATGCGCAACAAAAATTAAAAACTTTATAATAATTTTCATTTATTCAGTTTTACACGCGCAACAAATTATTAATCTTAATTTGTTGCGCGTGGAGCCAATTTGTATCTAGGTAGGTATATATATATATTTAGTTCAAATCAAAATAACAATTAATTTTTGTGAATCAACATTACTCTGCATTATGTAAAGTATTCATCAGGATAACAGCAAAAAAATGCGTGTCAGAAATTAAAAACCAGATCTAAATTCACAGACGAAGCCCAGGGCATGGCTAGGTTTGGACTATAATTAGCCTCAATGTGCTCTCAGAGTACTTGAATACTTGAAAAATCATAACCAAATTAAATAAGTAAGTAAGTAGAGACTGTATTAGGTATTTTATAATTTTATATAAATTTTGTAATTGATACATAAGGGGCCATAATGATCCTGATGATCTGAACTATGATGAATATTTTGCGAAATCACAAAAATTAAGTTTCATTGTTATTTGGTAGTTATGGTTACTTTTTATATAAACATAAACTAAAAAGAATAGTACCTACTATCTTACTTATGGATTCTATATATCAAAATACAAATAATAATGTAAATGGAGTCCATCGTATATTATGATATTTGAATACCGTACTCTCGTATTCGGTGTTCTACAAAATACTGAATACAGAGAACACAGTTCCATCTTTATGGTAATAGCCTCTGAAACCAGCTCGCAATAAACATGCCAAACTACAGTACCTAGATAACGTACAAAGCCCGTTGCATGTTCATAAATATTTGTCAAGTATATACAGAGAACAGCAAAAATCCCACAGACCACACAAATACTACTAGACACGATGTTGGGGGCAAAATGCGTAGCCGCTTGTTTGAACAAAATATTTATGTATATGTCAAACGCTTTTAGATATATTATATTTTCTCTAATTATATCGAAGCGTAAAACGTATAAATATGCCATATTGTATTTAGTTATCATGTCGAATAAAATGCTAAGGCTTAAGGAATACCTCTGGAGTGATTTTATTTCATCGGTAAATATTATAACTCTGTACTTTCCTATGTAAATGCAAGCGACGTTGACAACAGAAGAAATTGCTTTGAAAGGCGTATATAGTTTAATCCCGTAGGAGACAAACGCGGTATGTAGGTTGGTCGATAACATTTTTTTTTTATAGTAGAGGGGGCAAACGAGCAGATGATGCACCTGATGGTAAGTGATCACCGCCGCCCATGGACATCCGCAATACCGGGGGTATTGCAGCTGCGTTGCCGGCCTTTTAAGAATGAATAAGCTCGTTTCTTGAAGGTCCCTAAGTCGTATCCATTCGGAAACACCCCCGAGGGTAATAGATTCCACAAAGGAGCAATGCGAGGCAAAAAGTGTCGACAAAAGCGCACGGTTGCGGATTTCCAGACATCGAGGTGGTGAGGATGGAACTTTAAATTTTGACGCGATGCCCGATGGTGGAATTTAGCGGCAGGCATTAGTCCGAACAACTCGTCGGAACACTCCCCATGATAAATACGGTAAAAGATGCAGAGCGAGCTTACATCTCTGCGTAACGCCAAAGAGTCAAGCCGATTAGAAATAGCCTGGTCGTCAACGATTCGAACCGCTCTACGTTGAATGCGATCAAGAGGAAGAAGCTGGTACTGAGGAGCTCCGGCCCAGAGGTGAGAACAGTACTCCATGTGAGGTCGAATTTGGGCCTTGTAAAGTTGGAGGCGATGGGCTGGCATGAAGTACTGCTTTGCTCTACTGAGTACACCAAGCTTTTTGGAGGCTAGTTTAGCCTTCTCTTCCAAATTACCACGGAACTGAACGTTGTTCGATATGTCGACTCCCAGAATTCCAATACTGGCTGAGGCTGGCAGGAGAGTGTTTTCGAACCGAGGTGATACGACAAAGGGTGTTTTTTTGCGGTGAACGCACAGAGCTGCGTCTTTTTGGGGTTAAATGTAACAAGGTTTTGACGACCCCATTCTGAGACATCAGTTAGTTGATTCTTGAGTTCAGACACGAGCTTGATCCGGCCCTCTTCGACGTGTTCCCGAGAAATACCGCTACGGCCGGAGTATGTAGCATCAACAGTACTGTCGTCCGCATAGCAATGTATGTTACTAATTCGCAACATATCATTGATATGCAGAAGAAACAGTGTCGGTGATAGCACGCAGCCTTGGGGAACACCAGCATTGACAGGTTTAAGATCGGAGCATGCACCGTCGACTACGACCTTAATGCTCCGATCAGCCAAAAAACTGGTGATCCACTTGCATAGTTTCTCGGGAAGCCCATAGGAAGGCAGCTTTGAGAGAAGCGCTTTATGCCATACCCGAGCGAAGGCCTTCGCTATGTCTAAACTAACTGCCAATTCCTCCCCCCTTGGACTCAACTGCCTCCGCCCAACGATGTGTCAGGTATACTAGAAGATCACCAGCTGAGCGGCCACGACGGAAACCGTACTGACGGTCACTAATCAGCTGGTGCTCTTCTAAATACTTCAGGAGCTGACAGTTTATATGTGTCTCCATGACTTTGGAGAACAAGGAGGTTATGGCTATTGGCCGATAGTTTGACGGATTAGAGCGATCTCCTTTTTTAGGAATGGGATGCACTAAAGCTGTTTTCCATGAATTCGGTACCACGCCGAGTGAATAGGAGAGCCGGAATAGGTGCGTCAATACTGGCGCCAACTCTGGAGCACATACTTTAAGCACAACAGGAGGGATGCCATCAAGCCCACTCGACTTGTGGATGTCCAAAGAAAGAAGTGCTTTACGCACAGCTGACTGCCGAAACTGCGGTTCTGGCATGGAACTATCACACTGCGGGATGGTAGGCGGTGTGTTCCCTCGGTCATCCAGAGTCGAGTTGGCCGCAAAGAACGAGCCCAGAAGATCGGCTTTCTCCTTTGCGGTATGGGCAGAGAGTCATCGTCTCTGTGCAAGGATGGAAATGAAGGCTGGGAGAAAGTCCCTAAGACAGCCTTGGCGAGAGAACGCACGAGTGCCAGAAGGAAGGCGAACTAATTTCTCACCAATTCTGCCAATGTGTTCCGCTTTTGCCTTGGCGATAGCTCTTTTGAAGAATCTCGAGGAAGAGTTGTACTCCTTTCGTAATGCGCTAGTTTTTACATCACGAGATGCCGACGCAGCAGCCCAAGCTCGGTAGCAATCCTGCTTTCGGCGTAAAGCCGCTATGCAGTGGCGACCAAACCAAGGCTGAGACTTGCCACCGATGGGCACCGCAGAAAACGGAATGAAAAGTTCCATGCCCTGCAGCCCCACATCAGCGACAGAGTCAGCGACAGCATTCGGATCATCCAGCGAGAAGCACAACCGCCCCCACGGGTAGGATGCAAAGAAAGACCGCATCCCGTCCCAATCTGCTGACATATAGTGCCAAACGCGACGACAGCCTGTAAAGGGAGACCGTGATGGGTGCGTGACCGGCACTTTGCTCCGGATCAGGCAGTGGTCCGACGCGCTAAGTGGAGCGTCCACCGATACCTGATAACGATCCGGGTCAGAGGTCAGCAGGAGATCCAACAATGAAGGCGTATGGCCATCCACATCGGGAACACGCGTAGGCGAGGTTACCAATTGTGTTAGACCATACGCCAAGGCAAAATCGTGAACAGACCTCCCCGCATGATCGGTGGTGCGAGAACAAAGCCATTCGGCGTGGTGGGCATTAAAATCGCCCAAGATCACGATCTCTGCGGAGGGGGTCTGCTCTAACACGGAATCCACAGCCATTTGTAAGCGCTCAATGAGCCGGTCAACCTCAATATTCCCGCTATGGTACCTGTATAGGAACGCGTAGCTGCGTGGATGGTCGTCGCAAGCTACGCGTAACCAGAGGATGGATAGGTCCTTACCTTCAAGTCTGCCGAGGCGCCGGTAACAAATATCTTCTCTGACGTATGCGCACACACCAGCCCGCGGTACAAAGGAATGTTCCAGTTTGTACCCCGGGTAGGAGAGGTAGGAAGTATCAGCCGGAGAAGATATCTGTGTCTCGGTCAAGAAGAGCAAAGCTGGCTTCGCCGTCTCGAGATGGTAGTGGACGGCGATAACATTATGAAAAACAAATATAATTATATTTATAAAATAATAAATATTATAGTATATATAAACGCTCGTATATTTTACACTCTCGTATATTTTGGACAGCACTACGTCGAGCCAACGGCGTCTTTAATGTCGAAAACGTCTATTCGTCTATCGACATGTTTTAGACGGCAATTTTTTGTTGCCACGATGATATATTGAAATATTATTTTTTTAGATTATTTTCTTGATCTGGGAAAATTTTTGACCCGGCAAAAGTTATTTTTAACCCCCGACGCAAAACCAGGGCTATTATAAGTTTCAGGTGTATATCTGTGTATCTGTGTGTCTGTCCGTAGCATCGTAGTCCGATTTGGTCACGGTTTTTTTAATTGAAAGCCCTGCTTTGCGAGATAGTTCTTAACTATGATTCAGTAGAGTATGTTCAGCCGTTTCAAGATCACCAGCTCTTTTCAAATTGATGAAAGGAATTAAACAACTTGTAAAGGCTTTATCAATACTAAATTTTGTTTTCTGTATCTGTTACAAAACTTCATGCCATGACACGATAAATGCAGATCTGACCTCTTCATTTATCGCGTCATTGCGCGAAGCTTTGTGACGATAGACGCAAGTGCGGCCCCAGCATTACAAGATTTGCAAGTATACGAGCGAGTTGGACCATATGAAACAAGCAGTCCCGCCGACTACGGATATTTACAACACAAAGACAGTTGCCAATGAAATACCGGCTTCTAAGAAATTTAAAGAGCCTCCTCTTAAAAATCCCAAACTCGTAAACGTATTGGTAAAAATCAGCGCAAATGCATCTAACCTGAGTTTCCTTCGTCATCAGCATGAAAACCGAATACATTGATTACCTGTAACAAAACAAAAACATGAAACAATCCATTAAGAATTAAAAACTCTAACCCGTCTACGTAAAATAGCCTATATGCATATTTCCATTGCGTAGTTACCAGATGGTCAAAATTATTTCATACTAGCTGACCCGCGCGGCTTCGCCCGCGAGTAGATTAACATGTCGTCAAGATAGCTTTTCATATAAATTTCATCCCCTATTTCAACCGTTTAAGGATTGATTTTTGGAAAAAAATGGGTTATGGCTGTGTCATAGACACAGCCGTGAACCTTTAACGTGAATACGTCTACGTCACAGGTCTTGCGATAACATTTTTCATTCGTCGTTCCAATTGTGATTGTTCCCCGTCAAACCTATGTATGGACCTAGACCACGTCCGTCCATCTTGTGGATAGCAAAGTACAGCGCAAGGCGGCGCCACCACCAGAGGTTGAACCGTTATTACCCACCGATACCGAAGAATTAGGCGAAATAATCAAAAACTTTCACAATAAAAAGGCCCCGGGGCCGGTTAAAATCACCAATATGGGAGTTAAATACTTCCCTCCCTCCCCTACATACCTACTAGTTTGCATCATTAATGCACTCCTAGCCGTTTGCGCGTTTCCGGACGAGTGGAGTGAAGCCACCGTCACAGGATAATACACAAACCGGAAAAACCCCGAAATGTCAGTAGTTACCGTCCCATTAGCCTAATCAATAAGCTTGGCAAAATCTACGAAAAAATCATATTATCTCGCCTTAGGGCATTTGTTCACGAGAAATGTCTCATAATAAATGAGTAGTTCGGTTTCCGAGTAGCTATCCAGTGGTATAATTAGATTTTAAATGTTAGAGATAGTTATATAGCTATAACACCAAACTGTATGCAACGATGACGGCAATTTTAAAGACGTATTCACCTCAAAATTAGCCTATGTTTGACCCCGGCTCTTCAAATACTTCCATGCCAAATTTCATGAAAATCGGTCCAACGGTTTAGCCGTGAAAGCGTAACAGACAGACAGGCAGACAGACTTTTGCATTTATAATATTAGTAAGGATATCTTTTTTATGTTAGTTGGATATGCAAACAGCCAGTTTACCTGTTATTAACTAGCCCAGGTAACTTATGTGTTGCCTATCCTGAGACATAAAGTGTTAAGTCTCTGTGCCAGTAATTACACTGCCTGTTTTACTCTTCTCTCCGAAACACAGCAGAGCTGTTTCACGGGTAAAACAATCAACATGGTGGTACTCATGCGACCAGGAGCTCGGCACAGCGCATCCCTCCCACGCACCGGTAATCTGCTTTCTACAACTGAAATAAATCCTATGACTCTTTGTATATTAAAATTCGTAAAGTTATTTGCATTATAAGTCATACCAAAGTAATGGATATACTCGTATATAATATACAAACACTAGCGATATTATCATATTTCTAGCCTCCTCAAGAAAAAATATTTTAATTTTAGTTGTAATTAATAATAATAGTAATTAATATTAGCTGACATATCAGGGTAAAATGCTTATACAATCTTCACCCCCTATTCCACCGTCTTAGGGGATGAATTTCGAAAAATCCTTTCATATTCCCCATCTAATTTGTAAGAACATCCCTGTAAAAAAATAGCCTAGGGCTTAGACTGGGCATTGATATGGCATTCATTGAGTTAGGACCTTTCCTTTTTTAATATACAGATAAGTTTTAATAATTTTTAACACAGTAAAACTGCAGCAACCGACTTTCCATTTCCTGTATCTCCGAAAAACTGGATCAGATCTTTACCAAAATAAAATGGGACCATACAGGAAGTATCGGGGAGGGGGAGCCTCTCAAACAATAAAGATATTTTTAAAATCGGTTCATAAATGACCGAGTTCTGAGGTAACAAACATACAACCGAATTAATAACATCCTCTTTCTGGGAAGCCGGTTGAAAACAAAATGTAACTTTAAAAACTTTTGTTAAACTTTTATGACATGAAACTTAAACGCAGTAAAACCAAAGCATTTGACTCCTGATATCCTGTGTGTTTCTTGAACCAAAGATGTTTAAGTATTCCCTCCAACCAAAAAAAAAAAGATTTTTCTGAATCAGTGAATAAGTTACCGGGTTCTGAGGTAACAAACATAAAAAACACAGCCGAATTGAATACTTTTTGGGACTATTAAGTACTTTTTGGGACAAATGAGTTATACCAAATACCAAAAAGTGCGTAATAGTCCCAAAAAGTGTCTACTCAATTAAATTTACAAATTACACATTAAAACAATAACATAAATTAAAATAACATAAATTTACACATTAAAACAAAACAAAAATACATACTTGGAGTTATAACAATTCCATGTCACATGATAGTTTGCAAAACTTTTATTTAATTTCTAATTTGTCCCCCAAAAGTAACCTATGTTTAAAACTCAGTTGATCGATCCAGTAGATATGGGATGACCTTATTTAGGTAGATGGACGGACAGACAGACATACAAGCGATCCTTTAAGAGTTCTGGTTTATTTTTAAGGTACGGAATCTTAAGTCAGCAAATAACATGATGTTCTTAAAACTGTGGTCTCTGATGCATGAGGAGTATAGGTACCAGTAAAATGTACCAGTTATTTCGGACTGTTACTAAGAATATCTAAGTAGATAAAACACTGATACAGTTTTTACCCCATTAGACATTCTGACTCTTCAAAAATTCTGCTAACAATAAAAAAATAAAAATTCTGAACACAATAGGGTTTTATCATTTCCATATCAAATTCGGTCGGAACATTAAAATATTGTGGTTCTTAAACCTCTGACTTATTTAATACTACGAACGTGCCTCTGAATATATTTTCTACCGCTAAATCATATATTTTCCGTTCCTTTCTCCTTATAAATTTTAGATGTGGTTACGAAAATACGTAGGATATGCGATAAAAGTTAATACATTTTTGAAGAGAGCAAGATGTTTCTAACAGTCGCTCAGCAACTGTCTACTAATTAATAAAAATAAACTTAATAGTTTCATCCAAAACATTATGTTAAACAAAATCGAACTTATTTTATAAATACAGGCGTCACTTTCATATTTCAAAGATAATTATAAGACATAATTAAGGCCATAATTCTAAGACGAAATTAAGATATTTAATTTGCAAAATTTCCATGAAATCTAATATGAAACTGCTGTGATTCAATTGAAAAAAGGTTTTTTATATCATAAGCTAGCAAACAAACAGATGGGTCTCCTGAGAAAAGGGTCAGCCATTGCCTATAGACACCAAAGGTCTTAATGGTGCGTTGCTATCTTATGGCGAGGTCAAATGCCACATGCATAAGTTTACCGGCTACCTTACCCTCCAAACTGGAACAAAACAGTGGCAAGTATCGACGGTACTGCAACAGGAATAGGTAAGGCGGTGGTACCAGACCCGGGCGAGACAATGCAGAACTCTACCACCTAGTGCAAGGAATGGAACAAACTTATCCACAGTCTGAAAATAAAAACAGACTAGAGTGGTACAATAGTCCACTCACGTCCACCATACTTTCTTCCAACTCAATAGCAAAGGAGGTAACTCACAAATTATGTACTCGTAGGTACTCAACGCACGTTTCACTTCGTAACCGAATTATCTGAGTGTTAAGTGTGAGTTTTTCTTTTCGCATTCGATCGTGAGCGCGTTTCGCACGTTTACCACTAGGTGGCACTGTACAAATCACATACAAATTCCTAGTAAACTCCAAACGCGCTCACGATCGAATGCAAAAAGAAAAAGTCACACTTAGCACACTGAAGATGCTTTGTAACCAAAGCATTTGGAGATTCGAATAGCACAAGCATTAACCATGGTGAATGATTATATTCAACGTAGGTAGAAATTATACAGTCTGTCACTTTCACAATTAAGAAGAATTTAATGATACTTTTCAGCCGCCTGTGTGCAATGTGCATAAACTCATAAAACATAACTCTCTTTTTACAGCAGTCAGGTTAAAAACATGGGTTCCACTCGACTCCACAGCGCTTATTACAATTTCCACGTGCAAGATTTATGAATACAAACAATTTATAGTTAAATGGATTCTACAGCGTTTTCTTTTCATCAAACACGCATCATATTTAAACAACCATTCTGAAAAGCTTTTTCTTGGAAAAATGTATGATAACTGAAACATCCTACACCTTATTAAGAAATGTATCTGTTGCTTCGTTAGTTTAATTGCAGCGGTGTTATTGCAGACATTTTTATTATTTAATTTTCTTATACGTATCGCCCCTGTGGTGTAGTGGTCCTATGTCAGCGTTGGCCACATGAGGTCCCGGGTTCGATTCCCAGGTCTGACAAAAACAACGCTGCCCGGGATTGGATAAGTGCCCGGTTGGTGATAGGCTGGACAGCTATCACATTGTGTGGGACTAAGTCTCTTCGGCTAATCGTTAGTACACTTGTTTGTACCTCTGCCTACCTCTTCGGAGATAAATAATAAAAACTGTGGCTATTATCATTATTATTATTATTACATTATTTTTAATGTTAGGCCTTATAAGAATATGAAGATGTGTACCCTTATAATAGTAGGTGTTTTGTTCCACGGTATGACAGAAACCCCTAAATCAACAAACACCGAAATTAATCTATGCATAATGATAATTATATCATATCCACTAATTACTAAAGTTCTTTTAACCCTACGATTTGCTCTTAATTTTCCTTTAAAAGATAGTTTTAAGTGGTCCGTTTATCAGGTGAGTATGACAGGCCATTAATCTTTCACTCTACCCTACGCCGCCGCTTGAACATCTTCTTGGTTAATTATATGTTTTTTAAGTAATAAATCCTCAAACTAGGCTTATTTCCCATTTGCGTATATATGACTACACTACACTATAATCATTACGCACGTTTATAATTTAAGGACATCGCTATGTGGTTTTTAAAGCAAATTCTTTTGTGATTATAAAAAAAAAGTATACATACGCTAATTATAATGAGTTGTAAAATAATAAATAAAGTAATATTTGAATTGGGGCATCACAATATTTAATCTGTATTTCTGTATGTTTAAGTAAAACACTTATATTGTTGTACTGTATGCATAAATTATTACGTGAAACATAAACTTTGTACTCCTTTTTTACAAATACGCGAACGGCGGAGTACAAAAAATAGGGCAGTTAAATTTTACATTATGGAGGAGTTCAGAAACCTATTATTTTTGAATAATATGTATTAGAAATACTTTAAATTATATAAAAGTAAACAGCTTTTCATTTTCGTTTTTGAAAAAGAATAAACACTACTGAGCAAACTCGGATCAATGAGAATCATCTACATTAACCTTGCTTTTTACAAATTATTCACACAATAATAGTCTTTACATGGTCAGCATTTATTTTGGAAGTTGGGTTTGAGGTCATTGAGTGTTAGTGGATGGTGATTCCAATAAATTGTATTACAATCTGTAGTGTGCTGACTAATTAAATCTTTACTTAAGAATATCGTATGGCTTTCAATATGTATTAATTTTTCTCAATATATTATTTTTTCTCAAGGTAATGACAATATCAATTCCGGTTCGAATATCGAGTTTTCACCAGATCTCACGTTTTGAGGTCCTAGGAACCTTTTCCGACTATCTTCAAGATGACGTCAGTATGTCAGTAAGTGGGTATGTGTGTATGCGTATGTGTAAAAGTACAAATCTCAACTTTTGAACGGCTGGACCGACCGAAACGAAGTTAATGGCATTCGATTAAATTCCACTCAACTTCGACTTCCTAAAATTTTGAAGAAGCCGGCCCAGGAGGTTTTGAGAAATTTTTAAATAACCCCAAAAAATTTTACCGGAATACTATTTAGTTAATATAACTTTCAAATTTATGTACCGATTGAGTACAAAAACTAACCAGCTCTTTTTCTCAAAAAACTACGTCTAATGCATAAATTTCATCAAAATCGGTTTTTCCGTTTGGGAGTAATCGTTGACGAAAAATTTTGGAAAACGTGTTTTTTCGACATAACCTCGAAATTTTTCAACCAATATTTTTTTTATATCATAAGATAGCAAATAAGGAGATGGGTCTCCTGATGGAAAGAATCAACCATCGCCTATAGACACCAAAGATATTAATGGTGCGTTGCTATTTCGTGGCGAGGTCTAATGCCACATGCATAAGTTTACCAGCTACCTTACCCTCCAAACCGGAGCACGACAGCGACAAGCATGACGCTATTGCGGCAGGTATAGGTAAGGCGGTGGTACCAGACCCGGGCGAGGCAATGCAGAACTCTACCACCCAGTAGCCACGATGGTAGTGACTCGATAGCCAATCGGTCGCCTTTTACGACTTGCCTGGCAAAACGACAGTTCGTCTATTCTTCAAAGTAGGCCGGGACCAACACGGCGAATATTTTTTAGCATTCTACGATATTTTAGTACTATAAAACTACTTCGAATTCCGTTTCAAAAACTAAAATCGAATCTAATTTTCAAATGTTACAGCTTTTCTAATATTAAAATTACGTTGTTTTTAGCAAACTTACTTAATATTTTTGAATAACTTTCAGGCTAATAAGAAGATTGACTTAAAAATCTTATCAGCTTAAAACTTAAAGGAAAATTTAGAAACTGCGTCAAATAGCGTTTATTGGATCAAAATCGGTCAATTTGTTTAAGATTTATCAATGACGAAAATTTTTGAAAAAATGTTTTATGACACTGCTTCGAAATTTTTCAACCTATTGGTTATTTAGCTAAAGCAATATTTTAAATCTCAAAAATTTTAGTTAAATGCTATTCAAAATATCAAAATCGATCATCGTTTCCAAAATATAAAGCTTTTCAAAAATCAATATACTGTCATTTTTAATAAAATAGATGTTTCAACTGAAAAAAATCTATGCTTATGGTTTTTACTCTTTGTTTTAAATATAAAAAAAATATTGACGTTATAGAAAAAAACTACGGTTTAATGATCCAACACACTGAGACAAGCCGCATGGTCTGAATAAGGCCGCATCGCAACGAAAAATGTAGTATAACAACACATTAGGACGGGCCGCAGAAAGGCTGACCGCCCCGCGTTGTAACGCAGCGCATTTTCGTATTTTTCCAAATGTTTTTCTCATTTGCTGATCAACGTGGATTTTGCAAATCATATGGCTCTTTGTAGACTTGAACTAAAATGATTAATCATTCTTTATCCATAATTATGTACGTAATTTTATAAGTTAATACTCAAAACACGGAGGAACACGTACGCGCTATTTCGCTCGCCATCGCACTCTAGCGACGGGGCAGCCAAATTCAATTTCAATTTTCTTAACGAAGTTTTCGTTTTTAGGATTCTGAAGTAAACTAAGAACCCTTATAGATACATTAGATAGGTTTTGAAAAAATATTGTAGGCATTTGAAATTAATGTTTGGATTAAGAGATTCGTTTGTGAAGTATTGAATTTAAAGTTTATTAAATTAGTTTTAAAGTGATAATTTTTAATAATCAATTGTCCCCCTCCCCCCCTTTGTCAGCTAAACTGTTTATTTGAGAGATGGGAAAAAATCATGGTAGTAGTAAATATAATGAAGTTAGAAGAAAAATTATCATGACATAGATGGCTTTACAAGTTTTTGAGTAATAGTCAACCCACTTATAAAATGCACTTGGAGAGGTTTTTAAAAGCGGTGAACCTGTGGTGTGGATATATTCGTCATTGACATTAATAGGTTAAATGCTCATAGTGTGAAACAATAAAAGCCCTCTTCTTAGTTTGCATTATTGTGATGGGCAACTTCGGAACCCTCATTGCGCGTGGCCCGACACGCACTTTATCAATTTACTAGCTGTTGCCAGCGACTTTGTCCGCGCGGACTTCGTTTACTCCGCACTGTTCCTCCCCTATAGGTGATAGCGTGATAATATGTAGCCTATATGTTGACCCGACCTGTTAGTAATATTCATGCAAAATTTGAAGTAAATTCATGCAGTACTTTTTAAGTTTACCCCGGACAGACAAACAGTAAAAAATTCTAAAAACTATATTTTTGGTTTCGATATCGATTGTAGATCACGCCCCAAGTATTCTTTTAAAAAATGTTCAGTAAAGTTGTAAAGTTTTGACTTTCCTACGATTTTATTATATGTATAGATTAAATATTTATTTTGAAGTAATTTCAATCTCATCATATATTCAAAAGCTTACCCGTGATACCTCTATGTCTGTTTGAAATTTTAAAACCATTATGTACATTTAAAATGAAGTAAGCTAATAGAATTAAGCATCTGCTTGTATAGATATAACGCCTATATGAACACATATCTACATTATTTATTCAATTTGCTAGAGCTCTCATACAATAAAATTTTATTAAATAGTTATTATAAACTACCAATCCACCCCGACTTCGTACGGGTAGTAGAAAATAGTACCTGCATTTTTTCTATCCTAATGTTACATTAGATTGTGCCTCGCCTGTTAGTGTTTTAATATAATTTCTAAAATATTAATTTAAAATGCAAGGTCTAATCAATGATAAGTAAAATATAATTGAGTCTAAGGGGCTATCATGAAGAGCATAAAATATTTAAAAGTTTTATTCAATTGTATTACAATTAATACTGTATCCGTAATATCTTTCCAATTACTACAATATAAGTGACCATTTTACTTTGGGACTTGCATGAGACTTTTTTATAGACCTAAAACAGGAACAATCTCTCATATATTGTTTTTCTATATCTCAAAAGGTTTAGACAGTATATATACAGTAAAATGCCTGAGTTGGCTTGAATTTTTCTGACATATTCAACAATAAATATTCACGGGACAAATTACACTTACTGATCTAACCCCAAAGTAAGCAAATTATTTGCTTGTGTTGTGGATGCTAGTCAACGATACTAATACATAGAAATACATACATGGGGCACACTAAAAGTTTTGCACTTCTAGCTAATCGGAACTTTTTGAATTTCGAATTTTATATTTTTAAAACGTTGCAACCGTCTTAGTAATAAAAAAAAACAATTGGTGGGAAATGATTTGTCAATTATTTTTATCACACATCAAAGTTCTATTTACGCAACGAAAATGGAAAAGATTTTAGAGCGATGATTTTTTATGATTTTAAAAGTATTCGCTTTCTCCGCAAGACTGTGCCGCTCGTCTTCAAAATGCTTTTGGGAGAGAAGCACCTTGTTTGAGCACCGTGAGGCGATGGTTTGCTGAATTTGAGAGAGGTCGAGTTTCTTTACATGACGAATTTCGTGGAGGGCGGCCTTCAACTGCCGTCAACGAAAATAATGTGGCTACTGTTAAGCGGTTAATGGAAGAAAACCCCCGGATTACCTATGAGACAATTCGAAGACTATTGGGGATTAGTATGAGCCAAATTCAGAAAAATTTACACGAGGAAATGAAAGTTCGGAAACTTTGTTGTCGTTGGATTCCTCATTAACTGACAGCGTAGCAGAAGCGGGCTCGCGTGGAATGGTGCTTACACCTCGTTTACACCAAAAAACATGTTTTATACTTGTTTTATACTTAACTTGTAGAATACTTGTCAAAACATAATTATTTGTTTTATACATGTATTGCAACTGTCTCAAACATATTTTCGTTCACACTGTGTAGCCAACAAGTCTGTATACAAGTATAAAACACACTCGCGTTTACACTTGTGTCTAAGACATGTTTTTGATTTGTCGGATACATTGATAGCGTTCTCATCTACGAAGACCTGTCGTGTTTTATACAAGTATTGTTAATTTTATTGAAATTTCTGTATACAATTAGTTGCAAACATGTTTTATACTTTATCCATGCTTGATGGATAATGTTTTATACTTTTACTAAACATACCGCTCCTTTCATCCTTTAGTACCTATCTAATTGCATTTTTTCCTAAATTTGTATCATTTCGTAATATTATTTTAATTATTTTGTAATCTTTTTATTATTGTAATATGTTTATTATTTTGAATTTCATTTTTTGAATGCGAAGAAAACTAAAGTTCTAGTATTTGAAAGAGAAGCAACCAGAACGGATGTAAGAGTTTTGATCGATGATGTAGTGCTGGAACAAGTGGAGAAGACTGTGTATATCTTGGATGTGGTTTTAGCAGGGATGGAAGGTACATCGGTGATGTTGAAAGAAGAGTGTGTGCAGGGAACAGAGCGAATGGAGCGTTAGGGTGATTACTTAAAAGCACAGTTTTAAGTCAGGGTGCCGTCTAGCCCTGCATAATTATAGGCTTATCCCAACGCTATTATTGTGTGAGAGTTGGGTATATCAGAAAGGGCATGAAAGTCGAATCAACGCGGTTGAGGTAAGATCGCTGACGAAAAATACGTGGCGTGACCCTCGCGGACCGGGTTCGTAAAGTGAAAATGAGAGAGAAGTTGAAAGAAAGTCGGTGTAAAGATGAGAAAGGGCATTCTCCGTGGGTTCGGATATGTAGAAATAATGGTAGACGGAAGGTTAACAAAGCAGATATTATACAATGTGAATGTGGAAGGATGTAGGTACTGGGTAGGGCCAAGACTAACATATTATGATCAGATTGCTCTACTACTGTCCGAAGGTGTCAAGAGTTTTCGCAACCGGCGTGTGTATATGAAGAGAGTAATGAATGTGGAGGAAGCGAGACTAGCCTGCAAGGATCATGATTAATGGCACTCGGTACTCTCTGCCTACCCCGTAAGGCATCTGACATGAAGATATGCATGTACTTGTATTGTATAATACAGTGTACACTGCACCTATGAACAAAAAATTCCTCAGTATCTTCACTTTCCATTGTGAATGTTGTGTTAAACAGCAGTTAATTGGGCACCCAGGACTTAACTTAATAAAACTACAGAATGGCCGATTGATATGTTCCTATTGTAAAAGAACTAAAATAAGTATATTATGTGAGATCATGAACAAGAGGCAGGCAACTAGAAGTTCACAAATAATTTATCCAACAATTTTTGTATTACCTACCTACAACAAGTTTCATACAAATTTTGTCTACATGTTTTATACAAGTTTTGTATAAAACAAGTTTAATACAAGTTTTGTCTACATGTTTTATACAAGTTTTGTATACGACAAGTTTCATACAAGTTTTTTGCACAACAATTTTCATACAAGTTTTGTATACAACAAGTTTTATACAAGTTTTGTAAATGTATTTCAATGTGAAGAAGAAACGAAAACATTGCATAAAACTTGTCAAATACATGTATTATATATACCTTGGTGTAAACGGGGGGTTACAGATGCTACTAAAGTACGACCACGGACATACTAATGCTGTTTATAACATTGTCACAAGAGACGAAACGTGGATTTATTGTTTTGAACCCGAAAAAAAACAGCAATCTTGTGAACGGGTGTTTGAAAATGAGAACAGGTCAACAAAAGTGAGACAGGCGAGAAACGTTGGTAAAAGAAATGATCGCGTTTTTTTCTCAGCTACAGGCCCCATCTGCACAATTCCACTTGAAAAGAGTGTTAATGCCGAGTGGTATTCTACCATTTGTTTACCCAGGGTGTTAGAAAAAGTTCGCGAAAGACGACCCAAAAGCCACATTCTCCTAAACCCTGATAACGCTTCTTCACACACGGCCAACAAAACAAAGTCATTTTTAGCTTCCGAATAAGTACATCTCGTCACTCATCCCGCGCATAGCCCCGACCTAGCACCCTGTTATTTCTGTATTTTCGCCAAAACCAAAGATTTGATGAGAGGTTTTACTTTTACCAACTCCGAAGAGGCGTAGAAAACATGCCTTCAGATCAGTGGTCCTCCTGTTTTAAAAAATAGTTCGATCGCATGAAAAAATGTTTAAAATGGAAAGGAGATTATTTTGAAAAGCAATAAACATAATATTTTGGTTATAACATGTTGTTTTTTAAGTTACGCAAAACTTATAGTGTGACCTACGTATTATATAAATACTGGAATATATTTAATAAACACCCAAACCCGGAAATACAAACATTTATGCTCATCACACAAATGCTTGTCTCCGTCGGGGATCGAACCCGAGCCCCATCAATCACGTAGTCAGGGTCGCCAACCACTCGACCAACGAGCGGTTAACAGTAATCATCATATTTCAACCAATTTACAAAAACTTCAAAGAAATTACACATTTATACCTACCTCATGAACCTTCTGCTTATTGGGAAAAAATATATGAAAATTTGTTCCGTAGTTTTTAAGTTTATCCGCAAACATACAGACTAACAGACAGACGTAGCGAAGGAGTTTGTTTTATAATATACTAGCTGACCCACGTAGTTTGCCTCGGCAATAGATAACCATGTCATCGATATAATTTTTCATGCAAAATTTCATCCCGTAATGCAGGCTGCATTGCTTAGGGCTGAAGTTTGATAAAATTCTTGATTAAATTAATTTTAAAATTAAATGAACTAGGTGGAGTATATAAAGGGGAAGTTCTGCAACGATTCGACCAGATTTTTTGTAGCACTGCCTCACCTATTCCTGTCGCAATATCGTCGATGTTTGTCACTATCGTGTTCCAGTTTGGAAAGTAAGGTAGCCGGTAAACTTATTCATTCCGCACTCCATCCCTGGTCCACGGATAGCAACGCACCACTAATATATCTGGTGTCTATAGGAGATAGTATTGTATCGTGTGTGTTGGTATTGTCACATAACAAGAAAATCATATTATATGATATAAAAATCCAATTTTCTTTACAATTTTCTTATAAATTAATATGTATTATAAACCCTCATTTTATGTACGTCGTTAGTAAAAGCCCGCATGTAAAACTTTGTAACTTTTGTTCACACGAACAATATAATATGTACATAATTCATAAACTAATCCTTGAATTTCCAGATGATTAACTTAGCTATTCATGCCTTGGAATGAATGACCTTGACATGCTCAGATGAATGAATTCACGAAATGAGCATAGAGCTAGCGGTCAATTTAACACTAATCAACTTTCAGCCTTCTATATTATTCCTGTATATTAATACGTTAAGCAACAACTTTGTACCCCTATTAATGGCAATTACGCGAATGGAGAACTATGAAATTTAGCTCACTTAAAGTTTATATTGCGGAGGAGTGCAGAAATCTCATATTTTCATATAGTATTTATTACAAATACATAAAATTAATAAAAAAGACGTGTTTTTGTGTGTGTACACTTATATTCGCGCGTAAGCAGTTACACTAAGCCAGCTTTTTATAGCCTGTTGATGTGCGCGTCGATCGTAATATCAGCTAACTTCATGTTGCTAGCTGCCTGCTTGCGCGCGCATCATAATATCAGCTGACTTCACGTCGCTGGCTGCCGGTGTGCGCGTATCTCAATAGGTATTAGCTAACTTCATAGTTTTGTTTTGTGACTTATCAGAGTGCTAAGTGTGAGTTTTTCTTTTCGCATTCGATCGTGAGTGCGTTTGGAGTTTACTTGGAATTTGTATGTGATTTGCACACCGCCACCTAGTGGTAAACGTGAGAAACCAGTTTACCCCTAGGTGGCGCTGTACAAATCACATACAAATTCCTAGTAAACTCGAAACGCGCTCACGATCGAATGCGAAAAGAAAAACTCACACTTAGCACTCAGATGAGCACACCCATCGCAAAAGTCTTACTGTTATATTTTTTCCCAAACGCCCCAAAATAAGTATAACTACATAAGTTATCATAATATACATACATGTATACGATTAGAAGATAAATTGAAGAAGAAATTAGAACAGATTTTATTGTTTAGTTTATGGTCAAATTTCGACCACAGGGCGACTGCTATATTTTTTTTAGTATCGATAGGGAAGCGCTTGACCACGATCTCGCCTGATGGTAAGTTAAGATGCGGCCTAAGATGGAATACGCTTTCCTTAAAGGTACCTGTTTATTATTTTCTTGAAGATCCTCAGATTGTACTCGTCGGGGAATACAGACTCAGGAAGCATATTCCAGTCCCTTGCGGTTCGGATCAAGAATGTCACAAACGTCCACCATATGACGATGCGTAGTATCTGTACGCCTCGACGACGCGATCGATAGACAAACGGGTATGGTGGAATTAAGTTGTGCAATTGCTAGTTACTATAACGGGTTAAGATTTGTTTGTTTGCAATTGATAAACTCTGAAGCTTGTAGATCTATATATATAGGTTAACTCTTCACAAAAGAAGAAATGTTATTGAGTCACGTTTATAAGTTCAAATTACTTCGTGTGGGTCTGCGCCCCTTTTGGAAAGAAAAGACCATCTGCTCTTCTACCAGGCAGATCATAAGATACGAATTATGGCTAATATGTCACTACCATCGTAACTACTAAATGGTAGAGTTCTTCATTGCCTCGCCAGAGTCTGGTACCATCGCTTTGCCTATTTCTTCCGCAATAGCGTCAGTGCTTGTGACTGTCGTCGTGTCGGTAAGGGAGCCGATAAACTTATGCATATGGCATTGAGATCTCACCACAAGGACAGCAATGCACCATTAACATCCTTGCTGTCTATAGGTGACTGTTATCCCTTTCTATCAGGAGAACAATCTGCTTGATTGCTATCTTATAATGATAAAAAACGGGTGACAGCTGGTATATAAGAATCAATCGTACGTACCGACAGACACACTCTCATCCGCAAAGAAATAGGCAGAATAGCAAGTAATGTATCCACGATTAGCCAACGGTATTACATCGTTTGACAGGTTATAGCTAACATATCGTGGGCATAAACTCAATCTTGAGCCAAATATATATTTTTACTAGCTGCACCATGCAGCCCAGCCACATTTATTCCGTGGGAACAACACATTTTTCAGGGCTAAAAGTAGCATCGGAGCTATTTCAGGTTTTATTATCTACATGTGTGCCAAATTTCATTCAAATTCATTTAGTAGTTTCGGCGTTATTGAGTAACAGACATTCATCCATTCAAACATTCGTATGTATAGAATAGCAAACAAGGAAAAAGTTATCCTAACGTAACTAGATAATTAATTATCGCCTATAGATGCCAAAGATTTTAATCGTTTGTTTCTACCCGGATGGCGGAGTTGGATTGTCAAACACATGAGTTCACCGGCTACATCATACAAACCAGAACACGGTGGCGACAAACACTGACGGTATAGCTACAGAAATAAGTAAAAGTAATAGTACCAAAACCCAGTTGTCACGTTGAAGAACTCTGCTTGTAATACCATTAGATAGCAAACAAGCAGAGGGCTCTCCTAATAGAGAATAACCATCGCCTATAGACATCAAAGATGTTAATGGTGCGTTGCTACACTTGCGGCGGGATGGCAGTGTCACATGCATAAGTTTATCTCAATAATCATCCCGTAACTGGTTGACATAAGGGATAAAATTTTATATGAAAGATTATATTGATATGTGTGTGTGAGTGTGTGTGTATGTGTGTGTGTGTGTGTTTGTGACGCAAGTGAAACTGCGTGTTTCAGCTAGTTACATATAATATAGTACATATTTGCTGGCTGAACCCTGAAAGCGGAAGTACATTTGCCGCCTGAATTCCTACGAAAAGTGTGACGTGTAGATTGTTACATCACATTCAAATTCAATTCAGTCACTCATGCCGAAGTTATACAAAATTCTTTTGGAGTTCGCCAGCTTGCAAGCCATGATAATTACGTTTATAAGTTTCCCAGTGAAAGACTCTAATGGCTCGTTAGCGCTTTACGCCGGCATTTTAAAAGTTTGAAGGCAAAAAATGTCTTTCGAGCGACCCAACTTTAATACTTCAGATATTGCATGATAGAAGCATGTTTGAAAATTTATATTTATCGTATCGTAATACAGATATAGCTGATAATAACAATAACTAAATCGTCGTATTGTTACGATTCAAATTGATAGAACACTGATGATCTCTAAGCCCAGGACTTAAAATTTTGTCCATAGGCGTGTGGACTCCTTGTTTATATATATTTATATATAAACATAAACGAATAACACCAGTTGCCTTATTGCCAAGGAGTTGATCTTTTTATCAAGCAAAGTCTCAACACGTCGCTATCATTTTGACTAGAAGTTTTTTTAATAGGGTAGCGAATAAGCAGATGAGCCTCCTGACAGATTAATCACTGGCACATGGAGCTTTGTACACAAACACTATTATTACATTTTCGAGAGACTTATCGAGTAACTAGTAGATAAATTGGTTAATGAATAGACGAAAGACTTTCTTTGCACGATAATTTAGTTACTGTTGAGTTACTAAAGAAGTCACAAGTTGTTTTATTTTGAACATTTTATTCGACATAGGTACACAAAGGAAGAATTTTCGACGTCATTTTTAAAGCGAAAAAAAAACAATGGTTGTAAAATACTTAAAAATAACACACAGAAAATTTAATTCAATGAATTAAACTCTATGTCTACAGAATTTATTAATATATAGAATTAGATTTTTACAAAATTTAAATAGAACAAAATGGGAAGTATCTCTATCATTTAATTAAAAGAATTTCAAATCAGTTCATAAAGGACCGAGTTCAGCCCACTTACGATAAACAACGTGTAAAATGTCAGGCGCCTTAAAAGACAGATTTGACCAATAAGAGAAAGTTATAATATATTGTTTATCCATTTAAATATGTCTGTCGTAGATTATATCCGCCGTGTTTGTCAGGGTTCCTTTACAATATGGGAAGTCGGTTGAAAATATATGTTTTTTTCGTACATACAGTGTTGGTTTGAAAATACGTAGCCGCTCATATGAGCAAAAGTATTTAAATGTCAAACGCTTTTAGATATATTATATCGTAAAAAAAAGGAATATGCCATATTGTGCTAGTTTATCGTATCGAATAAAAAATTAAGGCTTAAGGAAAACCTCTGGAGTGATTTTATTTCATCGGTTAGTATTTAAGTCTGTATTTCTCTGTGTAAATGCAAGTGACATTGATAACCAAAGAAATTGCCTTAAAAGGCGTATCGAGTTTAATCTGTGATGATCTCCGTGTAAACTGGCCCTTTTTAAAGAACAGACGAGTTGCTCTCTAGACAAGCAGGTCGAAAAAGGCGAATAATTAGCCTAACGTGTCCCTATCATCGTGCCTACTTGGTGGTAGATATTAGAGGCCTAAAACTTCTTGCCATTCATCTAGCTTGGTACCACTGCCTTGCTTTGTCATAGCATCAATACTGTTACGGAGGAGTTCTGGTTTGGAGTGCAAAACAACGGGTAAACTATCTTTATAACATATTATATTAATATTATTATGGACCATGTCACCTGAATTAAATGGTAAAAATAAAATGAATAAATAATAAAAATAAATATTAGCTGCACCCTGCAGCCGCCACATCATAAAAGTTTTTGGTGAATTCCACAGGAATGACTTATGTTCCCGGGATAATTCTGCCCTTGTAATTTAGTCGACCGTAAGTGCATGTTGGGTGCAACAGAGAAAATTGCTCCCAAAAATTTGGACCTTTATTTAATCTGACGCCACAAAAAATTTAGGTAGATCAACATTTTTACCCTGTCTTTTTGTAACTTTAAAAACAAAGGTGCAAACAGATCAAACAAATACTACTAGACACTGTGCTGGGGTTATTCGTCATCTCGCCTGACAAAAACTCGCCCGATCGGGCGACTTGGCACCTTTCGAATTTACCTAATATTTCTGTCATCAACTCGCACGCTCGTACAAAGTACAGCCAGGTAAAAAAATAAACTAATTTTTAAAAACGACTTCAAATAAAACGACATTGTATTAAATTTTAAAATAAAGCTACTGACTAACTATTGTTGGTTTATATATTATATCTATACTTACATATAATAAAATCGTAGGAAAGTCAATGTATGTCCGGGGTAAACTCAAAAAGTACTGCATGGATTTACTTCAAATTTTGCATGAATATTACAAACAGGTCGGGTCAACATAATATAAATTACATATTATCGCGCTATCACGTGCGGGGGAGGAGCTGTGCCGAGTAAACCAAGTCCGCGCGAACGAAGTCACGGGCAACAGCTAGTATATATATATAATATCATTTTTTGAAATACCTTTACATTTTATTACTACAAGTTTTCTTTCAGTACTGTCCTAACAGAGCAGGGTTAAATATTTCAAAAAATATGTTTTTTGTGGCCGCTTGTTTTGTCCTATATTGACTGGAATTGGAATAAACCATGAGACATAAATTAAATATTATAAATTATTTTAAGTTTTTGTATAACTATAAGTAATAATATACGTATGCGAACTTAGCTAATAAACAATCCAAGTGTTTTTGAGAATAATTATATATTTTTTTTTTTGACTTTGATTTTTATTTTTGTGTAACAGGCTTTTATATTTTTGAGATTTTGAGTTTTGAAATATACCTATCTAAAATTATAATGTAATAACATTTTGTTTTATTTTAGAGTCCAACTATAAAGTATATAACGTTTTCAAAAAGGGTTTTTGTAGTTGAGTGTAGGCGAGTTGACGACAGAAATATTAGATAAATTCGAAACTTGCCAAGTTGCCCGAATGGGCGAGTTTTTTTCGGGCGAGATGACTAACAACCCCTGTTCTGGGCGGTTGTATGAGCAAATGCTTGTAGATTTAATAGCTGGCCTGGATCGGATTTTACATAATTCAAAAATACAGTAAAATTAAAACAACAAAAAAATTTGTTGTACTAAATTTGTGTATTATTATCGTACTGAATACTAGGTGTCGTGTTTTACTAGGTGGTAGATTTCTGCATTGCCTTGCCCGGGTCTGGTACTACCGTCCAACTTATTCCGCAGCCGCCATAGCGTCAGTGCTTGTCACTGTCGTGTTCCGGTTTGGATGGTAAGGTAGCCGGTAAACTTATTACTTAACAACGCACCACTAACAACTTTGGTGTCTATAGGCGATGATTGACTCTTTCCATTAGAACCATTTGCTTATTTCCTTATGATATAAAAAAATAAGACATTAAGGACAAAAAATACTCTGGAGTGATTTTATTTCATCGGTAAGTGTTATAATTTTGTTTTCTAGGTGTAAATGCGAACTGCACTGACTACCTAAGAAATCGCATTAAAATGCTGATCTAGTTTAATCTATGTTTGTAACATTAGATCTCCATCATACTACTCGTACTATAAAAACCTTTGGTATCTAAAGGCAACATTGACATTCATCCTGCATTTATCCATCAAGAGAACCGTCTGTGTGTTTGTTGTCCTACTATATAAGCAATTTATACTTTGTATACTTTGTCATTATTAATAGTTATTTAAAAAATAAAACTTCAAATATCTGCCAAAAATACTCGTATCTTAATAACTACTGAACTGTTCCCTAATTCGGAATACACCTGAATACCTTGACAATAATCAAAAAGAATTATCCCGATATGACTTTTAGTTCCTGAGAAATCCGTAGACAAACATACAAACATATAAACGTACAAACATACGGACATATAGATATGCAAATATGCACTTACGAAATTGAATCCACATGCTTGAACACTGAAAAAAATCCTCATTCTAAAATATTATCCAATTCCATCATATATAAATGTCAAACTAATAATCTCTGTTTTTTCGCCGGTTGAAAATATATAACCAAAGATAGCACGTTATATACTCATAGCTTGGAAACTGAAGTATCCTTAGAAAATCGACAGACGTCTGTAACAGACAATTCCGTCTTTTAAGCGGCCTCTTGTCTTGGCCTATTTTCAATACGACTCTGTATATTTCCAAACTTGAAAGTGTTAAAATATTATTAGCTCTAGCTGTACTCGCGACTTAGTTCGCGATTGACTAATTCGCATTTGGCCAGTTTGTCTCATATGGTGCAACACTGTGCAGATCAGATCACACTGTGAAGGACTCTTGTTAAAAAAGGGACTCAACTTTGGATTTAAAACTCGCAGGTTGTATTTCTCAAAAGAGTGGAACTTGGGTAGGTAAAGCGGTCCTTCGCGGATCACAAAATAAATTTGAAGCAAAATGCTTTGTGTGAATCTTTAGAATTCCAACTGGCAAACGGCGGTGGAACGGAGATGTGGATATTCGATTGCAAAAGACAAATCGTTTGAACAAAGATAGACTGATTGCAGCGATATTAAATGTGTCAGAGTTTTACCTTTTTGCCTTTTGCCTCGTTGCCTCTCAGTTGAATCGATATAATAAATGTTCTCTAGCTAGTATTTATTGGATAAATTACAAAGTTTTCCAATAGTTTATGTTTTTTCTGCCCGTAAATAAAAACAATAAATCACATTGCGTAATACTTTGGGAGCAGAAGGAAGTTTTCTTAGTTAAACAATAAAACCATCATCTGGAATCTTTAAACAAAAATATCTGCTTAAATACCTATTCGTTATCATGACAACTTCTAAAACTAACAAGATAGGTAATTCAGTAAAAGGTTCTCAAAAAAACGGTTTTATCTGAATATACGTTTAGGAAATCTTGAGATTTTAAACTCATAAAAGCAATTCGGACATGTTAGGCGTCTGCAGTGCGTCTTCTTTTTTTTTGGAAACGACTAACAGTTGAGCTTTACTGTTGAAACTGTTACACTGGACTGTAGTGCAAGCCAAGTACTCAACCAAAAATTAAGTTTAGGTTGCTAATGCCCGCGCTAAAGACTGTCTCCTGTAATACCGGATCTTTTAATCTAAGAAGGTCTTTGTCGTTGATGACGATGTCATATTGTGTGTATTTGTGATGGTATATTGGACTCATGGAGATCATAGGGGTAGTGGACCACTTCCCATTATCTTATAGATATATGCGTCTTAGCTATTGCCCCTCTACCGCCTATTCGTCTTCTGCAATCTTGTATTCACCTACCCGCTAGTGAGGGGTGACTAAGTTAAGATAAAAGAATAAATGACTTATCTAATACCTTTAAATGAACGACAAATTGTTCTATATATACTGTATTAAATATATAATCTGAAACTCGGAAACGGCACCAACGACTTTCATGAAATTTAGCATGTAAAAGGGAAAATGAAAACTAGCTAGATTGATTTATCACCCATAAATCGATTTAGTTAGGTTTTATTTTCAGAGAACGTTGTTTTCATCCAAAAAAATACCGGTAGCTAACCTCGGTCATCCAGGTACTGTAAAAACTTATGTTTATAAGATTTCATACCCAAAGGGTGACAAATTTAACTATACATACGCTTCTGCTATATTATGTCTGTCTGATACTGTTAGGGCTCCGAATTCTTAAACATAAATTTCGAATTTGAAATTTATGAAATCTGCTAAAATAATCAAAAAAAAATATTTCATAGTGTTCCCAATTCCCATACTTTCTTTTTATAAATTTTTATTATATTGTTGTAATCACAGACCACAAAAATACTAATAGACACGGTGTTGGGCGTAAAATACGTAGCCGCTCATATGTAAATAACAAACGCTTTTAGGCATATTATATCGCAAAAAAATAGAAATATGCCATATAGTGCTAATTTATCATATCGAATAAAAAGTTACGGCTAAAGAAATACCTGTGTAGTGATTAAAGGCTATACGACACTTAATGGTCAGATGTAACCAATAAAAATATAATAAAAAAAGAATAGTCCTTAATTTCATAGTAAATCTCAACGAAATTAGTGTTACAAAAAAATTGGTCATCGCACAGGCAATGTGCGCGCGCTTTGATCTACAAATGTCACGGAGCAACTCATTGTTTGTAAACAATGTAATTTGATATTCAGGTGCGGGAGTCCGAGCTTAATATTTTAATTGGATAATTAGGTCAACATTTAAGTACATCAGAACGGTATTGGTCTAATTTTGTTAAGGAATTTTGACATTAATGTATAAATACGTCTAGAGAATCGAGTACCTACTGTTTTTTTTTTTTAGGCGTTATGTACAGTCTTTTATTAGTCAACCTGTATATTGGCAACTATAATAACTCATTTAGCGTGTAATTAGTTTAATTTGGATAATAAGTACAGTATACGAGTAAATTAACGTAAACATTTTAATCAGAATCATATTTCCCAACCGCTTTGTGGTCTATTGGCTAGCCTATTTCGCCGTATGCACTGCTGCCATTGCTTTTGCAGTAACTTTTGTAGGGCAGTGCTTTCAGGTTGTTTGAGTTAACATCTACGTGCCTCATGTGAGTTCATAAAGCTGATCGAAAAGTAAAGGTGTTGTTATTGGGTCAGCGAAATGATCATGGGCGTATAAAAGGGTGCATATAGTTTAGAGTATCCGGAAAGATCGATCGACCCTCGCCAGTCAGGACCATTTTTTTTAAAGAGGAGAACTTCAGCGCCATTTTTATAATTTGAAAAAAAAAATTTTTTTTGTCTTAATTTTTATTTTTGTGTAGTTGATAAGCTGATCGAAAAAAGTAAAGGTGTTGTTATTGGGTCAGCGAAATGATAATGAGCGTATAAAAGGGTGCATATAGTTTAGAGTATCCGGAAAGATAGATCGACCCTCGCCAGTCAGGTCCATTTTTTTTTTGAAGAGGGGAACTTCAGCGCCATTTTTATAATATGAAAAAAAATTTTTTCGTCTTAATTTTTATTTTTGTGTAGTTGATAAGCAATAGAATAAGTGTAAAAAAAATTTGAAAGGATTAGTCATTACCTTCATATAGAATTTTTTTTAAAATAGGTTAAATTTTAGACCGCTAGACCACCCGTTCCCCTTAATAGACCAAAATCAACTGGGAAAATTTTTGAATTTGGATTTTTGTTGATTGTTATTTTGATCAAATATTGTTATTTTTATTGATTTGAGTTCTATAATTTTTTATATTTCGAATAAAATTGTATTTTTTCTGAAAAATTCCCCAAAAAATGATTATACACAAAAATTAACTTAGATCGTGTAGAGGCACGTGTTGTTGTGAATTAAAAAAAAATCTCAGTGTTTTTTCATCAAAAAGAAGCTTTTTAGGGGGCGTCGCAAAAAATTTAATTTTTAACGACCAGCCTAATATGTATGTATGTGTACAAAATACCAAATACAACAATGACAAATAGTAACATAGATATCTTACACGTCCAGATTAATAATTGGGCGATAAAAAGTGTCCCCGTTAAAAGTCTACTAAATTTGGTAGACTTGGGCGATACGTCAGAAAGAGTCATTTTAACAAACATAGGAGAACGAGCTAGGGGAAAATTATAAAATATGCCGGTTTGTGATGACAAAATGCTGTCGCAATTATCTTTAAAAATCTTATAATAATAACTAGAACACGTTTCACAAGCAATTTTTGTTCTACAATTACAATTATATATGAAAAAATTGAGTTTTTAGTCCGATTAATCAGTACTGCCGGTTTCTTACTGGAGTAATTTTCCAAAAAAATGGGAAACACATTTTATGTAAGTACGTCTTGGTAAATCATAATAAAATTGTGCAAATATAATATATGTATAATATTCTATCTAAATACCTAAAATTAAAAAAAAACTATGAAAATTTAAATTATCCATACTAATATTATAAATGCGAAAGTAACTCTGTCTGTCTGTCTGTTTTTCTGTTAGCTTTCACGGCTAAACCGCTGAACCGATTTGGATAAAATTTGGTACAAATATAGTTTGAGACCCAAGAAAGGATATAGGGTAGTTCTTATTCCGGAAATCCCACGGAAACAGAAACTATGCGGGTTTTTATTTTAGAATTTTTTTCACGCGAACGAAGTCGCGGGCACAGCTAGTTGATAAATAAACAAGCAGATAGCACTCCTAAAGGAAAGAAACAACCATCGTCTATAGACACAAAATATGTTTCCAGTGCGACGTTATCCGTGTGAGGGGGTGGGATGGAAAGTGCAATTGAAATTTAAGTTTAAACATTTCCTGCAAAAACTTCAAGTTCAAAATCGTATAATAATTTATACGCGTTTTTTGTAATTATATCTATTTAAATTAAATACGGATGTATAATATTTACTTTTAACTTCACTTTTTATATTGAAAGCAGGGATAACAAAAAATTAAGGTTAGGCACACCAACCACGCTAGTGTGCGTGGCTTTATTATTGTAAGTACACAAGTGACACTCGTTGACATTTCACATAAGCAGATTTTTTTGAGGACATTTTTAATTATCAGTTGCTTAGGAACACTCTCTCTTTTTCTTTATATAAATATAATGATTCATTACTTTAAAAATACATTTAAAATAATAATAATTAAAATGGCATACTGTAAAATTATATATGATGTTGTAAGGAATCAATAAAAGCTTTATCATTATAAAATATTTATTACTAGCTGACCCGGAAAACGTTGTTTTGCCTTTTTAACTACTCTTATTTTTTTTTATATTTTCTCACATTTTAAACCTTCCCTGGACTTCAACTATGAATTCAAAACCAAAATTAGCCAAATCGGTTCAGCCGTTCTCGAGTTTAGCGAGACTAACGAACAGCAATTGATTTTTATAAATATAGATTGAAGATCAAAAAATTAGTGGTTGAACAGTTTCGAAGTTATATCGAGACAACGCTTTTTTCAATTTGTTTCGTCAACGATAACTCCCGAACGGGAGTTATCGTTTTTTTTTTTCGAAACCGATTTTGATGCAATTTACAGCATTAAGCGCAGTTTTTCAAGGAAAAGAGCTAGGAAATTATTTAAAAATATTTTGTTTTGCTGATTTTTTTTAAGGTTTCTAAAAGTTTCTCAAACTCTCCTGGTCTCCACAAACACACATTTATATATCGACTCCAGAATCTGGCGATGAAAGTATAATGTTGTGTGTGTGTGTGTTTGTGTTTGTTTGTATCGGTTATGATGATATTAGAATCATCGGGATAGCCTTAGAAGCATTGAAACGTGTAAATGTGTAGTGTTACAAGATAAATAATTGTAACATCGCAATTTACGATTATACTTGTTTTTTTTATTTTATTTTTTTACTCTTATAGCGTTCTAGATTATTTGATTGCTACGAATTAATTTATCAATTCAAAAGGTTTCGGCCCAACTATATTATTTAAAATTGTTATTTGATGTGGTAACGTATATACTAAACTTGATGCACAGCGAAACTTTAGAATAATAAGTCTAAAATATTTGTCATGGAAAATCTCCCAGTATTTAATTAGAGTTCAGTTTATTTCTATTGAGGATTGCTCCATAATCATTGACTTTAAGTCAATGTCCATAATATTATATTACAAATTAGAAGTCAATAATCTCAACTTGTTACTTTGTGGGTTCGTAATTTTGTGTGCGGGATCAGGGATGTCCAAGTTTCGCTATAGAACTAATTATAGTAACTGTAAGGACCAAATACGTAATCTACATTACTTAGCTACAAAGCTACTGAATCAAAAATAATAATCGGCGAATTAATTAAATTTGTCAAGTAATTTTGTAAAACCATCGCGCAGTCGCCTTTATTTTCGACCGACTTGAAAAAAAGAGGATGTTCTTGATTCGGCTGTTGTTTTTATTATTATTTATTAATTTCACTCTTCATTTAGAAGCCGATTTGATAATGATTTTTCGTTGGATATGGTATACTAGGTACCCGCTTCTCACCAATGCCCTTATTCTCTATTCAAAATTTAATGAAAATCTGATTCATGATTCCAGACAAACAGGACATTGGAAGTCTGTTGTTCCAGTTTTACTGCGTTTAAATTATTATTTAACTTCATTTTTTATTTTATAAGATAGCAAACAAGCAGGTGGGTCTCCTGACAGAAAGAGTGAACCATTGCCTATAGACGCCAAAAATGTTAACGCTGCGTTGCTATCTTGTGGCAAGATCTAATGCCACATGCATAAATTTACTGGCTACCTTACCCTCTAAACCAGAACACGACAGCGACAACCACTGACGCTATTGCGGCAGGAATAGGTAAGGCGGTGGTACCAGACCAAGGGCGAGACAATGCAGAACTCTACCACCTAGTAAAAAATATTCTGTTTAATCTAGAATCATTATAAAAGAGCTGATATTAGACAAAAATCGTATATTTTATAAGAGGCTATTTCTTAGAAGGAATATTCAAACAAACAACAACATCATTACAACATATAAAGGACGGCCTTTGCCTTTTCCACTGACGATTTATGAGTCTGACGCAAGTTGTGTACAAAATCCGTAAAATCAATCGTCCTTTACAAATTACATATACCCACAAGTGATTTGTTTTAGGCATTTAAAAATTAAGTAGACTCATATATGACAGCTATTAATTTTAGGGATTTGAAGTACATCTACAGAAATTACGGATATAAATTCACCTCAGTTAGACATCAAAACTGCCTGTCAAATTGTAATTACTCGCCTTTTCAGTTCTCTCGTAACTACATATAATGCTATAATGCTATCCATGAAGTTGTATTATATCGGGAGGCAACACTTCTTATAACCACTTGAAACCAAATTTTAAATACTGCTGTCATCTGAGGTCTTACCCTCTCTTTCTAACACAACTGTATAAAAAGAGATGACGAGACCTCATAGACAGAGATCTCATAGAAGACAAGGAACTTTTTATATGAGTAGCAAATAAAACCAATAATATATGTATTTCCCGGTGTTGGCACAGGCCCTTTTAAAGAATAGATCATCTGCCTTACTGGGCATATCGTAAAAGGGCAACGATTGACTGACATAACATCGTGTATACTACGAGTAGAAGGTAAAAATCGTCAAAATCTTGAATTTGATACCACCACCTTACTCATTTATTTATATATACTAGCTGTTGCCAGCAACTTCGTACGCGCGGACTTCGTTTACCCCGCACAGTTCCGCCCCCGTAGGTGACAGCGTGATAACATGTAGCCTATATGTTGACCCGACCTGTTAGTAATATTCATGCAAAATTTAAAGTAAATCCATGCAGTACTTTCTGAGTTTACCCCGGACATACATACAGACAAACAGACAAAAATTCTAAAAACTTTTTGGCTTCGATATCGATTGTAGATCACGTCCCAAGTATTCTTTTAAAAAAATATTCAATGTACAGTTTGACTTTCCTACGATTTTATTATATATATATAAAAACCCTATATCAATGGTATAGAAGATTGTTTATGAAATGTATAATGATATTTTATTATCGTACTGAATGATAGTTGTAAGAAAGCTAAATACAATTCAGCCAATTATAGTTCCACCATGTTATCTAGTCAGTAGACGGCGTCGCTAATGAGGCGTTTTTACTAAGAAAAAGTAACGACGAAATGATATTTCACGAGGCAGCGGCTGTAGTTCCGATTTTGTCTATTGACTAAATAAAGTGATAACACCATGAATTATTAGGTATAGGTGGAGCTAGCACTTGTATTAATCAATCGTTATATCTCTGTCTATGAGGTCTCGTCATATCTTTCTATACAGTTGTGTTAGAAAGAGAGGGTAAGACCTCGGAAGATGACAGCAGTATTTAAAATTTGTTTTCAAGTGGGTATTAGAAGTGTTGCTTCCAGATATAATACAGCTTCATGGACAGCTCTATAGCATTGTATGAAGTTACGAGAGAACTAAAAAGGCGAGTAGTTACAATTTGACAGGCATTGATATAAAAAACCCAAGATACACAAAAACGTCCCCCAAAAATGAGCGCACAATTTAAAATTTCAAATAGGATCACGTCGAATGCGACACTGTCAATTTTATTTCTTTTCGTACATTGCTTTGTAAAAAAAAAACTATAAGTCTTGCACTTAAGGTTGGATATGCAAAGACATATGTTTTTGCCATATCTGTAACTACTTAAATGAAATTAGGGACACTTTTAAGTGTCAGTTCTGTTCGGGACTGTGCATCTAGGGTTTTTTATATCAATGTTGACAGGCAATTTAGATTTATCATTCTCTTATCTTTTGTAGGGGAGTAGCGATCGTATTCCATTCATAACTGAATTTCAAACTTCTCATCGTTTAAAATCATCCTTTCTTATATTGTTATATTCTTACAATACAAATAGCTTTCCTTACAATACAAATAAAGTGGAAGACTCAAAAGACGAGACTGAACAGAAAGGTCGCGTTGGTAGAATTTAATTAAAAGATCAGTGTCTGAGTTCAAAGTATGCTCAGCTATATTTATAATTTGACCTGTATCGGAAATTTCAAAACACGCGATAATTCGCGTGTTTTGAAATTTCCGATATGCTTTTTAAAAGTTTTGTTATAGTAACTTTAATTTGGTTACAGTTACTTTGTTAAGGCCTACTGGTTTTGCGTATTATTAAAACCTGTAGGCTTTAACCAATTAAAATAAACAGCAAATGCCCTCTGGTCAAAATTTGGTCACAACTCTATAACTCCATTTAACCATAAACTAAATATGTAATCTCTTTTAAGTTTAGCAGCAAACTTTAGCCATAATATACCAAATAGTATATATTCCCCGTGTTAGTCCGGGCTCATTTGAAGAATAGTCGACCTGCCGTTCTGTCAGGCAGTTCGTAAAAGGCGACCGATTGGCTACACGTGTCACTACCGTCGTGACTATTAGATGGTAGAATTTCGCAACGTCTCACCTGGGTATTTGATACCATCGACTTCCCTATTCCTGCCGCAATAACGTAATGACTTGTCATTGTCATAATCCGATTTGGAAGGTAAGGTAGCCGATAGACTTATGCATATGACGCCATCTCACCACACGGATAGCAACGCACCATTAACATCTTTGGTGTCTTTAGGCGATGGTTTTTCTATACATCAGGAGAGCCTGCTTGTTTGCTATCTGATGATGTAACAATATATCCAGTTCTATGTGTCAGAAGTTAATCGTTAGTTCAATCAATTGTTTGCCGCAAATACGCCAATAATGACACAGATGTATCTACGTAAATAGGTGAAAACGCTTAGTAGGAATTTCATATAAATTTCAGAGGCTGGATAGAATGCCCTTGAATGCTTTGTCCGGTATTTAAATGATTCGTTTGCGCCTGTTAAACATCATTTTCACATCATAAAATTTCAGAAGTATATAGAGTGTTATGCCTCCCTATCGGTTATAGTATCGTAAATGCCAACTTATTTATAAAGTATCATCACGCCCGTTTCCCTTGCATTGTAGGCAGAGTAAACTGAACGTTTATAGACTTCCTGGTTGATCATAATTCACAGGTTTGCCGGTTTGCGAGATGAGATATGATCCTTAACATTTTAACGACCCTGATAATGATTATCGACTAATTCTAGTAATAACCGAGGCCAACGGCTTTACGTGCTTATCCGAGGCAGGACAGTGGTGACTCACCACTCGCTAGACTCCGAGCTGCTACTGAGATTTTGGATTTTCGAGAAAAACCTCGAACTTTTATATATATATATATATATATATATATATATATATATATATATATATATATATATATATATATACACTATATATATATATATATATATATATACATTTTAGAATTTTTTTGCAACAAAATCTTCATTAGTTATACTTTTACGCATTAATATATATATATATATATATATATATATATATATATATATATATATATATATATATATATATATATATATATATATATATATATATATATATATATTATTTTATATCTATTTGCCCGACCCAAGGACCTCATGATCTGAGCCAACCATATAGGCTAACCCTAAAACTAGGATGCAGTCAACTTATTAGTAAAGAGCTTGAAATAACCAACCTGTTTTTATGCCTTTTTAGCGTCAGACAGCTTTTTTCTTCCTCAATGTATAAATACAGAAACACATTTAATAAGAACCCTAACCCAGAAACAAACATATATGCTTGTAACAATCTTTATAGTAACACGTCATTGTAATACAAACTGAACAGAAGCAAAACATAAAAAAGTAATAAACTGTATAAAAGACCGCAAGTTGCTTTGAAAAGGGTCAGTCGTTGTGTTCTTCTCTTCGTGGTAACTATGGCGATTATATTACGAACTGAATGTAAATAAGATAAAAGTGATTCTTATATCTTATTTACATTATGAATATAAGTGACTTGAGTTGCTTAATTTAAAGAAATACTGCACGATTTTGAAGAATTATCAAACGTTTTACATGCTCATCACACAAATGCCTATCCCCGTCGGGAATCGATCCCGAGCCCCACTGACTGCATAGTCAGGATCACTAATCACTTTTGCAATAGGACCACAAATACAAAAATCAATTCATTTTATTGGCGGGACAATCGCGTAACGTATATAAAAATATTTGGATTGAGAACATCGTCCTTTTTTAAATCGGTTAACAATATGCCACATATAATTTTATTTGATAAAATAAATATGTCCTTGAAAGAATTCAACGTGCGTTCTTTGTATGATTGACGATCTGTCCTGTTTCATACAGAGCACATCTGGCAAGTGAAATAATATTTTATGTTATGTAAAGTAAGCGGAGTAGCTGACAGTATTTGGGTTTGTAGCAAAATGCTTGTGCTGTTTTGAGTTTGTTTTAGTTTGTTTAACAAATGTTATTCTTTGTTAGTGTTAAACACAATATGTGTTACGAGTGTAAAGGTAAAATCTTGTATGTGTCAGCCTTAAAATTATATTAAAACATTTTAATAATGTATAATCATAAACATGATAAGGTTTTTACTTGATTGCTTAATAATATATGTGCAATTTCAAATGTTACCAGATGTAGAGCACACACACACACACACACACACATATATATATATATATATATATATATATATATATATATATATATATATATATATATATATATATATATATTAATGCGTAAAAGTATAACTAATGAAGATTTAGTTGCAAAAAAATTCTAAAAAGTCTTGTACATATTTTTAAATTTTTTAAAGCCAGTTTTTTCGAAATTTATCAAAAAAACAGAAAAAATTGACTACTCGGTAACTATAAAAAATTGCTTGACATATATGGGGGTGATTCGGATACTCATGTCATGCTGGACCTATTTTTTAATGATGTCAATAGACTGGCCTGTATAGTTCAGAATACTTTCTTTTTTATATGCCGATGGCTCTTCTGATGGAAAGAGAAACCATCACCTATAGACACCGAAGATGATATTGGCTCATTGCTATCTGAGTGGCGGGATGGCAATGCCATAAGCATAAGTCTACCGACTACCTTACCCGCTAAGCCGGAACACGACGATTTAAAACATTGACGCTACTGCGGCAGGAATAGATAAGGTGATGGTACGAGTACTAAATAGCCAGGTGGTTCGTTGCAGAACTCTAACAGCTAGTAGTCACGATGATAGTGATACGTAATAGTCAATCGGCCGCCTTTTATGATCTGCCTGGCAGAACGGCAGTTGGTCTATTCTTCAAAGGAGTCCGAACCAACACCAACATTTATTTAATCTCTAATGATCATAATATTTTGGACATAAGTGCAAAGGTAAAAATATTGGTGAATATAAATATAAATAGATCTTTACAAATGTAAAATAATATTTTTAAATTTGAAGAAACTTTGTGTGACGGATTAGCATATTTTTTGTCAAAGAGATGCTGTCGTCTTGTTTTTTCGACTTTCATAGCCTATATTTATATTCCATTTGAAGAGAGACTTACTGGCAATTTGAATGTAATAATATGTAATGGAAAGTTCTCGTAATAACTTATTAGTATGTTGCGGCAGGGAGATTAAGTGGCAACATTCGACTCCATTTTTAATTTTAATCTTTAATTTCAAATCATCGTGTAAAAGTCTATAAAATCAGCCCAATTTTCATTATTCTTCGACTGCAAATGCTATCAGGTAATTTCAATCTCTGCATCTCGACTTTATCATAAAATTAACTCAGTTTATTAAATTAACAATTAATTAACAGTGGTTTGCTTCATTGGATAGTCACAATTGTTAAATAACAAAATGAACAACGTATGCACAGGTTTTAATTAATAGATAAATAAAAGCGAGAAAGTACTCTCAAAGTTCTAACGACACACATTTTGGCGCTGCGTTCCATTTTATTCGTTAACTACCTTTTTTTGGCATCACGTTTCCTTGGAATTATATCCCAAGGTAGGAACTAGAAACCAATGTATTTAATTTTCTTGTAAAGTTAAACTTCTTATGTGATAACCCTTTCAGTAATAGGTTATAAATTGAATGTGATTTTATTTGATGTTTGTATTTTTCCAATTTCCATTTTAATTTTGTTTATATTTTTAATCAACTACCATAATTTATATTTCGATAAAGCTCTAGCAAATTAATAACTTGGCAATCAAACAACTATCTAAACAACAAACCACCTTCTAAATAATTAATCAACTCATAGATTAATGATAGTCCCTAAAATTTCACAACAAATCCACATTATTCCATAAATGTAGAAGTAAGTTTGTTCACTTGCTACTTTGTATAATTGTTAGACTTCCACGGCTCGGTTATTCACTGCCACAAGTTTTGATAGAATTTTCCAATACTTACGCAACATAAAAAGGACATAATCTGTATTTTATATCGAGATAGAAGAACGCTCTCTTCTCTAGAGACTGCGATATTTTTCTTTTCGTTAGAGTCTGGAACCACCACCTTATCCATTCCTGCCTCAATAGCGTCAGTACTTGTCACTATCGTGTTCCGGTTCGCAGGGTTAGCCGGTAAACTTATGCAGTTGGCATTAGACCTCGCCACAAGATATCAACGCACCATTAACATTTTTTATGTCTATTGGTGATGGTTGACTTTTTCTATCAGAAAACATGTCTGTTTGTTTGTACATGATATAAAAAACCTGTTCCTAACCTCATACTGAGGGTGGAAGTCTTTAACGACATATCAAATAATTACTTTTATTCAGTAGTGGCTGACCCTACAGTTAAGAAAGAAAAACATCGCAGTCACAACGCAGGTTGCATTTTCCACCCCTTCGAGACTGTATATTATAACTATGAAGATAGTATGGTGAGTGTACAAGACAGGTAGCTCCCGATGAAATGCTTCACAAATTTAGGTAGTGCTACACTCATCCTGAGTGATCTTTTTAGACATCTGATAAGTGAACTGACTAGTATTTTTGCCAAAAAAGAACAAGATATTGCTTCCAGGTCCAAAAATGTAAAAGCCAATAATAGATTTTGTTGATTTGCAAAAAGATACTAAAACTAGTAAGAAATCATAGATAATAATTAGATTCAGTTTTGAATGTACTACTAGCGTCTCCCAGATCAAGGTTTTTTTATGCTATATTTGGATAATGATGAGTCCTACGTGCCTCAGAAAAACTATGACAGTTTTGGTTCGAACTATGGTTTTACAAATTTTCTCGAACAATGATTCGGCTCCACGTGGTAAGGATTTGTAGGAATTGTAGGATTACAACATGTACGAAATACGAAGGCACGAACAGCGATGCCGTCGAAAATAAATAGAATATAATAGGAATAAGGATCTTTACTAAAAAACCTCACTACTTTACTGATTACTTGCTACTTTTTTGCCGCCTGCCTGCCACTTGCTTGTCGCTTGCCTATCGCTGCCTGTACATTTCTTGGCGCTTGTATGTCGCGTGCTTGTCGTTTGCTTATCGCCCGTGTGCTACAGTCTGCTTGCTTGCTGTTTACTTGTTGATCGCCTGAGGTTTGCCTACCACTTGCTTACCGCTTACATGTAGTTATTTGTAAAATAAAATGGAACGGAAAGGAATGGAATGAAACGGAGCGGAGTGGAACGGAACTGGATAAGACTTTTTACTAATGTTTATTACATTTTAGTACAGTAATTCAAACTTCGGGGCTGAAGTTGTTACATTTAAAAGCTTGGTTTTATTTAAAGTCTTTCGGTACTCAAGCAAGCAAGTGACATGTAGGTGACAGGACCACCTACATGTCACTTGCTTACCACTTTCTTTTGCTTGCCTGCAGTTGCCTGTTGCTTTCTTGCCACTTATCTGTGGATTGCTTGCCGCTTACAATATATATATGTGTGTGAGTCACATAGCCCTACTTTAATTAAAAGGAGGTCGAATATACATGATAAAATAAAGTAATCAAATGATAAAGCTCACAAAATTATCAGCATAATAGTAAGTAAGATATTCAGATATATACTCATTCAAATATCAAATACAACATTTATGGTATTCCTAGAATCATTCGTACATTGCTGATATTTTTGATTTAACATTTCGGTTGCACAAAAAAAAACTGCTATTTTATTCTAACGGGAAAAAAGAGGAAGTGATTGATGCTCGTGGCCATCATAAAATAATGTAATCTTCTTAAATTCTAATTAGTCCAGTAAAAAGTTTAATGAAACCATGATCTGACCAGTTTTGGCGCAATGTGTAAAAATGTGTTCATAAATACTTAAATAATGATATTATGAAAGAAATTTTGATTTAAATTTCGGGGAAAGGGATGAAAAAATAAAAAAAGGGTTGAAAAATGCCTTTTTTTTGAATAACTTAATAACGGTAGGAACTAGGAAAAAAGTTTCAAGTAAAAGTTGTAGAGAAAAAAATTCTACACAAAAAAGTTCCTCTTCATTTTCTGTTATCTGCTTTAGTTTAGCTACAAAAAATAAAAATTAAATTTGCTTTGTAATTAATTATAAAAACTTACCAGAATTATTACGGCCCTGTACCATGCAGCGCGCGCATCACATAAATATGTACTAACACTACTACATATGTAGTATATATTATATTATATATTTATATATTTTTACATATTTTACTACAAATTTAATTTTTATTTTTTGTAGCTAAACTAAAGCAGATAACAAAAAAATGAAGAGGATTTTTTTGTGTAGAATTTTTTACTCTACAACTTTTACTTGAAACTTTTTTTTCTATTTCCTACCGTTATTAAGTTATTTAAAAAAAGGCATTTTTCAAACCTTTTTTATTTTTTTCATCCCTTTCCCCTAAATTTAAATCAAAATTTCTTTCATAATATCATTATTTAAGTATTAATGAACACATTTTTACTCATTGCGCCAAAACTGGTCAGATCATGGTTTCATTAAACTTTTTACTGGACTAAATCACACACATTAAAATATATTTTGATGTTTAAATTTTTGATATTTTCTCATGTCAATCTTCCATATTGAATAAGACTGCATTAAATTTTATATAAAGATTTTTGTCCTGGCTCCGTCAGTTCAATTGCAAATTTCAACGCGAACGATTGGCTATACGTGTAACTATCACCAAGACTGCTAGGTGGTAGTATTCTGCAACGTCTTGCTCGGGTATCACCACTTGGTTCTACCACTACAACGTTAATCCTTATCACTGTCGCATTCCGGTTAGGAGATTAAGGTAGTCGGTAGACCCCGCCACACAGATAACAACGCACTACTAATATTTTGGTGTCTGTGGCGATAATCCATTATTTTATCTTTCCATTCAGAGAGTCATCTATCTACTTATTTGCTATCTATTAATATAAAAAACTCAAAATTAACCAACGGTAGTAAAAGTGCCATGACATGACACCTGGCCAATCTATCGTCAAATCGGCTGCATATTTTAGTTTCGGGCTAGTTATGTTTCGCAGATAAACAGAAAAATATATTTAAAATAATTATTTCAATTGAAACTCATATTCAAGACATTATGCGTCTAAACTGAAGCCTGTACTGCCCAATCACTGAAATGTGTATTGTAATTTTTAAGTAACGATAACTTTCATTTTTATATTCTCGTAATATTTATTGCAAAATAAAGATGATATTTCACAAAGTCTCAACGGCAAACAGTGTAAAACCTTTTTCCGAAGAATGTATTTTTCCTTTGAAGTAAATTTTCTACACAAAATATCTACTTTACCTTTGCCTAGGGACCGTTGTTTGGTTTACCCCATATATAAAACCGTAAGTAATTCAAACAAATAAACACTATAATAAACAATTTTCTCAATAGAATACCAAAAAATACATATCCAAGTTTAAAATATTCGTATTTAGAAACGATGGAGAGCCTCCTATGATCTATCTCCTCTTATAATCTTCTTGTTAGTGCTATTTTATGATATTAAAATAAATTGTCTCATTTTTAACCTACACTTTTTTATATACACACATACATAATACATTTATGTTAGATCTCCTACCTATGAAGGAAGATAGAACCGAGTGCCAATATAATAATCCTTGCAGATTTGTTTTCATTTTACTATTACACTAATTTTTAATTACATAAATGTAAGAGTTGGTATACATATGTTTGTTTGTTACTTTTAACCTTAATTATAATAAAATCTAACATAGAAAGAGTTTAAAATAGGACGTTGGCTTTATTTTAAAGTCATGACTTGTTATGATTATGAAGACAATACGTGGCGAAGATGTGTAAGCAAAACAGAAATAAAAAACGTAAATGTTGTTTGATGTTGTTTTATTTCAAGAATGAATAGATATGAAGACCAATTGTCGTAAAACAAAGTAAAAACCGACATTCGTCGTGACAAATGCAGCGATAAAGGTAACTTATTACCGTGGACTCATATATTGATAGGTTCGCATAGCCTACCACATCAGGTATCGGACATAATAAAAATTTATTTGAAGAATGTACCTACTTACACCAAAGACCTCTTTGGTTTCTCAGCATTGAATTTTTTTTTGTACATTATTTTATTTAATACAAATTATTTCAATGTTTTTTCAGATACTATTTTTATAGATTTATATTCAAACCTAACTATCTAAGACCAATTTATAGTATTGTTATTTTTTATCTTAGTCTGATCGCCGGTCTAATTAATCTCTTACGCTACCACTACCTTTTAAGCCGTATGCCCGCGGAAATGACCGCGGAACTGAGCGTTGTTCGATATGTCGTCTCCCAGAATTCCAATACTGGCTGAGGCTGTCAGAAGAGTGTTCTCGATCCAAGGTGATACGACAAAGGGTGTTTTTTTTTCGCAGTGAAAGCACAAAGCTGCGTCTTTTTGAGGTTAAATGCAACAAGGTTTTGACGACCTCATTCTGAGACATCGGTTAGTCGATTCTCGAGTTCAGACACGAGTTTGTTCCGGCCCTCTTCGACGTGTTCCCGAAAAATACCGCTACGACCGGAGTATGTAGCATCGCCATTACTGTCGCCCACATAGCAATGTATGTTACTAATTCGCAATATATCATTGATGTGCAGAAGAAACAGTGTCGGTGATAGCACGCAGCCTTGGTGAACAACAGCATTGACAGGTTTGAAGTTGGAGCATGCACCGTCGACTACGACCTTCAAGCTCCGATCAGCCAAAAAACAGGTGCATAATTTCTCAGGAAGCCCATAGGAAGGCAGCTTCGAGAGAAGCGCTTTATGTCATTTTAAAGCTGGGAGTTCTCAGCAGGGCAGTACTTCACACCGGCTCATCGCTTATTACTTTATAAGGCGCAAATCCGGCCTTATATGGAGTACTGCTCTCATTTATGATGAAATGGATGAAACTGGAGGTATTTTCCTACTCCTCCTCTACTCTTCTTATTAAATTCGATGCGGGTTCCGGGACAGCTTAGCTTTTCCCCCAGGGCACCCTGAGCTCACAACTCAGAGGTTATCAGGAAGTTGCCGCTGTTGATTCTGGTTTACAGAAGTTACAGTGGTGGGAACGAGAGGTGGGCCCATTGCCCTGCTCTCATTTATGGGCGGGGGCTCCACAGTACCAGCTCCTTTCTTTTGATCGCATTCAACGTAGAGCTGCTCGAATCGTCGATGACGGGACTATTTCAAATCGGCTTGATTCTTTGGCGTTACGTAGAGATATGGCATCACTCTGCATCTTTTATCAGCTCTATCACGGGGAATGTTCCGAGGAACTGTTTGGATTAATTCCTGCCGCCGAATTTCACCATCGGACATCGCTACAAAATTCGAAGTTCCATCCTTACCGTCTCGATGTCTGAAAATCCACATCCGTGTGATTCTCGAGGTATTTTTGCCCCGTACTACTATGTGGAACCAGCTATCGGCAAAAATTCTTCCAAACGGATACGACTTAGGGACCTTCAAGAAAAAAGCTTACTCATTCTTAAAAGCCCGGCAACGCAATTACAAAACCTCTGATAGTGTACTTGTCCATGACGGAGGTAATCACTTACCATCAGGTGAGCCTCTTGTCCGTTTGCCCCCTCTTCTATAAAAAAAATCCAATCGAAGGCCTTCGCTATGTCTAAACTAAATGCCCAACGATGCGTCAGGTATACTAGACTACTAAGCGGCGCTAGCACCGGCTAAGCGGCCACGATGGAAACCGTACTGATGGTCGCTAACCAGTTGACGCTCTTCTAAATATTTTAGAAGCTGATAGTTTATAAGTTTCTCCATAATTTTGGAGAACAAGTAGGTTATGGCTATTGGCCGATAATTTGACGGATTAGAGCGATCTCCTTTTTTAGGGATGGGATGCACTAAAGCTGTTTTCTATGAATTTTGTACCACGCCGAGTGAATAGGAGAGCCGGAATAGGTGCGTCAATACTGGCACCAACTCTGGAGCGCATTCTTTAAGCGCAATTGGAGAGATACCATCAGGCCCGCCCGACTTGTGGATGTCCAAGGAAAGTAGTGCTTTACGGATAAATAACTACCGAAATTGTGGTTCTGGCATAGAACTATCACACTGCGGGATGGTAGGCGGTAGAGGCTAGATGTAAAAAAATGTTCCAAAATGTGTGATTGCCTGACCTGCAGGCGCCTTCTGTAATATTTATGGATAATTCCCCTACTTATTCAGAGCCAATAAAGAAATCACCTACACAAGCTAAGAAAAAGAAGTGGTGGAGTGGCTACAAATAGAGTCAAATGTATCGGGTGATTTCCGTTAGAACCAAAAAAACGTCAATTTATGGAATTTGAAATTTACTATTACAAAACTTATTATTTGCGCTCGATATTATAACTAAAATTTTTGGTTAATTCCGCGAGAACAACTTATTTTTTCGGGATAAAAAGTAGTTTAAATGCTATTCCAGTTTATCATCTACTTGTGTACGTACCAAATTTCATCTAAATTCGTTGGGTAGTTTTAGCGTGATATAGTCCCAAACATCCGTCCATCCATCCATCCATGCACATGCAAACTTTCGCATTTGTAATATTAAAATGTAGATTATTTGTTTTGCTACGATAGTTATTGCATGGAATCCGTACTTAGTTAATATCTACATTGTGAAAGGAGTAACAGTGCTACATTTCACTTTAATCGGACAGATAGTTTCGGAAATCTGGCGATGAGTTGACTAGTCAATGGTATGTCACAGATATCTAATAAACTTGTTCAATCCTGCTTGTTTCAAAGATTCTTGACTCAACTTTCGGACAGCATACCCCTGTGTTAGTCCCAGGCTCTTTTGAAGAATAGTCCAACTGCCCTTTTGCCAGGCATGTCGTAAAAGGCGACTGATTGGCTATGCGAGTCACTACCATCGTGGCTACTAGGTGGTAGAGTTCTGCATTGTCTTACCCGGGTCTGGGGTACCACCGCCTAACCTATTCCTGCTGCAATAGCGTCAGTGCCTGTCATGTCGTGTTCCAGTTTGGAGGGTAAAGTAGCCGGTAAACTTATGCATGTGGCATTAGACCTCATCACAAGATAGCAACACACCATTAACATCTTTGGTATTTATGATATAGGCGATGGTTTATTCTTTTCATCAGGAGACTCATCTGCTTGTTTGCTATCTTATAATATAAAAAAATACCAACACAATCTAATTATGATATATCAGTCCAGGTGTTGCAAAGTATCGTCATCTTAATATATATATAAATTACTTGTAACGTTATATTTTGTCCACTATGAATTCCTAAACTACTTACTAAACCGACTTTAATGAAATTTTGTAGATATCTATTGTTTGGTCTACCTTAAAAGACCGGATAGTTTTTGTTTCAATTAACTCTTCCCCCTTCCCATTAAGTACCCCACCGAAATATTCAATACAAGTAATTTGTATAGCAAAACAACGTTTGCCGAGTCAGTTATTTATATGCTTTTTCATTCGAATTGATTCTTATTTCCACCTTCATATGTTCTATCATAATTTTAGATCGTCAATTTCTTTTGATCCTGGCCTCTCTCTCTCTCTCTGAGATTAATGAAAGAGGTCACGAGTGTATTAAACTACATATTTTCCGTAGCTATCTTATTTGTTATATGCTAATTTTACTTTCAGGATCTTTCTGACCTATTCACGATACCCTACAATAGTGTTAAGCACAGAATTACGCAGAGTAAGATGTGCATTGTACACTGTACATTGTCCTTTAAGGCGAGGCATCGGGACAAACGGGAAAAAACTGGTTTGCTAAATCACGTTTTTTCGTATTGATTTTTAAATAACAATTTTACAAAAATTACACGATATACCTAAAGATATTATCTAAGGAATGTGCTAATTTATTAAACGGTAGACTGTACTTTACTCGATCATATAAAATTCCGAAAATAGGCTAAAAAAACCTCTAAAACAAATAATTTGCTAATAATATTCTAATCTTCCACATGATTTTTATATAGTGATATTTAGTTTTAAATACAAAAAAGAATGTACTAAATTTTGGTTTTCAGCTGAAGCCCCATGTTTATTTATCCAAAAATTAACACGTTTCCCAACGGTTTCAGAACATACCACGCCGCCCATTTCCTATAGAATTGACGCGCGTCAAAATACCTCGCCCTAAAGTAATTTCCTTAGACTCCTTTTCATTTCCATTCCTTTCCATTCCCTTTCCATTCCCTGTAACTACTTTTGTTTTATATGGGCGACATACTGATATAAATCTGATGAAAACACAGCCAATATGTACAAACTCATTTACTTATTTTACCACTATATAAATAACCATATTCTTTATACTACGCACCTATTATATTATAAAACAATAGTTAATAAAATCCCAGGTTTATTTTAGAACCATTATTCGTTATTAGTGGGTAAAAGTCATTATATAATTTTTAATTGAATAGGTTCAGTGCTGTACTGAATAATTAATAAACTATTTTATCTGGGTACTAATCCATAAAAAATTTGAAAAAATTCAACTGCAATGTATCATTGTGATCAAAACGCATTTGAAATAAACTTTTGATCGTATAGTCATGATCGTATCGTTACTGCCCCATCGCTGCCATACGATAGGAGGCGAACGGATCGTAATGAGACATATAAATACGAAACGCCCAACACTTAAGTTAACGAAGTCATGAAATAACAATTTTTACGATTGGACCTGACAAGCTACCTTTTTTATATAAATTGAGCTAGCAATGAATACACGGACCGCTTGATGGTAAGCGATTACTACAATATACCCCTGATGATATGTTCTAGAATATACAGTGTGGCGGTGACCATACAACAATAAGTGAGAATTAAGGTAGTACTAGTTAGTACTAGTATTTTTAGTCTATCAAATCAGTCCTGATATCGAAATTAAAAAAACAAAAATTTCGAACAAAATTAATGACACGAAAATATAATAAAGATAAAACATCCTTTGACTTACCTATCACCAGGACGGCAACGCCGCACGCGCGGCTTGGCGGCTGGCGTCTCATGTTATTATTATTATTTTTACGTGTGACATAATATTTAGGCGCCTTTTTAAACCACACTCATCCTCAATAATTATTTTGATAAATTATTATTATTAATCACAATCATTTTGTACAATAAGTAATTACGTAGCTATAGAATTATTTTTGCGTATATTGTAAGAATAAAGACCGTATCAATCTAGGATTCGTGCCACATATTGGCTAAAAGTAAAGAAGAAAAAACAAAAATGTTGTTCACTTCACACTAATAATAATAGGTACCTAACGTGTCTTATCACAAAATAGCACTAATTAGCACAAACATCATGGCCATGGCCGGCCATCACAATAAAAATTAAGCGTCTACTTTCGCACAATTTAACTCGTATTTTACCACAATAAAAATTAAAATGAAGCGTCTACTTTCGCATAATTTATAAGTCTAGAATAATAAAAGAAAAAAATAAAAACTCAGTACATTACAAGTAATAACGTAATATCAATTACCACGGCAAAATCTTTGATCGTACTAAACAATAACATTAAACAATAATGACCGTGACCTACGTATCGTAGGTACGTGACACGTGTAATCAACGGCTTTCATCAAGAAGGCGCAAAATGCGCTTTTTTGTATCAGTACACACTGTGTATGCACTCAAGATAAAGCGACTTTTCGCTTTCTTTTCAAATTCTCCTAATGACAAGATTGGGTTGTTATTGGTCAGTTGTAAAGGATAAAAAATTAAAATAACCAATGAATGCAAGGATTTTCTGCTAGTATTGCGAGTTGGCAACTTACTTATAAGAGTTCTTTCAAACCATATAGGGTGAACGGGTCACGTACAGCCATTGACCTCTATATATTTCTATGCGTACAGCTGATAATCTACATCATGTTCGCAAAATTAGAAATGAAAACTAAAAAATTGTCCTGTGGCTAAACCAGTGGATGTATTTATCTGATTTTTTGTATTCAGGCTGAGAACATTATTACATATACTAAGTTTAATTAATTGGTGTATAGTCACCGCCACACTGTATAATATAATCTATCTAATTAATCTATATAATCTATCTCTTAAAGAATCCTATGTCATTATTCACTGTAATGAAAAACTGACTAATTTTGTTAAATTTACTTACTTGGGAATAATAAATACTTCACAATTTAATAGTGCAAATAAAAACGTTGAAAGTACATTCCAGCGTTAGTGCTTTTCATAAGGGAAAGGTTTCGGTTCCTTTTCGAAACCATCTGTATTTATGCCAAGCAGTTCGTAAAACGTGAACGATTGGCAAAATCTTTCACTGCCTTTGTGACTATCAGCTGGCAGAGTTCCGCAACGTCTCGCCTGCTGCAATAGCGTCAGAGCTTATCACTGTCGTTTCGGTTTAGACTGTGAAGTAGGTCGTAAACTCACGGCTGTGACATTTCCATCTCCCTACACAGACAGCAACTGTGTATTAAAGAGTTGCTATCTGTGTATATATTTAATACCTATATATAATCATTGATGTGTACACAGCAACCCGCTCGACCCTAGATGCTGATTACGTCACTATGAAATTCGAATTAAGGCTCTTCACCTTCTGATTTCTCACTGAAACATAATAATTAGAAAGGTTGGTATCGTTAATATGAGGTTAGTGTAAAATTTAATAAGGTGTAAATGAATGTCCTACGGGCCTCTACTCGTAATTAACTTCATTTCAAATACATACACACATATACATACGCACATATATATTATTTTCTTAACCTCTAAAGTACTATATTGCCAAACTTTAAAGAGAATTTATTGTTTAGTCTGTTGTTAAATCATGACCACAGGGCGACTGCTAGTATACATTAATGACTTACATAAGGTAAGTGCTTACCTGCCGGCTACCTTTACCACCTAAACTACTGACTGCTTGCCTATTATTCAGTTATTTAAAAAAACATTATGGCCGATTGCACTAACACTGTCTTAGCTTAGGACAATCCTAAATAGTATGCTGTCACATTCTTTTCATTTAAGAAAAGAAGTGACAGCATACTATTACGGATTTTTTTTATATATATTATTATTTATATATATATATATATATATATATATATATATATATATATATATATATATATGTATGTATATATATATATATATATATATATATATATATATATATATATGTATATATATATATATATATATATATATATATATATATATATATATATATATATATATATATATATATATATATATATATATTTAGTAAATTCAAAAGATTTTTGTATAACAGTTAATCAAAATGAAACCAAAATATCCTGCGTTTTCATAACGCGGGATATTTTGGTTTCATGTATGTATGTATGTATAAAATATAAAAGTTAATAAAAAGTATAATCTCTCCGCATACATCCGCCATTGTTCATTCAAAGTATCTGAAGCTATGTAGAGAAGCGGATTTCTTAACTCCCAGTGTCTTGAATTTTCTCAATAAAGCCGGAAGATGCCTTCCGGTTAAACAACACTGCACTAAGCCACGCTGTCTTCTGTTTAGGAATAAGTAGGTACAAATAATAAAGAATGGAGATCCTTTCCTTAAGAACTTATATTTATATTGAAGCTAGTGACAGACCTTGGCTTCGCACGGATAGTAGAGCATTTATGCCTACTTTTTGAGGTTCCGAAGTAAACTAGGACCACTTAATATGGTTTCGCTATGTCCGTTCGTCCGCATGTCCATCCGCGCTATAGCTCAGAGATCCTTAGTACCTACTAGAAAGCTGTAATTTGGCATGAATATACATATTAGTCACGTCAACAAAGTGGTTACATTAAATCTTGAAAAATATTTTTTCAGGGTAGCTCTTCTACAAGGAAAAGTGAGAATAAATAACATTTGTTATTACTCAAAACAGCACACTAATTTTGCTAGAAACCCAAATACTGTCAGCTACTCCGCTTACTTTACATAAATAATATAAAATAATATTTTTTCACTTGCCAGATGTGCTCTGTATGAAACAGGACAGATCGTCAATCATACAAAGAACGTACGTTGAATTCTTTCAAGAGCATATTTATTTTTTCTTACGTACCCCATAGTGTGGGGTAACGTTGGATAGGTTATTAAAAAAAATTGTAGGTTTGGCCCAACAGGCGCTTTACCAATTTATTCTGTTATGGCTCAGCCGCACTTGCGTTTATAGTCACAAAAAGCTTCGTGCAATGACACGATAAATGCAGATGTGGCCTCTGCATTTATCATGTCATTGTACGAAGCTTTGTGACAATAGACGCAAGTGCGACCCCAGCATTATACTATCGCATCAGCCTGTTGCGTTGAGCACCTTGATTAGTCCGTGTAAGACAGTTCGAACATATTTTCTCACTCTTTAGTTTATATTTTGCTATAATTCCTAATATATTCATTTAAATTGTATGGTCTACTAAATTATCATACTTACGATCTCCATGTGGCAGAAATTTGACGACAGTAGTCTATCGTGTGACGATGAGTTTTCCTAGTTTGACAACAAACAGACTTTAGCTGTAGAGAAAATAGTATACGTTTGTTTATGTAATCATGTTTATCACATAAATGAGAAATAAATATTACATATACTAGTGGATAATGTTTATTTTTATTAATTTAATTTCTTTCTAAAGCATATTATTTAAAAATGTTAGATTTCTGGAGTCATCCGCAGTTTAAACTTTAACTGTGCCAAATTTCATACTCCACCCTTTGCGTACTTGTCTTAAAAGGTGTACAAAGTTTTTGCTCTACGTGTTAATATATATAAATTGATTTATATGGAATACTTAAGGTAACCAACCGATTAAGTAATATGTATCCTTCTAAAAGATTTCCAACTACCACAAAAATGTGACCATTTTTTTAAAAGTCGAATAGGGATAGTAAACTAGTCAAATTACCAAATTACGCTTAAGGCGTGGTGCTAGCACAACATTCACAAAACTGGGTTTATTTGACGCCCGTGTAAAAGGAAACCTAAGGAAATATCCTGCGCAAAAAATACAGAGCATAGAAAAAAGTTTAAAGAAAAAATATGTTAACCAAATAGAATCACTACATAGTATAAAACAAAGTCGCTTTCACTGTATGTCCCTATATCCCTATGTATGCTTAAATCTTTAAAACTAAGCAAAGGATTTTGATGCGGTTTTTTTTTAATAGATAAATTGATTCTTGAGGAAGGTTTAAGTATATAAACCTTTCAGATATTTCTACGGGAACAAAAGCTACGCGGGTGAAACCGCGGGCTGGTCGTTAGTATTAAATATTTGTTTATTATTTTCAATAAAAATCGTAATTTGCTTTACAGAAATAAACTTAATATGGTTTTATTAAAACGTCAACCAGACAAATATTAAATATTCATTGACTTACTAATATACGTACATGGGTGATTCTTCAGAAATGTGTTCTCCGTGTAATTTCCATGGTATTTTTGAAATCGCTTAATTAAAGTAAATTACACAAACATTTTAAAAGCTTATGCAAATTTAAAGAACATATGAAAATTCGACACGTAGTGGATCTATACTTTTCCTAAAAAAATATTGAACATTTGCGAGCCATGGAAATTACATCATAGACCACGGAAATGACCCAACAGATAAAATTTTGCTAAATACCGTATCAGATATGAAAATAAGATTAGATAAATGATTTGGGGAACTATGAAGGGCTGTAATATATATTAAAACGATATAAGCAAATTTTTTTCAGCAACTCTTTTTTTTCTGAATTTCTCCTCTCCGCTAAACTTAGATACAGCCAAACAAATTAGCGATAAAATGTATGTGCTATACATTTCCTATTACCTTTTGCTTTTCTAAGCAATGCAATTGAAAGTGTGTGAAAAACTTAGTATTCGTATTTTCATAATAATCATTATAATTGTAGCGACGATGTAATCATAATATCGGTACATAAGTAAGTAGTAGAGTAACGAAGGATTGTAGGATTAGCGAAAAATATGAATGCATGCTCAACCAAGCAGTTACCTAGCCTAGCTTAGGCGTAAAACTACACTTTACATTGAATACTTTCCTTAACATCAAAACATTAATAGTAGACTCATTTTCAGCACTTTGAGCATGATAATTAGACGCTTTAAATGATAATAAGCTTCGGTTTAAAAAATTTAAATAATAAGGCAGATTAAACTGAACGTCTATAGATTTTCTGGTTCACCGCGATTCGCCTGTTTGTCGGTTGGCGAGGTAAGTGGCGATCCTAATCGCCGCATTTACCGACATATCAACGATTATCGACTATTCCTAGTGGTAACCGGGACCGACAGTTTTACGTGCTCATCCGAGGCACGAGAGTGGTAATACACCACTCCGCCAGACACTGAGAAGCTACTGAGGTTTAAGATTTTTTTTTTTTTTTTTTTTTATATCATAAGATAGCAAACAAGCAGACGGGACTCCTGATGGAAAGAGTCAACCGTCGCCTATAGACACCAAAGGTGTTAATGGTGCGTTGCTATCTTGTGGCGAGGTCTAATGCCACATGCATAAGTCTACCGGCTCCCTTACCCTCCAAACCGGAACACGACAGTGACAAGCACTGACGCTATTGCGGCAGGAATAGGTAAGGCGGTGGTACCAGACCCGGGCGAGATAATGCAGAACTCTACCACCTAGTAGCCACGATGTTAGTGACTTGCATAGCCAATCAGTCGCCTTTTACGACATGCCTGGCAGAACGGCAGTTGGTCTATTCTTCAAAGGAGCCCGGAACCAACACGAGGAAAAAGGAAACCTCGAAAAAATTTGAATAACACCTTTGCCTGACCTGGGGATTGAATCTAGGACTATGAGGCAGTCTAAATGATAACCTTTGGATTAACAGATTAAAATAAAAAAATAACTGACACAATATTTATCACTTAATCTGGTAATTGCATGAATTACAGTATAAACGTTGAATATTTCATTTTAATTATTGCCAACAAAATGAAATAGAGTAATTTACATGAGTTTTATGTAACTTCCATGGTGTTTTATACATGGAAATTACACCATGGAAATCACCAAAAAGCATATAACTTGAAATTTCTCGCCATTGGAAACATGTAGGCTACTAGTTTGTTATTGGCTATCTACATTTGGGAGTTAGGTATAAGACCGCAATACCCGTTTACTAAAAATAGTATGATTACATTCCAAAAATAAGACATGGAAATTCTTAAAAATTGAGAACCAAAAATTGAAAAATTGAAGAACTTACTCTTGCACTGAAATGAAGGGATTTAGGGATACGAATACTTGACCCATAAGCTGCAGCATAAAAGCAGAATCAGAAAAACCAATCCCGATACCTCTAGACCTCGCCAGTTTAGAGTAGTACCCGACGCAATAAGCTAAGCTAAAATTTTGCCAAGTGTGTGACATACTTACTTACACTCATAAAATAAAAACTTTCAGTGCAATTGGATTAGAAATTTGGTCAGGATTTTATATCCTGACCAAATTTTTTTCCAACCAACGATTTTACACCTGCCGACCAAAGATTTTATATCCTGACAAAATTATTTGTATTTTTAAACTTTGTGTATAAATCTGATTAAAAGCGTTTATGAATTAAAAAATATCTGCGATTGATCAGAAGACGGCGCACGTGTTACGCGTGTAAAACGTGCAAATATAACCAGATTTGAGGTGTTGAGGTTAAATAAGTCCTATATAAATTGTTATTATATAATAAAATCTATATAACACGATGCATATAGAATGTATAAACAATTTTATAGTAGATTTATGCAAACATTATTTGTTTAATATAGGAGATAAGGATCTGTTACGCTCAAAAATTGTACTCCGAAGAATGACCCACATATATTCTGATCTAAGGAAATCGCGCAAGTTAAATATTTATTTGCAGCCTAGTTACAACTTTAAGAAAAATATGCTTTGTAATTTTCAACCTTATTAAACGTCTCGTAAATATAACATTAGTTTACGTAGTTAATATGCGGTTGTGTAAGTGAAATCGACGCTTTTAAATCGTAGTAATTCCACACCTCAAACGTTCCTCATCAATCATTATGTCTGTTTGCGAAAACCGCAAATTTGTTCGGCAGATCTTAAATTTATCCTGAATAGACAGACAGTCGTGACGGGGGACTTTATTTTATAATATGTAGTGACTAGATCATACAATTAAAAGAATTTATATTTTTATATACAATTAAGAGAACCCCGCAGAGACGTTACAGATTTATTCCACCTAGTAATAAATTTAGTTTGTAAAAATCTCAGGCAGTTCGTTGTGTATTAAATTTTCTAGAAAAGCTGAATAATTTGCTCGAGATTGATCTATGTGCTCTAGTTATCGATAAATTGGCCACTTGTCATATTTCGGGACTAAGTACCATTGGCTAATCGTAGGTTTCATTACAAGATGGTGTATGATGTACTTAATGATAATCTCGAATCTTGAACAAACTACGTTAGAACCATGTTAGAACAAAGACAATATATTTAGGAGTTACTCTTTGTGTGATTCCTTTACCCTGATACAATATACAATCAAGGAACATTGCGAATTATAACAAAGTAGGTATAAGGATCAAAAAGGTAGAATCGATATTTGCAGTAGATTTTGAACTTTGTTGTGATGTTTGAAAGTACACTTTTGTGTGAAGGTTGACATCAGAAATACGCTGCCTGGCTTTGAAGTTGTGACCAGGAAAATTAAATCAAGATCACCGTGAATTATTACTAATTAAGTAAAATTATAACAGAAAGAGGTATGTATACAGGGAACAGAGTGATTGAAGCGTTAAAGAAATTACTTCAAAGCACAATTTTTAAGTCAGTGTGCGAGTATTGTTCTGCATAGTTCAGAAAGGGTATGAACTATGAAGCTACAAATAATACGATTGGAGATGAGATTATGTAGTGTCGGAGCAAAAAAAAGTCGATTCAACATATATTATGAGGAATGGCAGACGAAAGGTAAATAAAACGGATAAGAGATAGAGAGAGAGTTAGTATAGAGAATATAGATGAATGTAAATAGTGGGGTTTATTCTCCTAAGCCCCGTGATATAAACCTAAGGCTTTAGAGATAATCATATAATCTTAAAACTATCCCATCTATCATTTAAGGCTTCATCAACAACCACCATTTTGCGTATGTTGTACCCACAGACCACAGACAGTTAACAAATTCCGTGTCAATTATTATTAATCGACACGGGATTTTGAAGGAAATGTATCGCCTCACATATGAACAAACGCTCATAGTAGTCTCATAGTCAAAAATGTCATATATTTGTATATACATTTTATCGTAAAAAATAGAAATAAGCCATGTTGAATAAATCGTACCGAATGGGATGATAAGGTTTAAAAATAGCCCTGGAGTGATTTATTTTATTGTTTAGTTGTATAACTCTGTATTTCTGTGTGTACATGCAAGCTACATTATTTTACACAGCCTCTTATTTGATTGTGCATTCTGTGAGTTATTCATTTAGATATTAAATTAAAATAGGACATGTAAAAATGACCATGGTATCAGCTTTCTTTCAGAATATATCATGCGGTTACCCTAGAAAGGCCTTAAATTATATATTTTCGCAGTTTCATAATTTTAGACAATTTACGCAAGTTCTTTTGTATTTTACAAAGAAACATTCACAGTCAGCCCTAATAATTTAGGTGCAAATATATTAAACATGACTTTCTCGTAAATAGTTTTTGTTACTCAAGAATAAAGATAATACTCAATATAAAAGAAATATATTCTTGTTTTGAGCTGTAACTTGTGCGAAAGCCGAGTTATTCGAATTTCATGTTTTATTCCATGCTCATTTTCATTAATATTACCTATACTTGAAAAACTTGAAGAAAAAATAACAGTTTACATATTTTTCATTAGTGTAGTTATTATTGTATAAACAATTTATTTAAAGACATGTTTAAACATTTTCTTGATATATTCTCAATGGGTCAAAACATGGTCAAAACCATTCTATGTACTTTGGAATTATTAAAACATTTAAAAATTTATATCTTGAAAAAAATGTTTAATTGTAAAAAACATAGAAACCTTTTTTATGTATACTTTATTTTTATGAAAAGAATTGTCCATTTTAAAATAACAATTCATTTATATCGGCTTAAACAATATGGCACCGAATTCTCCCCATGAAAACATGCAATAATATCATCAGTAGAACCATTTGAAGAGATCTTTATAAAACTAATATACCTAAGTTCTGATTTTTCATAATGTATTCCTTCATTCCGTACCTGATATAGAAATAACATTGAACAAACTACTTTATCACATCCCTTAAAAACTGAAAAACTAAGAAACTGAAAAACAATTGAATGTTAACAATTGTTAACAATAATTAAGAAAGCAATCAAACTTTTTTTTCGGATCAACCTGAGGGAAACCCTTGAATTTTCATAATAGTTAAATATTCGTTTTCTTTTATCTCCAGCTTGAATATTGGAATATAAAAATATAATGGTTTTTTTTATAGAAGAGGGGACAAACGAGCAGAAAGTGCACCTGATGGTCAGTGATCACCGCCGCTAATGGACATCTTGTAGAGGTCTTGCAGTTGCGCTGCCAGCCTTTTAAGAATGAGTAAGTTTTTTTCTTGAAGGCTCCCGGGTCGTATCCGTTTGGATATACCCCTGCCTCCTCCCTGAGGCAAAAGTGCCGAGAGAAACGCACAGTTGGGGATTTCCAGACATCGGGATAGTAAAGGTGGAACTAAAATGTTGACGCGAAGTCCGATGATGGGATTCGGCGGCAGGAATTAATCCAAATAACTCGTCGAAACACTTCTCATAATAAATACGATAAAAGACACAGAGTAAACCAATATCTCTGCGCAATGCCAAAGAGTCAAGCCGTTTCGAAATAGCGTGGTCGTCAACGATTCGAGTCGCCTTACGCTAAATGCGATTAAGAGGAAGAAGCTGGTACTGAGAAGTTTCGGCCCAGAGATGAGAACAGTACTCCATGTGAGGCCGAATTTTTGCCTTATAAAGTTGAAGGCGATGGATCGGCAAGAAATATTGTCTCGCTCTGCTGAACACACCGAGCTTTTTGCAGGCTAATTTAGCCTTAACCTCCAAATGACTGAACGAAACTGAACGTAATTCGATATGTCGACTCACAAAATCCCGACACTACCTGAGGCTGTCAAGAGAGAATCTCCAAATCAAGGTAACATTTTGTCAATAAAATAATAAATACTATTAAACTGATAGGGACAGGGACTGACAGGGACATTTGTGTGATAAGTATAGATATTTTATAGATTCAAGCGTTACTTTTCGGAAACCACAACTCACATTTTTACAGAATTGGTACTAGTATAACCTAATTAGTTATTTAAATTCAAATTATAAACGTGTCATATAAGCTCATGTTATTACGTTTTGGGATATAGAACGCAATCTCACTTCATTTTAGTACAGGTACGTGCGCAGTCATTTTATACCGAAAAGGTAATAAAGGTAATAAATAATTCTCACTAGGCAAGACGAATAAAAACACGCATTCACCCATATCCGTTAAACCGCGTAATACAATTGGCTAAGATACTAGATGTTTTACACAAAATTACCTGGTGTCCGACGTATTACATGAAAGTTATTAATATTTTTCAAAGTAAAATACATTCTATACTTCCCATTGTTAATGTAGCTTGTATTATTTTTAGTATTAGTCTGGTAGTTTTAGAACTGATCCATTAAATATGATCAGTCTTTTCTCTAAGTATTATAAGCTAGTTTACCCATATATATATATATATATATATATATATATATATATATATAACCGTCATATGTAAACAGCAAAATGCTAATCGTGCTTTGCTATTCATATACCGCTGATATAATACCACATGACTGAGTTAATAAATAGGATAAAACATAACTTGGATAATATGAGTCTTAGTTATGGACCCTTATAAAATTTAGATTAACTACCTCATTACCTGGCTGCCTATAAACTGTGAAATACGATCATCGTATGTACTAGGCGGTACAGATCTGCAATGAGTTATATTTTACCATTAGGAAAACCATTTTTTTTTTCATTCCATAGTTTTATAATAACAAGTTCAATTCTCAGGCGAGAAGATAGAAATAGTACCACATCTAGGCAGATATGGTACTATTTCTATCTTATTATTAAGCTTAGGATTTCTACTCATTATAATTCTTATAAATCGTAACCACATAAATATAAGTCAGAGTGTTAAATACCGCTCTACATATCAACAACGCGCTAATTACTACTTTGTGTGGAACGTACTCATTTCAAATTCATAAAAAAATTGTATATTAGCTTTTTCACCCATATACCTGTTATATCCGACTATCCGATAGATCCGCTATATTCTGACTTATATATTAGCAATGCAACATAAAACAATAGCAAAGTTAAAAAGATGTTTCCTCTTGCTTTAGTATATAAAAATTCCCCGTGTCGGTCCGGGCCCCCTTTGAAAAATAGATAGACCATCTACCACTCTGCCAGGCAATTCGTAAAATACAGACTATTGGCTACAGAATCACGTCTACCATGCTACTGAGTAGTAGAGTACTGCAACGTCTCACCCGAGTATATGATACCACCGCCTGACATATTCCTGCGACAATAGAGTCAAGGCTAGTCTGTATCGAGTTCCGGTTTAGAGGTTAAGGTAGCCGGTAAACTTATGCATGTGGCATTAACACCCTGCTATACGGATGGTTCTTTGTCAACCGCTGCCTGCGCCATATCCTCGGTATATACTGGCCCAAGAGAATCTCGAACAAACAGCTGTTGAAACGCTGCTATGAAACTCCGATCGACCAGCAGATCAAGAGTCGCAAATGGAACTGGATTGGTGACACTTTCCAAAGAGATCGTGATAACATCCCCAAGCAAGCACTGGATTGGAATCCCAAGAAAACACAAACGTGGTCGTCCCAAATATGGCGACGAACAGTAACAGATGAGACGAAGAATATTGGCAAGGCGTGGAGCAAAATCAAACGTCAAGTTCAAGATCGATCGCGATGGAAAATTACCGTAAACGCCCTCAGCACCATCCAGAAGATACAGGACATTAAGTTAAATAAGACATACAGATAGTAACGCACCATTAACATATTATTTGGTGTCTATAAACGATGGAAGGAGACAACTTTCCATAAGGACAAACATTGACAGGACAAGCTTGGTTGCTATTTTATGATGTAAAAAAATTTTAAGGCCATCCTTGAAACTTGTCGCTAATTTGAGGGATTAAAATATTTTATTGATTCAGGCAGTTTATTTATACTCGCTTTGAGTGAGGTATTGTCCGTTTCTCCTGAACATGCTTCGATTGCGAAGTGAAACATGCGTTGAATGCGTAAATTGTATGCTTTTGTGATTGTTGCTGACGCTAGTGAAAGTTTAGTGGATATAGGTGGATTGTGCCGCTAGGGACTTCATTTTTGGCTGGACTATATATTTTAATAAATGAATAAAACTCACATATGGTCCCGATCAGCTTTCTTTATTCTCGGTGGCATCGCAGAGATCACAAAAAGAATTCACGGAAAATATAAATTTAATTAATTTCACCTCTTTAGGGTTCCGTACCTAAAAGGTAAAAACGGGACCCTATTACTAGGACTCCGTATTCTGTGTGTCCGTCTGTCTGTTTATCACCAGGCTGTATGTCATAAACCGTGACAGCTAAAAAGCTGAAATTTTCACACATCAGGTATGTATTTCCGTTGCCACTATAACAACAAATACTAAAAATAAAAATAAAAATATATATAGGGGGGCGGGGGTTAAATTTCATAAAAATAGGTTCTGAGGTTGAGCTGTGATAACACTGACAGCTTTCGTATTTATAATAAAACTAGCTGACCCGTGCAGTTTTGCCCGCGAGTAGATTAACATGTCGTCAATAATTTTTCAAACAAACTTTCATTCCTTATGTCAGCCCCTTAGGCATCGAAATTTTGAAAAAATGTTAGCTTGTGGTTTATCCCATATCTTCAATTATCCCATGCCAAATTTCATCAAAATAGCTTTAGCGGCTTAGTCGTAAAAGCGTTACAAATAGACACACAGACAGAATTTAGCATTTAGTACATTCTAGGACGAACCTGATAGGGTGTAGCAATGTAGAGTTTATAATATTAGTATGGATAGTATGGAAAAAACGTGAAACATTCAACTGACCGAATATAATTAAGTAAAATATATATTCGGTTCGAAGTGTATAAGAAATAAAGAGGAGGCATTTGATAGACAGCTCCGGAATTAACGGACAAATGTACGTCTTTTTCACACATTTCATCGATCAACATCATCAATCAAATGTCATGAAAGAGTAACATTTTCTTAATCATTGTAGCCTTTGCATCCTGGTGCGAAAATGTCTAATAACTAGTTTAACTAATACCGAACTGTTATATTGTTTTATATATGTATATTATTTGTATATTATATATTTTGTATATTGTATACTAATTAATCTACTCATTAAAGTAAATCAATTTTATGTAGAAATTTAAAAACTTTAAACATCGAATCACCAACACTCAATCGTGCAATAACAACAAAGATGATTGTTATAGTATAAGCTGACGATATGGTACTGCTGTGCCCATCAACAAGAACTCTGAGACAATTATTAAATAAGTATGAGGCTTATGCTGAGGCTTACGGTCTTAGGTATAATACAAAAAAAGTGTTTTCTTTACATTAGAGCCAGTAGGAAGACTTACATTGAGACACCTGTAGTAACTATAAACCAATCAAAAACAAGTATTAACAATGACAAATTCACAAATACTTCAAAAATACTTGGGTTACCTAATAGCAGTAAAACCATGTTTCTTACACCAGTAGATGAGCATGAAGTATTTAAGATCATAAACTCCTTAAAAAATACAAGTGCAACTGGTTATGATAATATTAGTACAGAACTACTCAAAAATGTTGCTGCTGTAATATCAAAGCCGCTCAGTCATATTATTAATTTGTCATTTTTAGAAGGGAAGTTCCCACAACGATTAAAAAAGTCTATAGTTAGACCAATACTTAAAAAAGGTGATCCTTGCGATATGAATAATTATAGACCCATTACATTAATTCCGATTCTCTCAAAAATTTTTGAAAAAGTTATGTATGATAGACTTCATAATTACTTACTGAAATGTAATATATCAAAAAATAATCAATATGGATTTAGAAAAGGTAGGTCGACAACCTTAGCATGTTTTGAACTGGTAAAGAGTATAACGGAATGCCTAAATACAAAAAGTTATCCACTTTGTGTATTTTTAGACATGAGTAAGGCATTCGACTTTGTTTCTCATAGAATTCTGTTGGCAAAACTTGAAAAATATGGTATAAGAGGAAAATCATTAGAGTGGATACAAAGTTATTTAGAAAATAGGAAACAGTGTGTAGAAATTTCAAAAATTTCTGGGACACATAAAAAAATTTATACTTAAAATTATAGTTGTAGTGACTGTGGAATACCACAGGGAAGTGTTTTAGGACCCTTGCTCTTTTTAATTTACATTAATGATCTTCCAGAGACTATGCAACATGAGTCATTCTTATTTGCAGATGACACTACACTCCTCATTAAATGTAAAAATAAAAATCATCTAGTAAAAGAAACAACTGAAACCTTACTTAAAGTTTCAGAATGGTTAAAAAGTAATAATTTAAAAATTAACTTGACTAAAACAAAGATAGTTGAATTTCAAACATGTTATAGCAATAAAGTTCAAAAATCAAATATATTATTTAACAATATAAATATAGAAAATACTGAATACACTAAATTTCTAGGAATATTTATTGACAACCATTGCAATTGGAAAGCGCACATTGATTCTCTTTGCAAAAAAATTGACAGATTTATCTATGTTTTGAGAAGAATAAGAGAAGTAGCCAACTTAAATGCTGCATTGCTGGCATATCACGGATATGTCTCATCTGTATTGCAATATGGAATCTCTATTTGGGGAAACTCAGTTGACTTAATTAGGATTTTCAGAATTCAAAAGAAATGTATACGTGCAATATGTAATGTTAATCAACTACATTCGTGTAAACCCCTGTTTAAAACTCTTAAAATACTACCTTTACCTTGTCTTTACATACTGTCGGTATGCGTATTTGTAAAAAAACATCAACATTTGTTTAAAACAAATGCTCAAGTATTAGGGAACTCATATTTTAGAAACAGTGAGAAGCTACATGTGCCAAGCCAAAGACTAAATATTTATAAAAAAAAATGCATATTGTATGGCAATTAATATATACAATCATATTCCTGATAGTCTAAAATTATTACCTATAAATAAATTTCGCAAAAAATTGTTTGATTTACTGTTAAATAAAACATACTATGATATTAGAGAATTTTTAGCAGATAAGATTAAATGTTAATAAACAAATATATAAGCTTGTACAATTTACCTTGAAATTTAAATGTAATAAAAACTGAACGGCAAATTTTGTAAAATGGTAATTTTTTTGTAAATTGTAAAAATTTGGATTGAGCATAAGATCATATTTTGTAAATTGTAAAAATAACTTTTGATGTGAAATAATTCTAGTAAATTGTAATACATACAATTGTAATACATACAATTGTAATACGTAAAATAGAAAAAAAGAAGCCCGCCGAGTTTCTTCCGCCGGATCTTCTCAGTGTGTTTTTTTTTTTTTCGAAATGAACTTAAGCAGTTGGTCCAAATGACCGTTACTGCGAAACCGGGCTTTTGGGGCGAGCAAAGTGCTCAGCCAGAAATTAAGTTAGATGGGCTAAGAGCCCGCCCTAAGGGTGTCTCCTGTGAGACCGAACCTCGGCTTAGGGCAGTATCTTGACGATTGGTGGGAGAGTAAGTGGCATCAGGATTTCGGCTCACCAACGGCTCTTGACCGGAGTCTCGAGTGTTGGCGGGCCGAAACAATGGGCCGAGTCGCCGCCGGCGGCGACTTTGGCGCGTGCGTGTGCGTGTGAATTGTGAAGTGTAAATAGTGATGGGATCGTCAGGATCGGATAGAACGTGACGTGGCCTTCTATATTTGTGATCGGCGACCGCGGCCGCGACGTAGTCTGCCGCGGTTTTCACTAGAGGGTTTGGGTGTCTCATCGCTTTTTCAAAGTGACGTGCTGACGTCTCTTTGAAGTGTTTTTGTAGCGTCGGTAATTCTAGGTCTCTGTGCAGATCTATGTTACGAACATACCATGGGCTGCCGGTAGCAATACGCATGAATTTATTTTGTATGACTTGTAGGCGATGTATAAGTTTCGGGCGAGTGTGGGCAAACACTATACTAGCGTATGACAACACTGGTCTAATTACAGTTTTATATAGTGTCACTTTGTGTCTAAGTGACATTTTACTTTTTCTGTTTAGAAGATAGTAAAGGCGACTTAATATGAAATTCGCCTTTGCCCTGACGTTTTCAATGTGAGATTTGAATGTCATTTGTGCGTCTAGTGTGACTCCTAGTTATTTTACTGTGGGTTGCCACGGGATTATTTTGTCGAACATTGTAATTGATTTTAATCGATTATTTGGCTTCAGGGAGCGACTACCTGAAGTTATATTATTACTTTTGTGAAAAAATACTGCGGCACTTTTATCGGGGTTTACCTCTATACGCCACTTCCTAAACCATTCCCCTAGTGTGGTGGCTGCCGCCTGTAATCTCATTGAGGTTATCTTGGGAGTACAGGCTGACGTGTATAGGGCGGTGTCGTCTGCGTAGAGGGCTAGCTCTACGTCAGGAGTTCTGGGAATGTCGTGGGTGTAAAAGCAGAATAGGTGTGGAGAGAGAACGGATCCCTGTGGTACTCCCGCCTTTAACGGTCGGGGAGAAGACAAGGTGCCCTCTACTCGAAATCTAAATTGGCGGTTTGACAAGTAATCGCGTATTAAACGTACGAGTCTGTCCGGAACGCCGACCCCATATAACTTGTATATCAGGCCGTCGTGCCAGACTTTATCAAATCTAAGTGTGTGGCCGCGTTCCGATCCGGTAGTAATTATAAAGAAATCGACCTAAATTAAAATGTTTGCACGCCATTTTATGGTAGAATATGATGGTAATTTAATTTATTTTAATAACTTGTGACACCCATATTCTTGCAAATAAATATTTTTCATTTCATTTTTTTCATTTCAACTCTAGGAAGGGCGGAGTTGACAAGGGTGACTCAGTTTAAGTATCTAGGGCATTAGATCTCTGAGGATATGACAAATAACGCTGACATTGAACGCGAGCGCAGGGCGTTAGCGATGAAGGCGATTATGCTGATTCGTAGATTTGCACGATATTCCAGGGATGTAAAGGTAACATTGTTTAAAGTCTACTGTCATAATTTCTACACGTGTAGTATATGGATGAGGTATGAGCAAAAGCCTTATAGCGCCTTACGTGTTCAATATAACAACGCATTAGGATGCTAACAGGACTGCCTTGATTTTGTAGTGCATCAGGTATATTGGCTGAGATGAGAGTGGATGGTTTTACAGCGATTGTGTGAAAACGCGTAGTCTCCATGTTGCATAGAGCTCGAGACATTACCAATAGCCTCCTTATGCAAATATGTGACAGTTTCCAGTGTCCTGTTATCAAACACTGGAATTCGTTACATACGGGCTCAAAGCTTGCTATGAATTTAAAATTAATATTAATTTTAATTATTTTTTAGCAAGTATACTTTAAGCTTAAATTGAAAAAAAACTAACATAGTTCTTAAGTTTTTTTTAAATATGTTCTTTAAATATGTTGTAACAATTTCCCTGGATGTTATATCTGTTAAATAAATTATAATAAGAGAACATTCCGCCGTGTTGGTCCCGGCCTCCTTTGTAGAATAGGCCAACTGCTGTTCTGCCAGGCAGGTCGTAAAAGGCGACCGATTGGCTATCGAGTCACTACCATCGTGGCTACTAGGTGGTAGAGTTCTGCATTGTCTCGCCCGGGTCTGGTACCACCGCCTTACCTATTCCTGGCGCAATAGCGTCAGTGCTTGTCGCTGTCGTGTTCCGGTTTGGAGGGTAAGGTAGCCGGTAAACTTATGCATGTGGCATTAGACCTCGCCACAAGATAGCAACGCACCATTAACATCTTTGGTGTCTATAGGCGATGGTTGACTCTTTCCATCAGGAGACCCATCTGCTTGTTTGCTATCTTATGATATAAAAAAAAAAGAACACCCGAGAGCTTTCCTCATTATTAGATATGTTTACTCAGTAAATTTTTTCAGGATTTTACTGAAAGTAAGATATCATGCGGGCACCACTACATGTACCAACGGAGTAAAAGCTACTACCATAGTAATTATCCGATTGACCAATCGATCAGTGTGAGGCTGTATTCCGATCCAGCTGCAGCTATAAAATACACGACCATTGTCAACATTCTTTTAGTAGCTTACGTCAATTTGCTTCATCTCTACCTCAGCCGATTGTATTGGTTTTCCAAATAATCAGGTAGAAGAGTGTGGGATGAGAGAGTATTTTGAATGTGCGCTTGAAGGCTTTTAGCAAACTAGACCCAAACAACTTTTACGACGGTAGAGCGTTGGCGATGATGTAAACTTACCTATAAACTTAAGCCCTGAAGAGTGCTGTACTATTTATCGGCCGGAAAAGGGTAACGCTTTAAGAGTACGAAACTCTAGGTTCGACAGTACGATTACTTCTCTGCGCATAAAAAAACCCCAGAAAATATGGCCTCATCCAAATTATTCGAGTACTTACGACCAGTCACAATAATCAATTAATCCTAGTCCGAAAAATCGGAATTTATTATAAAACCCTGCACGCATGTACACGCACGAAGCACATATTTTACTAGACTATAGCCTGGAAACGTATGTCCAGCAAAACCGCTGTAAGTTATAAAATAATCAGAAATATATAAAGTAGGCATTTCAATAATTGAAACGCCAATGAACCTGAACGACAATGACCTTTGTAAAAATCTTGGTGGTCAGACGTAGATACTACATACACATTTCCATTCATGAAAATAACTGAAATCGGCTCTTTAGCAAAGCATTGATATATGCCAAAGATATTGGCCCAGGCTAGGCTCACCAAAAATAAAACAGACTGTATTAACTGATCTGATTTTAGGAGCAACATTCTAGATTACACCATTAAATAAAAATGTGCGTTTATTATTCTTAAAAAAATATATTGACAGATTTATTCATGTCATTCATTTTATATTTTTATATATTCAAAATATGTATATATGTATATATTCAAATATTCATGTTATTCATTATATATTCAAAATATGGTTATTTTCAACACAACTTACACGCCAAAGTGCTGAAAGCGAAAATAAAAAAAATACTCGAACATAGACGAAAAAAAAGGAAAAATATCATCACGTCAGCTCCCTTTCTGATGTAGGCAGAGTAAATCAAATGTCATAGAATTTTCAGTTTACCACGATTAACCAGTTTGTCTGTTAGGATATTAGGAGATAGCTCCATCGCCGCATTTATTATACTGGCGCCATATCGATTATCGCCTCTTTCTACCGATAGCCGGAACGGACAGCTTTAAGTGCACATTCAAGGCACGAGGATGGTAACACATTGTCTGGTGGCCTGCTTGATCCGAAAATTGAACCAGGGACCACTTGATCTGAGTAGAATAGGCTCCCTAGACCACGAGGCAGCATTTACTCCCTCTTCGTCTAGGGGTTACACTATTTGGCTAAACAATTTTGAAAGAGATTTCTTAGTGGAAACCTCTTTCAAAATTATTAAACTCACGGAAAACTAAGATTTTTATCCGCTTAGTTTTTTTAAAAATAATACAAGGTTATTTATTTTGATTCAAGTAGACTAAATTTAGGATTCTGAAGGCACATGGGACGATCTTAATGGCGTGAAAATTATATAAAACCTTTTTCTTATAAAATTTATTTTTAATATAAAGTACTTAGGAAGAATATTATAAAAACAACCTTACCGGTACAAAAAAAATCCTGCTTATTTAGACTTAATTTAAAAAAATATGCCCAAAACATTTCTAATTTCCATTTTATTTTTTCTTCAATTTTTTTGCGTCTTAGCTAAACTTATTCCGACAAAGTAAATAAAACTAAAACGGTGCTTAAACATTCTGCTATGCAAATATTGAAGTCAAAACGCTCATAAAACTTGATGAGAAGAAATTCTACCTTACTTTTGCATAAGTTTTTCTTTTGTTGGGCATAAGCATTAAGCACAGATTTTTTATTATTATTATTATCATTTTATTTAATTACATAGCAAACAAGCAGATGGCTATATTGCAGGACAGAGAAACCATGCCTATAGACAACAAAGATGTATTAGGTGCTTTGTATCCATGTGGCAGGATGGCAATGCAACATGATAGCAACATGTGTAAGTCTACCGCGGCTACCTTACCGTTCAAACCGGATAAGACTTTTGCAGTAGGAGCAGGTAAAGCGGTGGTACCAAATACCTGGGCGAGACTTGCGGAACCCTACCACCTAGTAGTCACGATGATAGTGACTTCCTGGCAGAACGGCAGTTGGTCTTCAAAGGTGGGGCTTTTTTGAATATGGTATTAATATATTTTTGGTGTTGTTATAAGTAATGTGTGAAAACACCATTTAAGTTTTTTTATTGGGAAAACTTACCTATTGAAATCCATAAAATAATCCATACTAATATTATAAACGCGGAAGTATTTCTGTCTGTCTGTCTCTTCTTCACGTCTAAGCCAATTAACCGATTTGAATGACATTTACTACAAAGATAATTTGAGATAGGAGAAAGGACATAGAAAGGAAATAGAAGATTTTATACCGGAAATCCTACGGGAACGAGAACTATGTGGGTAAAACCACAGGACTGCCTATCTTCTAAACCACGGTAATAAGGAGTCACTTAGGCTACTTTTATTTTAAAAAATTTTCCACGCGAATGAAGTCACGAGCACAGCTAGTTACACATATGTAACCGTATCACGACAACGAATAATACCTTAAAGGTGAACGCACACTTATCCGAGCTGAACGCGTCGAACGAAACGAATTTTAGATTTTTTATATAAAATCTCATGAATTCGATGTCGATTAGACGCGGGTAAGTGTGCGAGGTTTTATGCGATTTCATATATATAGAATTCTAAAATTCGTTTCATTCGACTCGTTCGGCGCGTTCGACTCGGATAAGTGTGCGTTCACCTTTAATGATCAGGCGGGGTTTTTTTAAAACACACTATATAAACACCAAAATCAGTTTAAGTTAAAGTAACTTACATCGTAGTATTAATTAATAACTAGTAACTTGAGAATAACGGTGTAGGTTACACTATTAATAACTTCGTTACTTAACATCAATTTTGTAAACCCTTAGTGTAATCGTTTATTGTCCGAAATAAAGAGAAAAGAAATAGTCCGAACCAACACGAGGGTTGGTTTTCTAATTAATCATTATAGATTCCCCGTGTTGGTGTCGGGCTCCTTTGAAGAATAGTCCAACTACCGTTCTGCTAGGAAGGCCGTAAAAGGTGACCAATTGGCTATGCGAGTCACTACCATCGTGGCTACTAGGTTCTGCATTGTCTCGCCCGGGTCTGGTACTACCGCCATACCTATTCCTGCCGTAATAGCATCAGTGCTAGTCACTGTCGTGTTCCGGTTTGGAGGGTAAGGTAGCTGATAAACTTATGCATGTGGCATTAGACCTCGCTTCGCTGTCGCCTAAAGCGACACACCATTAACATCTTTGATGTTTATAGGCGATGGTTGATTCTTTCCATCAGGAGACCCATCTGTTTGTTTGCTATCTTTTGATATAAAAAAAATCATGAATTATGAGTATTCCGTACCTACTTAGTTTCGAATGAATCTGGGGCTACCACATTTTAAATATTAACACTTTACACGTCGAGTTTACCTATGAGCCGATAATATGAAGCTTTGAAAGATTAACTTATTTATTAGATACTAGTGGATGCGTTCTTTCAACATCATTGGACTGCAAAAAATAGCTTTTCTAAGACACGGCGATAACTGTTACTCTTACTTTATAAATATCACTGGAAAATTTACACGAATTCATCTAACCCCAAAGTAAGCAAATTATTTGCTTGCAATATGTGTATTAGTCAACGATACCAATACAAAGAAATACATATATAAATACTATACTATTATAGAAGCACCCAAACTAAGAAAAATAAACATCTACGTCCCTGTCGAGAATTAAACCTGAGCCCCATTGATGCGTAGTCAGGTTACTTATGCTTTGCCATCCGCGTAGTGAGGATATAAAGTTAAATGCATTATTACCTTATTATGCCTTAGGACTTCAAGTTATTCCAATAGTTAACCCTTTGTCGCATTAAATATAGCTTTAATGACTAACTCCCGTAACACAATCAAATAATTTGCTTACTTCGGTGTTAGATCAATTTGTGTAATTTGTCCAGCAATATTATTATGATAATATTAAAACATTTGTCATATTCATATAAATTAATGAATAATGTCCAATTTCTAGAAAATTGTTGACAAAAATTAGACTTCTCATACAAAATTGTTTTGTTCACTCGCAATATTTTGCAACACAATGCAACATGATTAACCTTCAATAATGCAATTGAAAACCTAAATCACAACAAAAGGAAAATTTACCCATAATTTTATTATACACATCATTTTCAAACTTTATTAGCAACTGTCTCGTAATGTTACGCGATATGCACATTGAATATGGCTGGTTAATCCTAGACAAGTCACGCCAATTACGGGTATGACCGTACTAATTGGCCATTTAAACGAAAAGCAGCTTCTGAAATTTCGCCACGGCCTGTATGAAATGACAATTCGTATTTGGTATTCAAATTAAAACTGAAATATAAAAGAATTGCTCATTATACGTGCAAACTCAGCTTCTGCATACAAAACTGCAACGTCCCAAATTTACTCTATATATATACATATAATATAAATTATGAATGTCTAGACTCTAGACAAAGTTCGCCTACCCACCATAGCTGTTGATAAATGCTTATCGTTTTGTAATAAAGTATTCCATTCTTCTTAATTATAAATTGTATCATGGACACTTTTTAATAAGATAATTAACAAAAAACCTACAAGGATGGTTAAATGAATTCAGTCAAATCTTAATAATTATTACATAGGTATTATTTTGAACTATTCACGTTGCAATATATCAGTAACGTAGATTTTTAACATGTAAACGAGCATGTGGTGCACCTGATGGTTTAAGTGATCACCGCCGCCCATAGACATCTGCAATACCGGGGGGCTTGCAATTGCGTTGCCGGCCTTTTAAGAATAAATAAGCTCGTTTCTTGAAGGTCCCTAATTCGTATCCGTTCGGAAACACCCCCGTGGGCAATTGATTCCACAAAGGAGTAGTGCGAGGCAAAAAGTGCCGACAAAAGCGCACGGTTGTGGTCTTCCAGACATCGAGGTGGTGAGGATGGAACTTTAAATTTTGACGCGATATCCGATGATGGAATTTAGCAGCAGGAATTAATCCGAACAACTCACAACTCGTCGGAACATTCCCCGTGATAGATACGGTAAAAGATGCAGAGCGAATCTACATCTCTGCGTAACGCCAAAGAGTCAAGCCGATTAGAAATAACCTGGTCGTCGATATATAAAGTAGCAATTACAGTAACTAAGCGCTTAGCTTAAAAGGACAATGCTAAAGGTAAAAATGTTATACGTGTAGGTAGCTATAATAATGATAAAGTAACTTATTTCTAAGCTAAATACGGTTTATGTCTCAATATACGAGCTTAATATTTCTCAACCGCCTCTATGATATAGACATCAATAAAAAAACACAACGAGTAAAATGTTAAAAACGTTTAAAAGTTTATTTTCTTCCCTTTTTTCAGCAAATAATTGAAAATTTACAAAAATTACGGATATTTTAAAGCACGAAAAATACATTCAGACTAATTTGAAGCTCCTTCTTTTGGAGTTATTTAACTCTGTTTAATAATGAATAAATTGTGTTTTTTCATATTTCCCAAAAAAATTAAAATTAAGGTTAATAATTTTAACTTGAAATCAAACTAAATTTTTACCACAGATATTTTTTGTTTTGTTTGCTTACTTATATATTTTTATATCATAAGATAGCAAACAAGCAAATGGGTCTCCCGATCGAAAGAGTCAACCAAAGCCTATAAACACGAAAGATAATAATGGTGCGTTGCTATATTGTGGCGAGGTCTAATGCCACATGCATAAGTCTACCGGTTACCTTACCCTCCAATCTGGAATACGACAGCGACAAGTACTAACGCTATTGCGGCAGGAATAGGTAAGGCGGTAGTAACAAACCCGGGCGAGACAACACAGAACTCCACCATCAGTAGCCAAGATGGTAGTGACTCGCATAGCCAATCGGTCGCCTTTTACGACCTGCCTAGCAGAACGGCAATAGCCTATTCTTCAAAGGAGCCCGGGATATATGGTATAAAGTAATTTTATTTAGGTAACACATGTAATATCCTCAAATTAATATCAATCTATGTCCATGTATCTAATGTCTCATGGCTTGCGACTAACTAACAGGCAAATCATAGGAACTAGGTTAGAATAAAACCTTATTAACACTCGTTTTCAACACGATTCACCTATTTATCGCCTGGTAATATGGGCATTTCCATTGCCATAATTTTTTCTCGCGTTCCGTGGATAAGTGCCCGGTTAACGATATGCTAGCCACCTATCACATTGTGTGGGACTAAATGTCTTCGGCTAGTTTGTGGGTGCACTTTTTGTACCTATGCCTAACTCTTTGGGGATACAGGCGTGAAGATACTTTAATTCCAAGATCCTTGTAAAGAAGGCTATTAGCTAAATAATGCAAATAAATAAGCTTGTTTGATTATTTGGCAGCATTGTTTTTGTATAAATGTATTTTATTACAATATATTAGAGAATATATATGTAATAATAATACTAAAAATACCGAACATAATATTAAATTATATATATCTACCAACGTTTATTAAGTCGATGTGTAGAAAAACGTTTGTTTTCGAACAAGCACCTATTTATTTTTATTATAATTTTAGAAGTCTAAAATAATTTCAGAAAAGCAATTCCAAAGTATTGCGAATAAAATATTCATATAAGCTCACAAATATTTGCTCTAAAAACTGTAATACTCACAAAAACTCATTTCATTTTATCTTAACTACCGCACCTCGTGTTATGTAAACTGTTGGAACATGTGCACTGGGATTAGTTTGAAGTTACAATGAAACTAGGCTAACTCGATTTGCCGAGGGACGACAACCAAAAAGCAGCTCAAATTTTTTTGGGGGCAATCTGTGAAAATAAAACGTACGGATTTTATCTGACATTTTATATTACGAATTCCGGGCAATATTTTAGAACCCTAATAATAAATTGCTTCCCCAATAAAGGCTGTGTTTTATAAATGTCCACAATGTATAATGCGACTGATTTACAGCTGTGTTGGATGAACGCAATAATTTTTGTGTACTTTGACGTCAATTTTTTTTAAATTTAGAAAAGTTTCGAAAAAAGAAAAAGTGTCATATAATTGGATATTTTTAAGAGAAAATTCAGTATCAGCCTGGATTCTTATCAAAACACCGAGGTTTTGTACTGAACTATAGTGATTTCACTAAACCTGCTCCGCAGAAAAATTATTTACATTTTATTATATATATTTAAAAGTGAGAAAAAGAAAACATAGAGAAATCATTTTAGCTGACACGCGCAGCTTCACAAATGAGCGGATAAATAAGTAATCAATGCAATATAATTTCATATCTTCTACATTTCTTTAAACCCCTTTTAGACCTCCTCCAGGGGACATTTTTTGGAAAAATGGACCCTATGTTTGACCCTACGTTTGTCTATAACTATCTACTCACCAAATTTCATCACAATCTATTCAGCGGATGAATGCGTAACATACAGACTTTTGCATTTATAGTATTAGTAGTATGGACATTGAAGATTTTCCTTACTATTTTCCCTCTCACTCACTCAGTTTTCATATTATGGCATTTTAAAAACTTTTCCGTACGATACGATGTCGCCTCTGTGGTCTAGTGGTCCAGTGTTGGCGTTGACCACATGAGGTCCCGGGTTCGATTCCTGGGTCGGGCACATAAGAAAAGTGTTTTTTCAATTTTGTGAGAAACACAAAAGTTGCCCGGGATTGGAAAGTGCCCGGTTGGCGATAGGCTTGCCATCTATCACATTTGTGGGACCAAGTATCTTCGGCTAATCGTGAGTGCACTTGTCCTACCTGCCTGCCTACCCCTTTGGGGATATGGGCGTAAAGATACTTTTTTCCGTACGATATTTGAACATCTTCACACAAAATAACACAACTAAAAAGATATAATTACTTTGGTGAATTTATTTCGAAGTTATGCTGGTACTTAAACATTTCGGCGATTCATTTTTATCTATATAAATGTAGAAAAAATGTAGAAATATTAAGCAATTGATATTTCAAATGGTACAAAATGACAAATTGAAATGTCTCTCATTAATGATTATCAATAAAACCACCAGTTTCCGACCGCAATTTTCATGGAATGTGTTATGTGTATTATGAGTGATGACGCAGCATTAGTGTATACGCTTGGTACTGGTGTTATAAATTTAGTATAAATAACCTCATGGTCCGGCCCTTTTTGCAAAATAGACAATAGACAAAGCAGAAAAATTCATAACGATAAATGAAATTCTCGTTTTAAGTAAGAAGTAAGATTGTAAGAAAAGTCAATGAGTATTTATTACTCTTCCTTTTGTTAGATGAACATGATAGAATAAACAAAAAAGAGTATAGATGAAAGACCAAACATTAAAGGTGCGTATTGACCGATGCGGTGTTACCGGACGTTATGTAACATGTTACATAGGTAGCGTTCCTGCAATCAGTACGGGGAAACAAAACGCAACGAGCGGTTTTTTGCTATCGGTTTTTTTGCCAATGCTTTAAGCGTTACAAGATTGAGTCAGTACGTCCGTCGTATTGAATCGTCACGGTCGACTTAACACAAGCGTCGATTCTTTTACTTCTATGGGATTTAAGTTTATTATTTGTGATCACTTATTGTTGAAAAGGAAAGAGAAAACTCTATATCGCATAGACAAATATTGAAAAAAATGGTACTCGCGTCATCCTGAACATTACAAACGTACGTACGTCCGAAATGAGCATATTACACGGATTTTAGCACACGACGTAATGTAACATGCTCGCTGCGATTGATAATACATTATGTAACACCAGTCAGTACCCACCTTAACATTCGTTTTACAAACTACAAAGAACGCAGTTTACAAGAAATCGGCATCAAGTATAATAATAATCATGTATATTTTTATTACAATAAAAAATATATCGTCACGCCATAACTTGTCTTCGACGGCAGAGTATTAAGGTACGATATTAACTCACATCGTGTGATAGCTGGCCAACTTAACCTACATATCACTGTGTAAAACTGATTTAGAACGATTGCCCACGATTCCAACCTAGGACGTAATTTGTTTATACCGAAGTCAATACCGCTAAACAATTGAGCTAAAGTATGAAGATAACATAGAAAAAATGTTTTTATTTATTCACCTGCTTGGAATCTAGTGATTTGTTGAATATTGTGTCTGCGCCTTAAGATAAATCAGACTGATAATCGGTATGAACGCAAGAACAAGAACAAACAAACAAACAAGAAAAATGGAGATGAAAATTGACCCTAATTTCGCCGAAACAGTTTTGATTCGTTTGCAATTTCAGTTTGAGATAAATAAAACGATAAAATGCCACAGATAGGTAGGTAAAAGAATGTTTCATCTGAAAAAGATTTCATTTGACACATTGTCAAACAAAATCTTTTTTTTCAGAAGAAACAGTCTAACAGAACTAGGATAAATCCAACAAAACCATATATTTTTTTGTCACATTTGATCGGTGACCCGTTATTTTAACAAATAACGTACCGAACATACAAAATAGAATTTTGTTTTGTCGGCGTCTGAGTTGGCTTGATTATATTCAGACTGATGCAAGTATACTCGCACCTACATATAATTTTTAACAAAGTAAAATTGTAGCAACTGACTACATTTCCTGCATTTCCGGAACCCTGCATCAGATCTTAATCAAATTAAAATGGGACTACACAGGAAGTATACCTCCAATAAAAAAATAATTTAATTTTCAAAATCAGTTCATAAATGACTGAGTTCTGAGATAACAAACATGAAATACATACAGCCGAATTGATATTCTCCTCCTTTCGGGAAGTCAGTTGAAAGCATAGGATTACATATATATACATGACATTATTTTATAGGTTGTTCACTAAAATATTAACACATAATTACTATTCCCGGACTAGGTATACCTTAACGTATTTTATTCCAAAAATTTCAACACAGGCTGGATTTGAACACAATGTAATTATTAGGTTGTGGAATTTTGCGCTGTCTTCTCCGAATTTGGTAACAGTGACTTACATCCATACTAATTTCCATACTATATACTATATATAATGCGAAAGTCTGTCTGCCTGTCTGTCTGTCTGTTACGCTTTCACGGCTAAACCGCTGGACCAATTTTCATGAATTGGCATTTCATTTGGCATGGAACTAGTTGAAGAGCCGGGGTCAAATATAGGCTAATTTTTTTTTCAAAAAACAATCCTTAAAATGGTGAAATAGGGGATGAAATTTGTATGAAAAGCTATCTTGACGACATGTTAATCTACTTGCGGCCGAAGCTGCGCGGGTCAACTAGTATTATATTATATTCTTGCCGAAATAGCGGATATCGTTTTTCGATTTGGAGAGTGCGTTAGCCGACAAACTTATGCATGAAGTATTTTAATCTGCCACAGGGTTAATAACGCACCATTAACATAACGCAACAGTGTGGACGACTACGCTAGGTAGTGCTTCACTCTCGCCTCATTAAAATCATGTAACTTTCGGGAGTGAAACTGTCTCTATTTTATTTGTTTCACATTTTTAGAATAATACAAATACACGCATGTCAATAAAAACACTTATTTTAACGCATTTGATATTTTTAAAAGACATTTATTGATTTATTGTAAGAAAATTCGGGGCCTGTCTGGATGTCTATATGCATGGATCTGGCACAATTTTAATTTTTAACACGCTACTAGCTTGGTTCGTATTTTTGTATGTTACTAAGTTAGTATGTAACAGAAACTTTGAACACGGATTTGATGTTCTTTAAATCTCTTGATATCTTATTAAGAACCGAAAACAATTGCAATAATATAAATAGTCCTGTTATCTTAACCAGGATCTTCAGATTTGGAATTTGTTTTTCTTTGCCCGATCAGCTATTTTTTGCTAAAAATAAATAAATACATATTAGTTTAAAAAACTAAAAGAACATGCTTTTACAAAAAACAAGCCAAAAAATGAAAAACAATTTTAAATTAAGAACAGTTGAAATTAGAAAAAAAAGAATTTCATTATAAAAGTGGCGTGGGGTGCATGGTGTCATTTTAACATGTTTTTCACAACATTTCATGGCGTCAATTTTTTTAACATTAAAAATTAACAAACAAACATATGGCTCCCCTGATAGAAAGAGACAACCATCGCCTATAGACACCAAACATGTTAATGGTGCGTTGCTATCCTTATGGCGGGATGTTCGTGCCACATGCATAAATTTACCAACTAGGTTAAGGTACCTAGTCGGTCTCCTTCAAAGCATTATCAGACCAGGGCTACACAATGCAAAACTCTACCACCTAGTTACCACGATGGTAGTAACTCATAGCCAATCGTTTGCCTCTTTGGAACTGCCTGGCAGAACGACAAATGGTCTATTCTTCAAAGGATCCTGGACCTACACGGGGTATAGCCCGTACCATCGCGAGATCTAAAATTATGCCCACAAAATTTAACATATCGAGATAAAAAATACATTTACTTCCAAGTTACAGCGCGCAGTATTCGATTGCAAATAACTAGGTAACTCGGTGTCATTTACGGCGAAATTTTCCTTTGTTAAGTATCCGTTACGTCGATTGTAATGACTTATAGTACCTATGTCTAAACTAGTTAAAGGGTTTAACGTTGCAGTTTCATTTGTTGCTTAAGACGATAAGTAAGGCTTAAATTCAGCCAATCATGAAATTTGCTCTTTTTAAAATATGTAAATTAATTAATTAATTATCGTGCTAGCACTTTAATGAACATATAATATATAACATAATATTTTAATGAACATATCTATGTATTAATCCGTGACGCAAAATTTTTTTACCCCTTTTTAAGACAACTACGCGACCGATGAAGTATGAAATTTGACACAGTTAAAGTTTACATTGCGGAGCAATGAGAACTGCAGAAACCTATAATGTTTAACTAATGTGCATTAGAAATACACTAAATTAATAAAAATACACATTACACTCACTACACACTTATGGTCGCTACTATTAATAAAGATGGCTTATTGGATAGGCTCATTGAACATATTTAATTTCTCTTTAAATGACGCACATAAAGCAGGAATTAGCTTGTAGATAAAGAAATGTATCGGGATTTGTCTCAATTTTTAATATAGACTTATTATATTAGATCGTTACACAGATAAAACGTCACCTAAATTATCACATTAATTATTTTTATTACCATAAAACGCACTACTACACAGATATTAGAAAAATAAATAGCACTATAGATGTTAGCGGTATAATATTATGTCGTAATAAATAGTTTACAACAGAAGCTTGTACTTATAGTAAAAATATATAGATTTTAAATAAAACTTAAATAACCGATCGTCCTTTCTTCTTATGTTCCTCGGACTTTGATACATACATACATATCAATAGGCGCTCCTGTTCACCACTATTCACCGTTTGTCAGTTGGGTAGATGTGTGGTGATCTCAATTGTGTCTACCTGCCAGTGAGCTCATACAAAGTAACATTGCTTTTGTAATGAAAACAATTTCCTAGCGTTTTTCTTCGCACTTTCTGCCTCGCACTACTCCTTTGTGGAATCAATTACCGGCGGGGGTGTTTCCGAACAGATACGGCTTGAGGACCTTCAATAAAAGAGCTTAATCGTTTTTACAAGACCAGCAACTCGACTGCAAATCCCCTGGTATTGCAGATGTCCATGGGCGGCGGTGATCTCTATGGTCGTTGTGTCAAGTCGTTTTTTCGTTAAAAACATAAATAAAGCCAATGTGGCTACTAACCAAAACCTAGACATTGAAATTATATGTTCAAGCAGTTAGTTTCTTCATGGTTTCGTAACGAATAATAACATTATCTACCATTATAACATTCATTAATTAATAACATATATTACATTAAGCATATAGCAATAACATATATAACATTTATATATAACATATAGCGCAGCTTATGTCAATTCAATATATTTCATTCTTTACTAACGTCGTTATGATTTTCATATTGTTACTTTGTCTAAGCCCCCTGAAGTGAATATCCGCTATTAATAATGACAATCGAAAGCCACAATCACGTACACAATTGAAGCATAGAACTGTTAGCTATCACACAATACCACCACCTTTGCCTATAGACACTAAACATGTTAATAGTGCGTTGCTGCCTATCTTGGACGACATGTTGCAGAAGTATATATGAGCCTAGCAGTTACGATGGTAATACTCATTTGACCAATCATTCTAATAATTTTATGACCTAACTGGCAGAAAGCCACACGAGAACCAAACCGCTATATGGATAGTAACGTACCATTAACATCTTTGGTATCTGTAAGTGATGGTTTCTTTATCCGATAGTAATATACTTATTGTTGTACCATTATATAAAAAACAGATAATCTATTCTTTAAAAAGTGCCCGAATTTAAAAAACAAATTTAAGCAAAATCAATTTAGCAGTTTAGCCATGAAAGTATCACGCTCACAGACAGATTGACAAAAAGATTCCCATTTATTTATTTTATGTGTGTGGATTTTATCGCGAAAATTAGTGAACAGATATTTTTCTCATTTTCGTCAATAGAACGATATATTACGAGGAATAAAAATAGGTGTTAATCATCGACATAGTAATTGATTTCGCTGCTGTTAATATACTCGTACATATAATTTATAAAAATGTGTTATTTATATGAAACTTGTTTAGAATCCGTTTAGAATAGTAGTATAACACACACTTTTATTAGCTACTAGCTGTTGCCAGCGACTTCGTCCGCGCGGACTTCGTTTACTCCGCACAGCACCTCCTCCGTAGGTGATAGCGTGATAATATGTAGCCTATATGTTGACCCGACCTGTTAGTAATATTCATGCAAAATTTGAAATAAATCCATGCAGTACTTTTCGAGTTTACCCCGGACATACATACAGACAAACAGACAAACAGACAAACAGACAAACAGACAAACAGACAAACAGACAAACAGACAAACAGACAAACAGACAAACAGACAAACAGACAAACAGACAAACAGACAAACAGACAAACAGACAAACAGACAAACAGACAAACAGACAAACAGACAAACAGACAAACAGACAAACAGACAAACAGACAAACAGACAAACAGACAAACAGACAAACAGACAAACAGACAAACAGACAAACAGACAAACAGACAAACAGACAAACAGACAAACAGACAAACAGACAAACAGACAAACAGACAAACAGACAAACAGACAAACAGACAAACAGACAAACAGACAAACAGACAAACAGACAAACAGACAAACAGACAAACAGACAAACAGACAAACAGACAAACAGACAAACAGACAAACAGACAAACAGACAAACAGACAAACAGACAAACAGACAAACAGACAAACAGACAAACAGACAAACAGACAAACAGACAAACAGACAAACAGACAAACAGACAAACAGACAAACAGACAAACAGACAAACAGACAAACAGACAAACAGACAAACAGACAAACAGACAAACAGACAAACAGACAAACAGACAAACAGACAAACAGACAAACAGACAAACAGACAAACAGACAAACAGACAAACAGACAAACAGACAAACAGACAAACAGACAAACAGACAAACAGACAAACAGACAAACAGACAAACAGACAAACAGACAAACAGACATACAGACAAACAGACATACAGACATACAGACATACAGACAAACAGACAAACATACAAACAGACAAACATAAAAAGACAAACAGACAAAAATTCTAAAAACTATATTTTTGGCTTCGATATCGATTGTAGATCACGCCCCAAGTATTCTTTTAAAAAAATATTTAATGTACAGTTTTGACTTTCTTACGATTTTATTATATGTATAGATTCTACTTGTAACAAGGCTTTTGTCAAGGAAGAAAGAAAGATATCGGTTTCAAAAGGACCTTAGCCACGTACGTTGCTTAGGTCGTTTATATAATTTAAAAAATGACCTCAACTAGTAGTATAGATAAAGATTTCCTCGATACCATAATATGATTTTTACATGTAAGTCAAAAAGTCTGTTTTATGTTTTAAAAAAAATTTAGTTTCTGACACAAACATCGTATGCGATGACTGTTAGTATTTCTTAAAGTTGAACCTTCTCTATTGTTGGAATAGACTTACGAAAAGAGTGTATTTTCCTTAGCTATATGTACGTTTTTTTATTATGTTTAAAGAAGCTCTAACAGATCATATATATAAACTTTTATCTGGAATAGAAATTGTAATCTGATTAGTTAAGGATTAAATAAACGGTTAAAGATTATAATACACACCCGATATGAAAATATTTAAAATTAAAGAGCAATAGTACATCCGATATAAAAAAATAACAATAAAAAAATAAAACTCTAGAATAACACATATAAAAATATAGCAAGATATATTTTTTAAAAGGACTAGAAAGTGAGAAAAAGCTGTGTAGTGTACCTATATAAAATTATATTTAATTTGTGTTACAATAATCTTTTACAATAATTATTAAAAGTTATTTATTGGTTAAAAACCATTAGGGGGCGTCCATAAATTACGTGAGGTGTTTTTTTAAATTTTCTGTATGGTGAGATTTCGTGAGATTTTATTCTACCCTCTCCCCCATCCCTTAATCTCACGTGAGATTTTTCAAAATATGGGTTCTTAAATATGTAAACGCGTTGAATTGTGATTGTAAAAAGAAAAGAAATTGTTCCAAGCTTTTATCAAGTAATCAATAAGTAAGTAATCAATATTGCTGAAAGTTATAAGTGTAATAAAAAATTTATCAATAGAATACTTATATCGTAACTACTGCAATTAAAAAAGAATATCTACTCTAATTCAGTCCATGGAGGATTTCATGCGCGGTCTCAGAGAGACTACAAGAGGAACCATAGATATACTACATACTCAAAGATTGGAACCAACATGTCCATATGATTAAATTGAAAGTGTGGTTTGAAAGTCAGTAGTAATGTACGAGTATAACGTTGAAGTATGAATGAAATTATTTTCTTTCGAACGAATTAGTGGATAATCTTAATCGTATTACGATTATGCTTAAGATTAATTTAATTTAATTAAAGCTCTGGATAATGGACCAAAATAGTATATATTTTTTTTTTGTTTCAATCAGAAAAAAAATTGCGTGATATTTCCCGAGACCCCCCCTCTCTCCAACGTAAGATTAGATGAGATTTGACTCGACCTCCTCTCCCCCTTAAACATCTCACGTAATTTGTGGACGCCCTCTTAAAGGTACGGTAATGAAGGATACTGAAAGGCGTGCATAGTCCAATGATTGTCCAAAAAATGTTATTAGCTTCGAGTTCGTATTGTGCAATAAAATACCACTTATATTAAAACCGTGTATTTACAACACAAAAGTACAATAAACCACAATGCAATACGTAAATACCCTGATGACCACTAATCACACTCACTACTAACATGAACTAACCGACTACATTGAATCACAATTAAACTTTTTCCGTATCACTTCATTGTACTCAATATATCGCTTTAGCGATCGATCATCCCAACTACCGTTTTTGAATTACTTTATAACACTAAGATGCTATCCGTCAACACATCCTTTTTTATACCCAAGATAAAGTTCGACCATATTCCCGAAAGTTCCAAAAATATCACGTAAACTATCCTAAATGTAAAGAAGTCACAGTAAAAGCTATTTCCTCTTTATGTTCTATGCGAGAAGGTCAGTTATGGCATAGCTGTTTGGGTAACTTCGGCTATTGTTTATCGATAGAAGCAGCCATCTCTTTCTTTTATATCTAGATTTTTCCAGTGTTCTAACTCTTCAGTTTTCTAGATTATTTGCAACAATAGAAACAATGGCATCATGCTTGCCAAATAGACCAATCAACATTATGAACTGTGAAACATAATCATTTATATATTATAACTATATAACTGTGTTCATACATAATATGGAAATAGCTAATGCATATTTTATATTTTTTAGAATTATTCATTTTATTTTAAAAAGAATGTTTATAAATACACGTGCCTACAAATGAGATGACGTGATAAGTTGAACGTAAAAGTTCGTGAATTTTCAACAGAATTTTTATTAAACTTGCGGCTGAAAATGTTTAATACATAAAGTGTTCTGAATTTTAAATTCATTTTGTAAAAATGACTAAATTTTTAAAGCCGAGTACAAACTCTACCGCATTCGTTCTCTGTGCAGGCAACAGGTTTGACCTGCTTTCCCGTTTACACATTAAATTATTTCAATCTCAATGATATTTTATACACATTCTATTCAATTCATACAAAAGCATAAATACTCGTAATACGTGTTTTTGTGTATTTGAATGTGTAATATTTTAATTTCAACAGTACGGTTTTTTACCAACTTTAATAAAATAGAAGGGTCTCAATTCGATTTCATGTATAAAAACAGATTCAATGAATAGCGTAATTCGATTGATAGATTTATAACAATATGAAAAAGGAAACAAACGAGCTTACTGTAGTCGCTTGTAATGTGTAACATCCAGCGAAAAGTTACTATGTCGATGGTAACATCTGACCCGTGTAAATGATTAAATTGGTACAATCTGATGGCCGTGGCGAACGCTACCACCGCGTGCGCTTATCATTAAGTTCAAATAGCGCGCGGTCATTCTTTAATTTAAAGAACGCGCGATTTCTCGGCTTCATGTTACACAATTCCGTTGCAATCACTCCCACAGATTGCAGATAACGAGAGAAAATATCTTACACATCAATATACTTACAAAATATTAACCCACAAACAGAAATTTTTGCTATAGGAACCTATCACAACTTTACTATAAAAATTCTGCCGTCAATGACATTCCAGAGCTTCCACAGATCTATTTACCATTCCTCCAACATCCGACGAAGGAAAATCGTCCATAGATATAATGATTTAGTAGCTTAGCCTTAGTTTAGCCACGATCATAAAAACAAGATATAATCTTGTCGAGACATATTTTGGTATCCCACTAACATCCTTTCTTAATTAAGTTTACAAGTTTGTTACATGCTATAATTTACTTTTGTTAATAATTGAGCAAAGTTTTAGGTTGTACGTATTTTCTTACAACTCTATATATTCCCTTTAAAGTTTAATCTGTAATATAATACAAATGTTGTTGATATTTTGGAAGTTATAATTGAAATTATATATAAGTTAAATTATATTATTTATATAGAAAAATATATTCTGGTAGATAGAAATTAAATGTTGCAGTAGCTAGTTTATTTATAAGATATAAACTAACAGAATATCACGTAAATCGTAAGAAACTTTCAAAAAAGTTTGTTCGTTATTAAATTTAATAATAATGTTTTGTGTTTCCGTTCGTTATCCACAACGAAGGATTGCGACGCAAAAAGTGTCTTATAGTCCAGTAAAAAGTTTAATGAAACCATGATCTGACCAGTTTTGGCGCAATGAGTAAAAATGTGTTCATTAATACTTAAATAATGATATTATGAAAGAAATTCTGATTTAAATTTAGGGGAAAGGGATGAAAAAAATAAAAAAAGGGTTGAAAAATGCCTTTTTTAAAAATAACTTAATAACGGTAGGAAATAGAAAAAAAGTTTCAAGTAAAAGTTGTAGAAAAAAAAATTCTACACAAAAAAGTTCCTCTTCATTTTTTTGTTATCTACTTTAGTTTTGCTACAAAAAATAAAAATTAAATTTGTAGTAAAATATGTAAAAATATATAAATATGGGAAAACATATGTAGTAGTGTTAGTACATATTTATGTGATGCGCGCGCTGCATGGTACAGGGCCGTAATAATTCTGGTAAGTTTTTATAATTAATTACAAAGCAAATTTAATTTTTATTTTTTGTAAGTAAACTAAAGCAGATGACAAAAAAATGAAAAGGAACTTTTTTGTGTAGAATTTTTTTCTCTACAACTTATACTTGAAACTTTTTTTTCTATTTCCTACCGTTATTAAGTTATTTTTAAAAAAGGCATTTTTCAACACTTTTTTTATTTTTTTCATCCCTTTCCCCTAAATTTAAATCAAAATTTCTTTCATAATATCATTATTTAAGTATTAATGAACACATTTTTACTCATTGCGCCAAAACTGGTCAGATCATGGTTTCATTAAACTTTTTACTGGACTATTAAGAATCACACCGTTGTAGATTTTTAGACATTGAGGTAGTGACGGTTGATCTTGTCTTGACGTGCTATTCGATGATGACAGTTAACGGCTAGAATTAATCTAAAAAAATCCTTAAAACACTTCCTGTTTATAGATGTGACATGAGATGCAGAGCAAAACTATATTTTTGTACAATGCCAAAGAGTCAAACTGATTAGAAATAAAGCTCTTTAACGATCCGAAGTGCTCTATGTTGAATAAATTTAAGAGAATGAATAATGAATGTTTAGCTAGTTAAATACCAAATAACATTCCATAATATTGTTTTATAACTAAAACAAACTAATCATTCTGGTTCTTTGATTAAAATTATAAGAGGTATAGAATAATAATGATTACTACAGAAAATAAGCAAAACAAGCCTTTATAAATAAAAGGTCGAGCCGCATAGCCTTCCAGAATAACTCTCATATAATATTTAATATCTAACTGCGTCGTACTGGCACCATTTTACTAACATTCCCCATATAATTTGATTCACGGTCAAAAGAGGTTTTAAGAGCTTAGTACTAACAATAGTGCTAAAGATCCTAAATTTTATAGTTAATGTTAATGCAGTTTTTAATTAATAAATAATTGTTATATGGTATTATAAGTATTTAATTTTGAGATCCATTTGTATCAGAAGTAATGTTTTTCATTGAAGTATCAAAGAATGTTTGCAAACTTGGTAATCACTTGAAACCTTACAACAAAAATAGATATTTTTACAATAAAAATAGACACATCGTAAAATGGTGGTACCAGGTGGTAGAGTTCTGCATTGTGTCGCCCGGATCTGGTACCACCGCCTTACCTATTCCTGCCAGAATAGTGTCAGTGCTTGTCACTGTCGTGTTCCCTTTGTAGGGTAAGGTAGCCGGTAAACTTATGCATCTGGCATTAGACCTCGCCGCAGGATATCAACGTACCATTAACATATTTGGTGTCTATAGGCGATAGTTGACTCATTCAATCAGGAGACCAATCAGTTTGTTTGCTATCTTATCTTAATAATCAATATGATGAATAAAAGGTGGGGAAGATGTTTAAGAAGGCAGTAACATTATAATAAACTGACTAATTATTGTAAGAAAACCAAAACATTTAATACAGGACAATTCTTTTTTTATTTATTAACTAGCTGTTGCCTGCGACTTCGTCCGCGCGGACTTCGTTTACTCCGCACAGCTCCTCCCCTGTAGGCGATAGCGTGATAATATGTAACCTATATGTTGACCAGACCTGTTAGTAATATTCATGCAAAATTTGAAGTAAATCCATGCAGTACTTTTTGAGTTTATCCCGAACATATATACAGACAAACAGACAAACAGGCAACAGACAAACAGACAAAAATTCTAAAAACTATATTTTTGGCTTCGATATCGATTGTAAATCAATTCAGTGTACAGTTTTAAATTTCATACGATTTTATTATATGTACCTATAGATGATGAATTGTTTCGAACACAATACCGATATTTCCAAAAGGGGCCCGAAAAAGATTATAAAATGAAACCATGAATTTGGACCATGATTCTGAGATGGAAACCGTTGGGAATTTGTGTAGGAAATTTCCGAATTTTTTGACCTTAATTTTTGTATAATTTGAATTATTCTAATACTCTTAAATGCCTATCTGAAAAAAATAAAGAAATACATAACATAAATAATATAATATATGCGCCACATATCATGCGAAATAAATGGCTAGCGCGAGAGTTCCGCGGACGCGATGAGTCCAAGCAATATACGCCTAACATTGCATATAATAAAAATAAGGAAAAATCATACAACGCTTACTTTGGGTTTCTTACAAAAAAAAAGAAATTGCCATGATGACAAGCGCGTAAAATTGGCATACTTTCTTAATTTTTCGGTACATCGTCCTTTACACGCTATATGTATTGTACAGATACTATATGTATTTTGTATGTTCGTTATAAATATTTGCACACCATAACATAGTAGAATTTCTTGTTAACTTTTATAATGACTTGTAACACCCATATTTTTGCAAATGAATACCTATTTTAATTTCATTCGATACATAATGACCACCCCGTTGGTCGAGTGGTTAACGACCCTGACAACGCAAGCAACGGGGCTCGGGTTCGATCACCGACGGGGACAAGCATTTGTGTGATAAGCATAAATGTTTGTATTTCCGGGTTTGGGTGTTTATTATGTATGTAAAAGTATTTATATACAATAAGACATAAACATTTATCATATTAATACAGTCTAATTCCATAATATTTTTTATAATACCAAACTATCTCGTCTTCCATCAACTTCTTCATAACACCAGTAGATTATAACAATAGACAGAAAAAGCTTGACCTCAATGATAAGAGTGAAATGAAAACTACGGCGAATATAAAATGACCTTAATATACTTAGGTTTTTATTTTTACTTCTTTAGAGTGCGCGTTGCACGGTAGTAACAAGACATATTTCATTGGAGTTGTACATGTTTTAACATCTTGCTTAGTATCAGTGACGGTATGTCATTAAAAAGAAACAAGTTATGTAATTAACAGACCGGTTTGCCTCATTTCCTGCTTTTTCCAGTGATCTTAATAAGTGATCTTAATAATTTTATACTGGTTTTTTACAAGATAGCAAACAAGTTATCGGTTTTCCTTAGATAAAAAAAACGGTTATTGCCTATAAGCACCAAAGATGTTAACGGTGCATTGCTGTCCGTGTGGCGGGATGGTAATGCCACATGCATAATTTTTCCGGCTTACATTCCAAACTGGAACACGACAGTAACAAGGATTGACATTATGACCAGATGACCAGATACTAATCGCAACAGTCGCGATATATTTAACCATTCAGTTACTTTTTACGAACTGCCTGGTAGAACAGCAGATGGTTTGCGGCATTTTAAGTAAATTTACGGGTTCTAAGTGCTGAAACGATTTGCCCCCACCCTTCCTCTTTGACAAATTAATACCATAAGTAATTTTAGACTTAAATTGAAAATTGTATTAGTTTTACACTAAAAATTCGCATAAGGGGACTGGCCCGATTTAGTGTTTAGGTTGTGTGGATTGCTGTAACACCAGAAGATTAAATGTTTAAAAAAAGGAATCGATCGTTTTTTTCGACCGTAGAGCACTCTTTAACGCTTTACATTATGAATCTTCCAATAAGACAAACAAAAAATATGCTTTTACACATGAACGAAATAGAGCTTATATTACTATAGTTTTCATTATAAAGCACTAACTGTTGCCCGCTTCGTCCGCGCGAACTTTTTTTACTCCACTCCTACTGGTCGTAGTAAGATGTTATATAACATATAACCTTCCTCAATAAACAGGCTAACTACTAACCCAACTCAAAAAGAATTATTCAAATCGGTTCAACAGTTTTCGTGATTACCGCGTACAACCAACCAAACGAACAAACAAACAAATTCTACAATTTTATAATATTAGTATAGAAGTATACATGTAACAATGGCTGTTTTGCGTGTGCAGCACAATTACAATTCACTGAAAATCAGTGCAGTTTACCATTAGCAGCGACCATCGTGTCGACCAGCGACAGGAAAAATTATCATTTTGTGGCAGAGACATTTTAATTATTTTTTTCTGCCCAAGTTTTAGAAATAAAGTAGTAAATGAGTTTTTTCTTTTAGAAAATGTATTTAGGTATACATTAAGTTTTTCTGTGACAAAAAAAATAAATATGTATAAATCAATAAAACGGTGCTAATAAAAATGCTGTTTTCAACGTTGTCAACAAAGTTTTACCTGTTAATCAACGATGTACTGAATGAATTTCAATTTGCTACCACATCCGTTATATTTATGAATGTTTTTGATTATCTTTAATTTTTAAATGTTTGTTATCCCCGTGTTGGTCCCGAGCTCGAAGAATAGGCCAAGGCCAAATAGGTAGAGTTCTGCATTGTCTCGCCCGGATCTGGTACCACCGCCTTACGTATTCCTGCCGCAATAGCATCAGTGCTTATCACTGTCGTGCTCCGGTTTAGAGGGTAAGGTAGCCGGTAAACTTATGCATGTAGCATTAGACCTCGCCACAAGATAGCAACGCACCATTAACATCTTTGGTGTCTATAGGCGATGGTTGACTTTTTCCATCAGGAGACCCATCTGCTTGTTTGCTATCTTATAATATAAAAAAGTTATTGTTTTACCAACGGTAATTTGAGTCTCTTATTAGTATTTGTATTAAAACAACAATTTATAGTTCAGTATTTATCGTTCCAAATAAATATTTTCTATTGTCTATTTTTCAAAGGAACCCGATCAACTCTAATTTATTAGTATTATTGATTAATGTCCATGTCCTATATAAGTAAAACGACTCATTTTATTTACGAGTAGTAACACTTTCTACAAGTTCTAACCTAAAACTTCTGGAACGTCTGGTTATTATGAAATTGGTTGCTAATGATTATTGCTACAAATGACGGATCGTTCATTATAGAAACCCGGCACTAGTATCGATCTCGATATAGACGCTTGTCGTAAGTTTAACTGAATACGAGCGCGATTTATCTTTGTCTCTTTCAACTCGTAACTCAATCTACAACTTTGAGACAGAATTGTGATTATCAGATTTAGTTGGAGATTAGGTGAAGTTAGATTTTATTCTTATTTATAAACGTACAATATTATTATAAACCTACAATAGCTTTTTGGGTGTTTTTCTATCTTTTACCAATGCAATCTAGGGTTTTTAGCGAAACCAAATACCTTTTTCGGTTCAAATCATGAAATCTTAAGTTCCCTAAGATCCCTGGATAGAAAAAAATAATCCCTGGATAGAGTAAAACAGTACAAGTGATTTTAATACCATATAAATCCATGTTAACATGGAGTTTTACCAAGTACCGACGACATTCAATGTTCAAAGTATAGATTACCAATCGCACTATGGTCGAAACTGGGCCAAAACAAGCAGATGGCTCTTCTGATCGAAAGAGTTAACCATCACTGATAGACATCAAATATTTTAATGGTGTAGCTATCGTTGTAGCGGAATCTTAAGTTCACCGGTTGTCTTACTATCCGAACACGAAAGTGACAAGCACTGACGCTATTGTGACAGGAATATGCAAGACAGTGCTACAGAATCCAGGCGAGCCAATGCAGATCTCTACCATCGAGTAGCCACGATGGTAGTGACTCGCATCTCGCATTTGTACGCCTCTTACGAACTACCGGTGCAATGTGCATCTTATCATGTAAAGCACAAGTATGAAATATTCACAAATATTATTTTTAATCATATACTGTATTAAAATCTTTCTAAGTGGATGATAGTCTGTTGTCAAATAACATTTATCTATAAATAAAAAAAGTATGTAGGGTTTTGTGTTAAACCTATAGTAGAATAGTGCTACATTTTTTTTGAGTGCTACATACAACCGTAAGTTTGGCATCCAACACGTATTTATTAAATGTTTTTCTTATTAATTAAATTTAAAAAAATGCATATTTTCACGTCCCCAAATGGTAGGCAGATGTACAACCAAAAGGCCCAAGTTTAGCTTACTTAGTCCCACAATATGATAGGCCGCAAGCTTATCACCAACCGGGCACTTAACTTATCCCAGATAACGTTGTTTTTATCAGAAAAATGAAAAAACACATTTTGGAATAGCTCGACACGGGACTTCTACGGGAGACATCGGACTACTAGACTATAGAGGCGATTAATTTAATTTAGGTATATACTAAAAATATTTCTGTGCAAAGATTCATACTCCTATTTTTGTAAAAACGGGTAAAAAGTTCACTTTCTTCACTTCAAGTATTAATATTTTGCTTAAAAGCAAAGTTTCCCTACATTCATGGTGTAAGCAACTTAGTTTTATAATTTTGTTATTAAATCATCAAAGAGCCACAACTTTTGAGTACTTTCTCTGTTGTAACGCTTATTTTCATTTTAATGTTAAAAAAATAGCGTTATATCAAACGTATATTTAAATCTATACAACATAAACTTTTGAAAGCTAACAAGCAATTTAAATACCATCATGCAAATTATACTGCCGCTGTCTTTTGCAATAAAAGTTTCAGGACAACTCTCAAGTTGCAGTGTTGTTCAAACATGTTAATTATAATTTAAAGATTTTTAATTATAAAAAATATTTCTTTGTTAATAATTTTTACTGCATTTAACTGCATCAACCTTATCGTATTCTTTTATTTCTCAGCGTGTTTTTCGATAGAAATATCCATACTAATATTATAAATGAGAAAGTGTATGTGTGTTTGTTTGTTCGTCTTACACGGCAAAACGGAGCGTCGAATTGACGTGATTTTTTAAATGGAGATAGTTTAAGGGATGAAGAGTGACATAGGCTAGGCGAGCGAAGCCGCGGGCAAAAGCTAGTAACTTTATATTAATACAAATTTCTTGTTAAAAAACCCTTTGCTTCTGGACGTGTTTTCAAATATATAAATCATAACTTGATGTTAATACAAAATTTCCTCCCCTATTTTCTATCTACCTTTTAAAGTGGTAGCAACGTTTTGTTCAAAATTAAATAGGAGCAAAAGTAAGTATGAGATATAAATACACTTATAAAAAACAAATTCGAATATGTTTGTATATTAAGCAGAACCGATTTTGATGAAATTTAGCAAGTAGATAATTAAAGACCTGGGGTCTAGCGTACGTTGTCGCAATTTTAGAAAATCATCCCTAGAAGGGCTAAAATATGGGATTTGATAGATTATATTGATAACATGTAACTCTACTAGCGGACGGAACCGCGCGGGTTAGCTAGTGTAAAATGAAATAAAAAGCATTTAAATCAGTTTTTTCTTTATTTAAGTTGATTAAAAATGGGCCATAGTATTGTTCGAGTTGCTATAATGGTTATTAAATGGCTATTAAATAAAATAATTATAATACTTTTTGAGTTAACTCTTGTACAAAAGTCCTTAAGCCCGTAGGCAATCCAATCTAACTTTACGAGTAGTTTTACAATAATAAATTATATACTGTTCGAGGAAAGATGTTTGACGGAAAACAGTAAACTTCACCTACATCAAACAGACATTTGTTACAAACTGTTATATCCTTTATTTCATACTAATATTATAAATGCGAAAGTAACTCTGTCTGTCTGTCTGTCTGTCTGTGTTTTCTTCACGCTTAAGCCACTGAACCGATTTAGATGAAATTTGATACAAAGATAATTTGGGATCCGAGAAAGGACATAGGATAGTTTTATCCCGAAAATCCCATGTGAATGGGAACTATACGGGTTATTTTAGAAAGAAATTCCACGTGGACGAAGCTGCGGGCATAGCTAGTATTAAATACAATGATTCAAACTAAGTAGCGATCGCCTGTGGCTGAAATTTGACCATAGACAAAACTCTTTTAAGTTAATTTCAGCCGTAAAGTAAATAATAAGTACATATACATGTGTGTATATTATCATGTACATATGTCACATAAATGTAGTGTGTGTAATGTTTATTTTTATTAATGTATTTCTACATTTGCGTTGTGTGCGTTTTTTTAAATATTAGATTATTGCAGTTTTCAGCAACGTAAACTTAGACTGTACCATACAAAATTTCATATTCCACCGTTCACGCAATTGTTTTCAAAAGGGTTAGACACAAAATTTTTCGTGAACTGCATAATAATAATAATATCATTTATTGCTCGAAATAGGGTTACATTTTAGGGTTGATACAATATGTATATGTGGTACAATAAGTATATAAAAATCAATCCCTATTTTCCTTGGTCACGACATCACGCCTGAATGGCTGGACCAATTTCGGTATTTTTTTAATAATTAGTAGTAGTAATTGTAAGAAGGTTCTTATAAAAGAAAATATTAAGAAAATTGCGCGGAAAATTAGGAAATTTAAAAAAAATACTTAACCACCATGTAAAGTTTAATGCCATTTTGGCTGCGTGGAAGGACAATCCCGTAGTCTTATATAAATTACGTGTCACGTTGTTTGTCCGCTATGGATTCTTAATATGTAAGACAAAACAACGTTTGCCGGGTCAGCTAGTTATTTATACAATTCCTCCTATTTCACCAAATCCATGCAATGCAATCATTAAACTTGACTAGTAATTTAATTAAAATAACGTTTACAAGGTCACATACTTTAGAGTTAGTAATTTTTATTTATAATTCCTTTAGACACTCAGATTTACCACAATTTTTTTTATATTATAAGATAGCAAACAAGCAGATGGGTCT